>VWYH01010423.1:1230760-1338956 GCA_013399365.1 Pampusana beccarii | reverse complement strand
AAAGAAAGAAAGAAAGAAAGAAAGAAAGAAAGAAAGAAAGAAAGAAAGGAAGGAAGGAAGGAAGGAAGGAAGGAAGAGAAAGAGAGAAAGAGAGAGGAAGGAAAGAAAAAAGAAAGAAAGAAAGAAAGAAAGAAAGAAAGAAAGAAGAAAGAAAGAAAGAAAGAAAGAAAAGAAAGAAAAGAAAGAGGGTATGGGGAAGAAACTAAAAAGGGAAGAAGGGAAATGAGAGTCATCATGCCATATCTGTCCCAGAAGAATAAAAATCCAGAAGCTGCTTGCTTTCAGGGAAAAGAACCAGGAAGGAAGTTTTCAGCAAATAAGGACAGCACAAGGGAGGTCAGGCTTCCCCCTGAGCAAAGCGGGAGAATTTCTTTCATGGTGTCTCTGTCTGAGTTTAACAGGAAGAGACTTAAGAGGTTACATCTGCTCAGGTTCCCCAAGAGATCACTGAGAGTTGACTGGGCTGCCCTTCAACCATCTACACAAGGAGACATGTTTCCCCTATCAGACAAGTATAACAAGGTCTAGTGACTACAGAATGAAACCAGCAGAATTAAGACACGCCAGTTATAACAGGGAGTGCTTTCAGCAACCTCCCTAGATGCGTGGCAGATTCTCCCATGATGTGAGGCCTCTGAATCAAGGCAAAATATTTTGAAAGGCAGATTTTTACTTAATCTCGGCATACACATTTTTATGCAGATTTTCTTAAATTAATACGCATGGCCTTTGTTTGACAGAAATTTGAATTAGATAACCATAACATAACCATTTCTTCTGACTTAAAATCTGTAAAATCGCAGAGGAACAAAGTTTATGTTTTTGTCCTTTTGCAAAATTTGTCATAATAATCCTTCTTTCATAAGAAGATTTCAAAGCATTTTATGAAACATTAATAACCCCATAGAAGTGTCTTCAGGCAGTTGTGAGAGAGTCCAAGTCTCCCAAATCAATGTCTTGCCATATGAACTACTGGCACAATTCAGGAGCACTTAGCATGCAGAAGCACAAATACATTTTAACGCAACAACCAGGAATAGCCACCGAAGTATTCTGTTTTATTCTAGTCTCCTGAAGTAAGTAGAAAAGAGACAAAGAGATTCAAGGATTGTAATGGAAATTATTGGGAACAAGTGAAAATAAATTAAAAGACTCAGCCTTTTTGGTAGAAAAAGGACATGTCTAAGAGCCGAGGTCTCTTCGTTTGTAGTCCAAGAGCCCAAGGGCTCTTGGAGGAAAACAGTATTTCGCTCCAAAGTCCATTGCCGGTCGACGGCCAGTAGATGCCTAGGGTCTGGTGGAAAGATCAGATAATCCCCCATTGTCCTCCAAGTCCTAAATATGTGAAGTCTCCAGCTGTCACATACATACCCTAGTCATGCAAGTCTATAATCCTATAGGTCGCAACAGCTGGTGGAATGAGTTGTGCACATTCAATGGGTTTGTTCCTTCCTTGATCACACAGAAGACCTCATGGCCCTGCTTGCCTTGGCCTCGCTTTATAGGCCAAATCAGCTCCACGTCACAAAGCTATTTCAGAGATCCACTCACTAAGCTTTAGACTCAACAAAATACGTATTTTTTGCTCTCAGTCATGCCGTTTACTCAGTGTAACACAGACTTCAGACTGATCACAACCTCAGTCATCCCGTTGGGTCCAAGGGCCAAGTGCAGAGGACTCATCCTTCCAAGTCAGATGCCATCAGCTCAATACAGTGGAATTGCTGGTTGAAACATCCATTCCCAGAGAGCTATGGGAACTACAAAACAGGCTTCAAACAGCAAACCAAGAGTCCTCAACATATAGCCAAAAAAGCTTCAAGACTAAGGAACATCTGGCTGAGCCAGGATGCAAACCCAGTCCTGACCTTGCAAGCAATACCAAGAGCTTGCTGTGTTTCCAGGCGTAAATCATCCACTGACTGAAGGGCATTGGGAACAGTACTCCTATGTAACAGCTTTTCTGTAATTACGCAGTGTGAATCTCTATGCACCTTCTTCCTAGAACCACTGTTCTCAGCTATGGCCAGTAACTGGTCGCACACAACAAGGTGGTCTGATTTTCCCATTCATCTCTTCTGTTCCTCACCTCTTCTTTGGCTTCAGGTATGGAGGGAGTCTGTGTCCACCTGGGTGTTTTGAAAGAACCTGCTGGGTGCAGATGGTACTGCAAGTGTCATTGTTATTTTTGCAATTAGAGTGATTATTCTGTGCTCAGGTGTCATGCAAGAGAAAGAGGCATAACTGCTGAGATAACTGGCGGAGACCATAGTAGATTATAGATTACACAGTGTCAGAAACACAAGCAGTACTCATCTTAAGTAAGATTTTAATACCTTTAAAAGCTGTGATAAATTATAAAAAGAGGAAATATAAAAAGTAGGATAAAGTGTGGGTTCATTTTACTTCAGCCTCTCTACCACGTGGGGACCAAAGGAGAGGGAAAGAGGGATGGATCGTGTTTTTTATTGCTTGGCTGCAATGTCAAAATTGGATTGGTTTAAAATATTTATGACATGAGAGAAAGAAAATCTATGAATTACTCAGAACTTAATGTATGTACTCTCAATGTGCTTCACATTTTCTTTGGTTGGGGACAGCAGAGTGGGGAATTGAGGATAACTTGTTTACTGCCAAACAGCTCTCCCTAGTACCTAGTTTTGCTATGTATTAAAATCACGGCTGGGGCCAAGAATGCTGGGGCTGGAATTAAAGACGAGAACACACAATAACTTTAAGTAATGGCAGAAAGATTTAAATAGCACACATCAGCAGAAAAGAATGGGGAAACCTACAGTACACTGACTTCATTGATACCCCATTTATCAGCAATTACTGACTCCATTAAAGGCAGAGTTTACAGCAGACAGAGAAACAGAGCCTAAAATACGTCCCAACAGATGGACGGAGAGTGTCAGTGATGCCGTATTTCAAAGGCATCTGCAACTTTGTTATCATTGTACATGGAGTCAGAAAGACAGCGAAAAACACTGGAGTAAGGGCCAGCAAATGATTTACTTGACCCTGCATGGGCAGAACTGACAGCGAAAACCTCATTAATTCCTCAGGTCATTCTGGAAGACATTAATTTGGTTTGGACTCGGGACGAGGGGAGATTTTCCAGACATACACCAGGAATTATGAAATCTCTATAGCCAGAGGAAAGTATGTCCAAATCACTTTCTGCATAAATCAAGCTGACTTTCTGAAGAAGGATAATATGCCTAATCAGGGGAGTTATGGAACTTCTTGTACTTATTAGACAGAAAATAAAACAGTATTTTATTTGATAATCGGCTTGGGGAAGATTTTTTTTTTCTCTTTCTTTTACTGCTGTCTTTTCTTGCTGGAGATGAGTTGGAAAAAAGACTCTGATGCACGAATAATTGCAAGTGCTGTGCTATTATTTGTTTGTCCATGTGGGTATACACATAAAGGTACATATATAAGGGTAATATATGTGTATGATTTTAGTCAGACCGCCGTCTTTTGGCCTTTCACCTCCGTGCTGCAGAATGCCAAGTACCGTCACCTTCCCGCTCCGGTTCTGTTTAACTCTTACTTACCCTCAGCCAAAAGCATCTGGGTAAATAGGAGGACAAGCAGGGCGGATCTTCTCCTGGGGAGCCAGCCCCCATGCTGTGCTTCTGCTCCTGCACAGTCCCTCCACCAGCCCAGTTCTCACCAGCATTGACGGGACCCTTGCCTCAGCAAGGACTGAACAAAAACAGGGAGTCCAACCTGCGGGACTTGGAGCAGAAACACACTTGGGGTGAACAGGAACCCCCCCCTGAGCAGGGAAAATGGGAATGACTGTCTCAGGTCCCAGCTGTGAGTTCTTCAGGCTGGCCCTAAATGTCTGAGCCAAAAAGAAGAAAAGAGTCCCTGAACAGAAAAGCACCAGCTGGATGTCCCCAGCTTAGTGATGGGGAGCTCCAGGCCCAGCTGGGGTGAGCGGGACCCTCCCCTCCCTCCTGGCTGACCTCCGTGATGAGGCCAGTTTGGCTCCAATAACAGCCCAAAAAGCACCCAAAGCCCCTGCAAATAGCCAGGAGCTGCAAGAAGTCATCCCACAAACCCCCCCGCAATACATGCTTTCCAGTGCTTATACATAAGGCCTTGCCGCACAGGGTATCTTCCTCCGTAAAAGATGCATTCATCATGTTTAGAGAAGGGTTATCTCTCACTGGAAAGAACATGCATTAGTACTTTTTACTCATTCAACACTGGACACTCCCTATCAACAACAGCCTGCCGAAAGGGGAGAAAGAGGTAAATTAATCACAGGAAGAGACAATTTAAAGGAGTTTTGCTATAAAATGGAGTTCATTAGGAGGCCATAATGTATTTGGGACTAAGAAGCTGCAATTTCCCCACCTCTGCTGTTCCAGGCAACAATAAGCAGCATTAATCGCATTGACACCGCATTACAGGACAGCCACCTACCCTCTTTTAACTCCTTCCGTAGAGCACTTCCACAAAAAAGTTATGTCACCTATTGTGAATGCAAGTTCTCTTTCAAGACGCTACACTCCTTTTCTCCTTGAACTGAGAGAAAACAGTATTAAGTGGCCTGCTGTTTTCACTCTGGAGCTAAGGTTGTAATAATAATAATGTTACTTGGCTCTAAGGTTGCACTTAGAGAGATCTCAAAGCACATTACAAATGTATATGGTATAGACAGCGTATCACTACAGGCATAGAACCAAGTGAACCTCGGCTGGGAACACAGCACAGAGCATTTTTTCCCATCCATCTGCCAGGACACAACACTATCCATTTTCTCTGCTTTTTCTGATTCGGCTTGTTAAAAAATATATTATGTTGGCTAATATTTTCTTCTGCATTTAAGATTTCTCTCAAATTTTGTTTCATGTTATTATTATGAAAAATAGGTCTATACAAAGCACTGTTGAAAACATTGGCCCTGTAGGGGATTTGGTCTAGGGCAAAAGGAGAGATAAAACAAGGATTGAAATCCACAAGAGACCCACATTTGTGCAGTGCTGGATGTCTGGATTTCTTTTGATCCAGTCAGAACAAGTCAATTTTTTCTAAGGCTGAACTACAGTTCAGTTATTCGTTGGGATGTCAGTGGTGACCTTAGCTCTATGCAGCACGCTAGAATCTAATACAAAATAAATATTTCATTTGGGAAGCCTTTGTTGCCCATCAACTGCAAAAGTACCATAGGAGGCAACTCGGCTGCAGGGAACTATTTACTCTCCCATCACCTATGTGCTTTCACTGGAGACAGTTGTGTTCTTGCTATTATAAGGGCGAGAGAAAAGCGCCCAGCCTGCAGATTCAGGAGTAGGTAACCTTGAGAAGGAAGGTGACAAGCAACTAGCAAACATTTCGTTATGAACAGGATAAACGAGGGGAACAATTCGCAGCACACAGTATTTCTTCATAACATGGACACTCTCAGTTTAAAAATATGAATTAAAATAATCCAGGGATTCATTTTCACATATGCTCAGATGGTCTCTCTAGTGACGTAAAGGAACTGAAAACAAAAGCAAATTATGTGTAAAACCAGATTACGTGGCTAGAGTGATAGAAACTGATATTAACATAAATGAAAAGCAGACAACTGGAAGGACTCTGCTCAATCGTGGTAATTCACTGCCTAAATCCAGCAGAGCACATATTTGTAAAGAAAATGACCACATTTCAAATAACAATTGAGATTATTCAAATATTAGAAGATGTATTTTCTACTCTGTAATGTCTTTTTCCTTACTCCTTTTTCTCCCCTCTTCTCCCCTTTCCTACCTTTTCCCTTCCCTTCCCCAGTTCTTTCAGCATAAAGACTGAACAATAGAAAACAACTTTCAGTTTGGTTTCCAGTCAGTTCCTGCTGAATTTTACTTTCAGATTCTCATACTCAACACAATGCTAGAAAATCTAAGTTGAAAATATGGTAATAACATGTTTGCTTGTTGGTCTTGTTTTTAAATATTTCCCTGAGGATTTGTAGCAAATCATAAAAATGTTTTCTACTGGTCTTAAATATTGTAAAAGCTTACTTAATTTAATCAAAACTTAAATATTAAGCCAAACTTTATTGCACAATGTGTTCCTTTAATGGAAAGAGCTAATGAAAAACACACTAGGCCAAACTCACTCTATTTTCTTCACCAGGGAGATATTTACTCCTTTATTACTAAGGATCATTTGTTTTGTTTCATTTTGCTGGGAACAGCCTGCAAATTTGTATAATCAGACCGTGTTCTGCACATATTTTTCATGGTTATTCTGAAACAGTTTTGTCCTCATTTCTACCCCTGCAAAGGCTCTTTTTTGAAATGTGAATCTTGGCTGGATGACTCACTGGGACACTAACTTTATCTTCATCTGTTTTACAGTAATTGGACTGGAGCAATTTTTGTAGCTGTATCTGAGATTGTTTCCTGCTTTGAACTCAGCACTCATACTGCCATGTGTTAATTTTAGCGATTACACAAACTACACTCTGGCCAATAAAGTTATTGTAGTCAAAAATATGGCTCCAGTCCAAAATACTCTTACTTTATCTTCAGCAGTGTAACTGCTGCTTCACGCTATGAATGGACTAAAATCGAATACAAGTACTTGCCACAATAACTTGCCAGCAGAATAATGTGTAATGTCGTTTCTTTTGCTGCTTAGTTGAGAATTTCGTACAGCTACCTTCTGCATAGGAAAGCTTGAAATTATTCTGTCTCGGTTATAAAAGGATGTTTATTCTGTAAGGAAGGGGAAAGAAAAAAAAAAGAAGTTGTTCAATGTTTTAGCTTTCATTCAGGTAAAAATCCCGGTTCAGAAAGGGCATAGAAGCATGTGCTGGAAATGAAGTGTGTGCTCAAATCCCATTGAAGCCAGGTAGATTGTAAGCATATGCTGAAATGCTTATTTAAATTGGGCCCTTAATTATTATGTGCTATGAGATTGAACTACGTTTCATATTATTTTCATACATCTATATTTATATATGTGTGGGTGGGTGGGTGTGCGAGGATGTATGTAAGCTGTTCACTGAAGAACATTAAAAATGAGGAAAAAAAATCCCCCACACCCTTCCTCCTAAAGTGACAGATTATTTGATGTTTTTGACAAGCAAGATTTTAATGTTTGGTTGAAAAGTTGTTTTTTTTTTTTCTCAATGAAAGCTAAAAGAATCAGAGCTTGTTTTTACTAATCTTTCTAGTATTGCACTTCAGGAGTGTTGTATGTGCATACAGGGCTGCAGGGACCCCAGGCCAACCTTGCTGATCTTCGTAGAGTGATCAAAACCCCCTCATTCAAGAAGAACACGTCTCTATTTGCATCTGTTTTTTTGTACTTGTATGAGTCAGCTATCGTTTTGATTTATATCTGTTATCACATTCTGTCAATTATTTCTATCATTTACATATATCAAGTTTAAAGTTACATGTACCTACTGTTAACCTAACTACGGATTTTCTCCATGATAAATCTCTGTCCCATCGGTTTACGAAGGGAATAGCTTCACAGAGTTTTATCTGAAACCACTGCCCTGTGCCCTACCAAGACAAGCTGGTGTTGCTGATATTGTGCAAATGCAGGAAGCTAATAAAATGTGGGTGTGTGGGTGGGGGGGTTAATAAAAGATCTTAAATACACAGGTTTTTTAAATGTTTAAAATGTTTTATAGACAGTCAAAAAATAAGCTAAGGAGAAAATGAAGGCTTTGAGGAGGGATTTGATTCAGAGGGCCGAGACTTTTGGCTCCAAGCAGAGAGAAGGAGCAGGCCCAAGTGGAACAGCATGGATTGTCCCGAGGAAGAGATAGAAATACAGTGCAGGAGGAGAGCAGCCCACTGGTAGGAAATGAGGGAACATGAAGCAGAGTCCTGAGGGGTTTTACAATGCAGGAAAGTGGTTTTGAATTGAATTCAGCAATGGATAAGAAGGTAACAGGGGACAGGAGCAATGGGATTCCTGTTTCTTAGAATGAGGAGTAATCCAGCCACAAAAGTCTGTATCCACTAAAATTATGAGAGAAAGTTTGGGGTTTTTTTTAATCTTTTAAAACAAAAAGAGGATTTGCAATTGCTGAGGGGGAAAGTCAGGTCTGGGTATGCATGAGTTGCCACATTGCTTGTAAGATAATGACAGACCTGCCAGGAAGGAGATGCAGCCAGGCCGGGAAAGCTTGGGCTCACTACGAGTCTACCTTTGGAGATCGTCGTGCACAGTTGGGCTCCATGCACCTCTCAGGGGAAATCGGTCCCCTGCATGACATCCAGGGGCAAAGCAGAGCAGGAAAAGAGGGGTAAAAGAGGAACGGAAATGTAAGAAGTTTTGCAAAATCACTTAAAGGTAGAGTTAGGTCTATGTCCTGATCTCAGACTCTTGCTTGACACACTGTCTACCAGGGCAGGCAGCCCTTGCAGTGCTGTGGTGACCCCAGGACATCCTCCATGACTTGCTGAAGGAAAAACACCAAGGATGCATGGAGCGTGACTCCGAATTCTCCTGGTGCATCTTAGCTCCCACCTTCTTGCTGACTGAAGGACTGTGCTGCCCTCCAGTCACTTCTGGTTGTACTTCAAATGTCTGCCACATCCATTGTGTGGGCAGACAGAGACAACAGCGGTGTCAGAAAATTTATGTCCTGAAGCAGAAAGAGAGGACATAAACACTTGGCTAGAAAGTACTTGTATGAAGGTATATACTATGTACCATCAACTAGCAAATAAGAAGCCACTAGCAAAGAACAAGGCAGAAAGAAGACTTTTTCTGCTTGTCTAAAGACAGTCATGGAGCAAAGGTTGGGATGCCTGTGACTCCTGGGTTCTGTAACCACCCTCAGCAGATTTTTTGCTAACTTTGTCCTGATTCGGCATTAACAGTTGCTGCCAGCTCCCATAAACATATCTCCCGTATGACACATGGCACTTGAAGCTCAGCTCCAGACCTATTACCTAGTAAGCAAAAAAATATGTGTTGTCATAAGGTTTTATCACAGCTGGGCACAACCAGGATGCTCAGCAAAAACCCCCAAGCTGATCAGTGCAACGCCGTTTCTCTTAGCATGCAGAAGGCAAACAGCTACAGGAATGTTTTATGCTTCTGTTCCATCCCTGAAGTTTCCTGTTGTTTAGAAACCTCTTGGATACAAGGGAGATGAATTATTGATATGCCAGCCTTGGGAAGGAAAAGCAAGGGAAGATTATAAAAAGGGAAGGGACCTTTGTTTGGTGTAAACTGTATAAAAAAGCAGGACATTTGGTTCCCAAGGAGCCATACACAATAAAGAGAAATCAGACTGCCGTGGTCTGTGTGGTTTATAAACGACTAATCACGAGTGATTCAGTGCATACCTCTGGCTTCGCTCTGTGCACGGCGGCGCGTGGGGAGTTGCCCTCCAGCCACAGGCAATGCTGGGGGGCACACACTACCCCCCCAAACACTGCTCCCAATGCACAGCCCTGCGGTTGGGCTGATGGTGGGGACCTGGGCGCAGGTTGGTTGTGAAGTTGCAGCCATGGTCTACGTGCTCAGCACTGCAGCCCCAGGCCCAGACACCACGGGCATGTTTGGAGGCAAGGAGGGTGCAGGCCAGTGCTCAAACACACAGGATTTCTCTGCTGATCATCATGCTTGGCCTGCAGGGATATCAGTAGGGTTACTGTGGGTGTCATAGAATCATAGAAACATTTTGGTTGGAAGAAACCCTCAAGATCATTGAGTCCAAGTGTTAACCCAACACTGGCATTAATCCATATCCCTAAGAACCTCATCTACATGTCTCTTAAACACCATCAGGGATCATGACTCCACCACTTCCCTGAGCAGCCTGTTCCAGTGCCTGACAACCCTTTCCAGGAAGAAATGTTTCCTAATATCCAATCTGAACCTTCTCTGGCACAACTTGAGGTCATTTCCTCTCCTCCTATCACTTGCTACTTGGGAGAAGAGCCCAACCCCCTCCATGCTACACCCTCCTTTCAGGCAGTTGCAGACAGCGATCAGGTCTCCCCTCAGCCTCCTTTTCTCCAGGCTGAACAACCCCAGTTCCCTCAGCCACTCCTCATCAGATTTGTTCTCATGCACAGTCGCCAAAGCACCTGTATCCATCAGCAGGGATGATACCTCACCAGTTATCTCCCAGCAGTCTGCCAAGTCACAGAATCACAGAATCACAGAATGTCAGGAATTGGAAGGGACCTCAAAAGATCATCCAGTCCAATCCCCCCGCCGGAGCAGGAACACCCAGATGAGGTTACACAGGAAGGTGTCCAGGTGGGTTTTGAATGTCTCCAGAGAAGGAGACTCCACAACCTCCCTGGGCAGCCTGTTCCAGTGCTCTGTCACCCTCACTGAGAACAAGTTTCTTCTCAAATTTAAGTGGAACCTCCTGTGTTCCAGCTTGAACCCATTACCCCTTGTCTTACCATTGGTTGTCACCGAGAAGAGTCTGGCTCCATCCTCGTGGCACTCACCCTTTATATAGTTATCAACATGAATGAGGTCCTTGGAGACTGCTCACTCACCCAAGGTTTCCCCTTTCAGTGGGCATGAGAAGGACAGGCCCTGTGTGTCAAGCTTATGAGAAAAACAGTCACCCAACCATCCAAAACCAAAAACAGCTGACGCAGAGTTGGTCTGGAAAAGGATCTTTTCAACTGAAGGTACCCTTCAACAGGTGCATCCCTCTAAGGTGGTACCACTGTGCCCTCACCGGGGTTTGGGGATTAGGACAGAGGAGTGAGAAATTGATCTGTCTTGCTAATACCTTGTCCTGTAAGGACTCTCATTTACGGTTTGATTAGCCCCATCAGTTGGAACGGAGCACTTCTGCATGATTGACGTTTGTGGCATTACACAGCTGATATCTCCCTACTTCTCTAAAGATCCTATATATGGCTCACAGACAGCCACTTCCCCCTCAGCTGCGTATGCTGATGGCAGGCAGGAAAGTTGCAAAAACACTTGCTCACTCTTCCATGTAATTATGTCCACACTGTTCTTAGAAAGTAGAGCGTCACACTCTAAAACCTTACAGCACATAAAGATGTACCTGCGGCATTCGTGTCTCCCCACCATCACACCTTGGAAATCCCAGAGCAGCCGCATGGGCAGCACCCAAAGCATAGGAAGAAGAAAAAGGGGACCCACTGTGGGTGCTGAGCCATAGACGGGTCACCCCCTTCTGCCTTGGTCATGGAGGGCCAAAACAAAAATTACTCAGACTGAGATATTCGTGGCTGATTGTTATAGCTGGAGAATAACTGAAAGGTACAAAGAACTGATCTTTCAGCTCACTGACCAAACCAAAAGACAAGAGAGTAGCACGAGGGGGAAGGACTGCTTGAAGTGGACCTGAACTATGTGTTGGTTTTGGTGTGGTTTTTTTTGCAAAACTGAAATGTTGGAGGGAAAATATCTGAGTTGAAGGCTGTATTTTGGTTCTTTTATGAACTTGTAGTGTCATTCTCAAGCACTTTCAATAAAACTGAAGTAAATCTGAAACTAACATTGGTTTTGAATAATGATATTGGAAGGCTGTCTTCAAGATGTCAGCATTAAATGTTTCAATGTTTTCAGACTTCTATTAAATACAATTTGTTTCCCTTTACAGCAATTTTATATTTATCTTCAATATGTGTTTACCAGTGGAAAAAAAATGAGACTGAAAATTGTTACCCTGCGTTATTTACCAGTACAAATTTTCACATGACAAAAATCTTAACAAAAATAAATGTCATCCAGCAAATAATTTATTTGATTGAATACTGCTTATGAGGATGGACAGGAGTCAGAAAGTATCACGATATCCCTAAATTCAAGAGCTGGCAAGAGTGAATGGAAACATCGTCCTATAATAGGATAAAAGATGGTTTAGATTTGCATTGGTCTCCAAGTCCACAAGTAAGATAAGGAGTCCCTTTGACAACACAATGTCAGGGTGGTCAGCACAGCCAGTTTAAAAGTAACAATTGTTGGTCAAGATGTTTCCACATTCTTGTTTGAATTTTCCACCAACCATTTATTTTCCTCCTCAGTTAAAAATAAAGATGGGTAACGTGGGCACTGAGTTTTGCCACTTTCTAAGTGTTTGAATTAGTAACTCTAAGCACTGCCTTTTGAGTGTGTTTGTTTATATAAATCAAGTACCCGCATGTGTTGTGAAAGAGTCTTTAATCAAATAGTTTGTTTCCAATTTGCTGGTTTTTCCATAGTGCCGATGTCCCTCTTGAGTTCGCTCATGGCACCACCTTTTGCCCCTAGTGAGAAGGCATCTTCTCCGGCCTGGAAGAAGCCACCAGCAATGCCATCAGCCAGGCCAAGTGCTCAACCACCCTCCAGCAACTTCATTTGCAAGCCCTCAAAGACCTTGACCACAGTTACAAGCATCCACAAACCCATCACTGACAGAGCGGGATACAGCGGGACGACACGAGCAGCATCTCTGCTGTTCAGCCTGAGGTCTGGCACAATCATCGCCTCCCTGGCCCAGCGGTTGACCCTCTGTGTTCCCCGCCACCAGCCTGGGGCTGCTCCTGGCCTCCCAGCGAGACCTCCCACCCAGCAGCGAGTGGCGGTGGTGGGTGCTCGCCTGCAACCCCTGGAAGGATGGGCAGGGACTGGCTGCTCCTCCTGATGAAGATAAATGGGGCCGTGTAGATCAGCAGACTATCTGGGGCGTCCATCACTGACAGCTCGATTAGCTGTAACAAGCTCTGGATGAGCCTGCACGGAGGAGTTGCATCACTTAATTTGTTGGGCCGGTCAGGTCCTCAGACCACAGAGGAGGCAGCAGAAGCGCGGCAGAGCATACCTCGCAAATCCATGGGGATAGCGGCTGTCAGTTAGCTCGGTGTGTTTATTTGGAAGCAGAGCCATGCAGAGGAAGGGTTTTAGCCCCTGCCATCCTGTATGTTCAGTTTCCCCCCTCATCCTCACAAAGCGACTTTTCAGACAGATTTTTGGAGCGACTGCCATCAGTTCTGCATTTCCGTTTAAATCCTGCACCCCACCTTTCTGGTGCACGGTTGGACCCTGACTCATTTGCCTGCTCTGAGGTTGCTGTACATTCAGCAGAACGTATCTGCAGCCTGACCCTGCAGCACAGAGGCCCATATCCTGAGATACTTTCTTGAAGCAGTTCTCGGTAGCAGCAATAAACCACAAACCATCTCAAACATGCCCGGACCAGATCAGCACACTGTGGGGATATGCCAAGAATTAGACCCCAGATAAATTCCAGCGCACAGATACACAGGAGAGAGCAAATAAGTCCAACTGCATCTGGCATGTGGACAGCACAGGCAAGCTTATCTCTTGCATTTTATAATGAGAAGGTGATGGGCCAGATCTCCAAAGGCATTTAGGTGCTTCGACATTTAACCTCCCACTGAAATCAGAGAGAGGCCCACAAGGAAATTAGGTTTCTAATTGTGCTTGGAGGTCTGGTCCTAGAGCTCTGCTTTCCCACACTGTTTATTTCTGCTTCATTTATTGCTGCCCATGAAGGCAGTAGACACCACCCTCTCTGCCCCTTGGCCATCTAGATAGCACACGTTAGTGCTGTGAGGCCCTGATCCCAGTCTCTCAACCCACCTTCAGCTCAAAGCTGCTTGTGCATGGCCACGTTTGCTTCCCGTACATAGAGCCCCTTGGAACTGCTTTATTATATTTTTGGTGCATGCACAGTGTGGACATAGGAGGGAAGAGTGGGGACAGCAGGATAAGAGATGACAATTCAGCAAAGAGCTAAGTGTTGCTTCAGCAGAAGGTGTTGGGCTCCAGCATGAGCTACACCCACGGACAGGAGCTGCAAATGCCAGAGAAGTCTGGCACACGACTGGCACCACGTCATGGTCACTTCCCATCTTTGCACGGCATCTTTGACAATGTTGATGGCAGAAGGTGTGCAGCAATGATCCTGTGCAATTGGGACACTCCAGAGTCCTCATGTTCTGGAGAGTGGCAGGAGACAGAAAATCTCCACAGGCAGCTGGAAAAGGCATACGGACACGAGGAGATGCCAGAAAGCATCTTCTACCCCTCGTTGCTTTCACTGAAGAACCACGTGTGGACTTTTTCTACCACCCCAGAAATCATGACACATGTGCCAAGGGAAGTGCACACAATGTCCTCTCTCCCTCTAGTATCACCATTCTTTCCCAGTCGCAACCTCCGTGATGTCAGCACTACTCCACTGCTTTAACCATTGCTGGTTAACCTGGCTGGTGATCTGGTGGCATCTGGACTTGTACAAATACATCGCCACCACTCTATCTGTGTGGCCGTAGTCCATTCCACTTGTGCCTCTCTCACTTGGCCTTGGTGAGTGTAAAGCTCCCATATTGGGCATGGCTGGCACAGAAGAAGAGGGACTGTCCCCTCAAGGGGTGATGAACACCCCTCCCATCTCTTAGGTTCAGAGTCCCAGACAGACAAAAGAGGCTACTCTCTTGCAGGGGTTTAGATAAGTCTCCCTTAACCATGCTTGAACTGGCCTCAAGCTGTTGCCAGATTCTTCAAGACTGCTCTGAAATGAGCAAAGCCTGGCAGCAGACTTTGGCTGTGTGGTGTGTGGGCATCTGTGATTTCAGAGAGAGTCAGACTAAAGGACAGGCTTAACTGTAAAAGGGTCTAAGTATTTCCTACAGTAGAGTTTGCAGCTGAGGCCTGCTTCTGATCACGTCACTGGTCCATACAGTTGGATGTTTTCCTGCATCCAGCAGTGGCCAAGAAGTGTTCACGTCTACCAAAAAAAAAAAAAAAAAGAACATTAGAGAATAAATTCACTCCTTGTGAAATAGAGGTCCGTAGACTTATGCCAAGGAGGAATTTGGACCAAGATACCGAACTTTGGTACTGCATTTTAAATAGTAAAAATATTTTCAGTGGACAGGGAACTGTAAGAGGTTTATAAATGCAAAAGAGGAGGGAAAAAAATGGTGCTGCTCCCCCGCAGCCTCCTAAAAATAGCAAATTACACACCTAATAAATGTATCAGCAGCCCATGAAATTGACAGCCTGAAATTGAAGAACAGACCCGTTTTGTTTGGAGAAATAGTCTTTAAGAGTGTGGAGGTGAATTAGAAAAATAGCAACTGACATTAAGAGTGCAAGATTAATTCGACCAAGCTTTAATTGAGACAGCCTGAATGAGCCAGAAAAAAAAAAAAAGGAAAAAGGGAGAGGAAGAGGATCCCAGCTCTGTCTGGCTCCATAGAAACTCCACCTACCATGTCCTTTCAGCCGGAGCTCAAGTTACACCATTACATCATCCCCAAAACGTCCCTTTGGCTGATAATTCCCTGGGAGCCGGGTACTGATGCTGCACGCAGGGTTATGGATGCGGCTGCCGGGTGTAAATTCACCCTTTTGGGTTCATCGGTGGGGGAGCGGACAGAGGGCCTCTCTTGGACAGCCTTCAAAACCCTTCCCTGTCCAGAGACTGGGGAGCACTGGGGCCACCAGCTCTCGGGGCGATGTCCCCATCATCCCACCCTCGCACCCTATGGGTCCACCCGTGGAGCTGCCCTGGCTGCAGCTTTTCCTCACGGCTGGAGGATCTGGGACTTGCTGGAGCTGGCAGGGCCAGGGGGAAGATGTTATTTATATTTCAGAACAGATCCACGTACTCGACAAACCCCGAAATCCCGAAGCCTGTAAAAGCATTAAGCAGGCCATCCCGACTGTGAGCCTTGCTCAGGTTTCCTGGCTTAAACAAGAAAGTCCTTCTGGTAAGCAAGGCATAAGCTCTTGCACAGGCAATATTTCAAAAGCCTTGCTACTACTGAGTAAATAAATGTGCGTAGCAGATACAATAAACATTTTCTTCTGTTCTGAAATCAGATCTGCAGATCCCAAATCCCCCTGTGCTGTGCAGACTGTAATTACAGGATATGTTAAATTTTCTTTATAGCCAGCCCTGATGGTTGTTAAGTGACCGCACCGCCCAGTACAGCACCCCTCTCTGGTCTGCTACCATTCGTAATGAAAACCAGATGTTTGTTTAAAGTTAATAATCAATACAGCACTCATCCCGAGTCAAGTAGGGCTAAACATTTGCTTAGAGAAGCCATGTCAGAGCCGCGATAAGCAGGGGCTTGGTGCAGCACGCTGCTTCAGACCCCGCTGGGGCGTGAGATAAACCATTTGAATTCCAGAGAGCAAATGCTGGGGCCGGGGGTTGATCTGAGCCTCTATGAGTAACCAAAGCAACTAAAATAAATGCAGCCCTGGCCCCATCCAGAGTGACCCAGATCCCTGATGGGAGCAGCAGCCCTGCTCCCAGTCCCCTGTGTGTTCCCAGCAAGGCCAGGGCCTTGCCTTGCGCCGACTTCTCTCTTATAGGCATATCTGAATTTAATAAGAATATATTCAGGGGAAGCGTATGATACAGTCAAAAGCCACAATGCTGATACGGGGTGAGCGCTCCCGAGTTGCTGTAAAGGCAGTGGGAGGTGGTGGAGAAAAGGGTACCCAGCCTCTCCTCACAGTCCATTGAGGTCAAGGCTGCAGTTTTCTGATCTTTTTAAATCCCAGGTTGGGAGGTACATTGAATAATTTACTTCTGGATTGGGCAGTGAGATGAAGGAACAGTTTAGGGCAAACCATTTGTGTGGCCTACATGCCTTCTCATAGTTGGCAATATTCGAGCCTTCATCTCAGTGAATGGATGATGAGGAGGAGCGTTGAGATGACTGGTGGGAACTCCAGATGGAGGTAACTCCAGTTGATCTGCTCTGCCCAGATCTTTCCTAGCTGTGTCAGAGCTGTCCCAGTCCAAACATGACTTGAAAATTAGCACTGGGAATGTGATTTGCTGTTACTCCAATACTACTCATTGTCTGCAAACAGCTGGACGGCCAAATCCTTTATGTTT
Source organism: Pampusana beccarii (assembly GCA_013399365.1). Taxonomy (NCBI): domain Eukaryota; kingdom Metazoa; phylum Chordata; class Aves; order Columbiformes; family Columbidae; genus Pampusana; species Pampusana beccarii. The sequence continues at coordinate 1,322,098 of VWYH01010423.1, read as the reverse complement.
CCTGTGCTGTAGATACGAATATTTCAAAGCGGACTGAGTTATTTTTCTTCACTGTTTGCTGTTCGGTGGTCTCCTTGTCAAATGATCTCCACTATCCAGCCCAAGAGCTGAAAGAGCTGATTCAGCTGCCCAGCCTGCACCTCCCTTTTCCCACCTCCACTCCCAGCCCTTCTGCAGAGAGGACAGACACCATCATATAAGCTTAACTGGAGTAACTACCACACCTTACTTCTGTGTGACAATACCACGATGAATACCAAGTGAATCTGAGAGAATCCTGAGTCCTCGCGTTTTGCCTGGTGGTAGAAAAAGAAAATTCTCTTTAGCCTGTTCCTTTCCGATGCTGTTTAGCAGCAGAAGCCGAATGCTTGTCTATAGCCTAACCCAGTGACAGAAGTCACTGTTCAAATATTCTGGTGCAAAAGAAACTGAAGTTTTAAATTCTAGGCTTTCTCTAGGAAAAATAAAAAGTAAAATGACAGAAGAAATGGTGGGGAAATGTATATGACTCACAGAATCATAGAAATTTTGGTTAGAAGGGACCTCTAGAGGTCATCTAGTCTGAATTTCTATTTGAAGCAGGACTACCACCAGCAGTGTTTTACTAAAGCTGTATTTCAGGGTATGATCTGTGCATTTGCTCCATACTTTTTTCTTTTTTTTTTTTTCCCCTCCAATTTTGTTCGCAACAGCCTTTTCAAAACCTTTTAATTTATTTGCATTTAATATCTGCCCACGTAACTCATCTTAACTCACATAATTAGGCTCAACATTGTCCATTAAAATATTAGTGTAAAGGAAGTGGACAATCTCTAAACTCTTTCAGGCTTTTCTACCCTAAATAAAAGGCTTTTCTCCCTTAAGCAGAACATCTATTGAGCTGAAGTGCCATCCCCACTGTCTCTAGCAATAGACTCACACAGCACCTGAGCTGAAATCCAAGGAAGGACAATAGGATTACAATTCATAAAGTGTGGGGTGACCTACACCAGCTTCACTTTTTGTTGTATAAGTACATAAAGGGAGACACAGGAAATCAGAAACACTCACATGCCAGTTCTACTTCTGCACTGTGCTGAGTTGTTAACTTCCCTTCTTCCTCAGAACAGAAATCCCCAAGTTAAAGTACTCATTTAGAGTTACCCAGAAAAGCTGAAGATAGATTTGGATCCTGTTGAAAGCCGCTGTTTTGTAACAAGCCAGAACCAACCCTCTTGGCTTAAAAAAAAAACACCCTTCATTCCACTTAAAACAGGTTCAGTAAATGATCTGTGACCAAAAACAAAACCAAGTACTAAAAGCTGGATAAAACTGCCTATCTCACCTCCAAATTAAATGAATCTGACCTGCACACTGTGCAGACCAAAGCATTCCTAGAGCTCTGCGGCTTGTGAATGTATCAAAAAAGGCATTTATTTAAAAACAGTCAATTTGAAATCAGACTAGAAGTGAGTTTTTCTGAAGAGGATTCATCTGCATTCCCAGGTCATGCCATGCCTGTGGAGCTACAGCATCCTCCTAACACACTGTGTGGTGTCACCTTCCCGTGTACAACCAGACTCCAACACAAAAAAAACCCTCTGTGGCGGCTGCACATCCCCGGATGAGATCTGGAGCTTTCAACAGGGCAGTTGATGTCTCTTTAGCACCTTCTGTGCCCCACTGTGCCTGTTCTCACATACACACCTCGGTTGGTGCCAAGGTGCAGACAGTCACGTCCCCCCACCCCAGGGCAGGGTGACTCCTCACGTTCACCTCCCCCTGGATGGGGTAGCGAAGAGGTGGGACCCTCGGTCAATAGACAGGGTCCTCAGCCAAGGAGGTGCCCAAAGAAGCTGAGAAGCTTCTGGACCACGCTCTTAGTGACCACAGACAGACTCTACCAGGCTGTAAAACCAGGCCCCCACCAAAGACCCCCTTTGAGTGGTTTTCTCAGAGCAGTGGGTCTGTGATCAGAGCCCTCCCCTTAGAGTGGAACGCCATCTAAGGAGACTTCCTGGGACTGCCTGCCCTCACCTCCTCTTTGGTGAGTGATTTTCCTTCTGGATATATCCTTGAGTGAGCCCTTGTCCACCCCAGGCAAGCGATTATTTTCTGAGTACCCTTGAGTGAAAGAGGCCTCCAGTTCTGTTTTTTGTGAGTGAATGTGTGCATGCTGTAGATCCTCATTATTCTTATGTGGTCATAAAATGATAATAATATCCTCAACTGGTATCCAAACCTGTATTTTATAGTGTTGTCAGAGTGCTAAATAACTTGGATAAACACCATTTCTGGTTGGTTTCTTGGCTGAACTGTTCTGGCTAGAATAAAGTCTGTTTGAAGTTTGTTGGCTACCTAAATTGGCTTTTGGGGTGCCTCCGTGACAACCTCAGAGCATAGCTCTAGGTAAATCTACAAGGAAAGTGACCGCCTTAGAAATGGTGCCTGTGGGTTTCTTGTCCTCAGGGACAGATCGCATGGCAGAAACCTCCCACAGCAAGCTCCTGGTCTCCGTGTTGGCTCAGGAGTCCCTCAGTAGGGCAGCATTGGTCCAGAGACGACAGGGCTGGGACCACCATCCCACTCCTGGGCCTTTCCTGTTAGCCGGGTTAGGTGGCCCAGCTGCTGCGCAGCCCCAGCTTTCACCACATGTTTTCTACAGATGCCTCAAGGCTGGGCTTTGTGATGCCTAATTCCCAAGCCTTGCCTCAAGCAGCCAAGTCAGCCACGCCGTAACGCTTTCAAAATAGCAGTCCGGTGTCAGCCTTTGCGCGGAATTAAAACACCTTTCCCTGGGACAAAAAACCTCTAGTTTGAGTATTCCTGGGACCTGGTTGGGCACAGCACTCCCATTGCTCTCCGGAAAAGGCATGGAATTAGGCTGGTTACTGGTGTGCCTGGATACAGCTGCGTATTCTCATCCAAAATCTTCTTTCCCTGGAAGAGATACTGCTTCTTTTTTTTCCCCTCCCTTTTTTTTTCTCTTCCCCTCAGCTTTCTAAGTAATCCCGTTCTTCACTCTCTGCTGTCTTGGCACCTTCCAAGCAAAATCTGACACTGAGGAACAGATCTTTTTTTTTTTTAATAATAAATGGAAATACATTTTTACTGCAGCCTTCCAATCCGCACAGGCGACACTGTCAAAATGCTCTGAACTTTTTTTGGAAGCAGCAGATGACTACAGCTGGTTAGCACAATTATAGCCGTTGTGTAATGCTTGGATCCTCTGTTGTTTCATTCATTCTATTCATCAAATTCTGCATTATGCTGTGGGGGAAGATCTGCTTGATGGTAAATTTACATTTTTTCCTATGTTGCTGTTATTTTTCATAGTTAAAGGGACACTGGCAAGTGACACATCACTTTTTTAATGTTGTTTCAAAAGTTGTTTACCCTGTAATTTACAATATCCTCTTAGAAGCCAGAAGAATGGAGAGCTTGAGCAATTTGGCATTTCCTCACTCTTGTATATTGATTTTTTTTTTCACTGTGGGCTGGAGGAAGCTCAGACACTTTCTGCTTAGAGCAGCTCACAGTGGACTTAAGGACAGAGGCTACTGATTTTCACAGCTCTCCCAGAGATCGGTGTTATCCACAAACTATCCCTATTTTACAGGCAGGAGACAAGCAACCTTGGCAGATACGGGACCCAAGATGTGCCAAGTTTTGAAGAGAAGCACCTCTGTCCCAAGCAGGGGATTTGGGGAGGGAAGAAGGACCTTTTCTAGAAACTCATCCTCCAAAGCACCCGTCCACCCTGCAGTATGAGGGAGCCCTCCTTGTCCTGACACCACAGCCACAGCCACCACGGTCTTGCCACCTTCAGCGGGAGAACAAACAGGTTGGCCCCAGGTGTCCCCATGGGGTGTTCCAGTCCCACCAATAACAGGGTGAGGAAAAAGAGGTACAAACTTCCTCACTTTATCCATTATTATAGCGAGCCAAGGTGAGGAATTTTGATTCTTGCACACATCGATTTCCATATAGAAAGCAATATGGGTATGCAATATCACCTGCATTATGTCAACATGGGATCACAATAATAAGATGGGCACTGATGCTGGTATTAATTTTTTGATTCTGTAAAACCACCACCGTGTTTGAGTTTTCTTGATTTTTTTTCAAGGTAGAAAACCAAATCATGTTCAGTTTTCAAAACCAAAACTTTGTTTTGCTGTTCTCAAGATGGACACTTTGCGGAACTTCTCTAGGATACTTGTGTCTCAAGGCTTTCACTGGAAAAGTGAAGGAATGTATGAAAAATAGTACATTTCTAAAAGGATCTTGATACTGTTATAACAAGAAGAAGTAAAAAGAAAATAATAGGATGGCATTGAAGGAAGAAAAAGGGAAGGAATATAGTTTACAGATGCTGTTCCTTATTTTTCTTCCTCTTTTTGGTCTTCCTATATTAAAAACAAACAAATGAACCAAAAATAAGATAGAAATGTATGTGTTTTTGTAGCTCTCCTCTACGCGATTTTCTCTTATTGTTCCTTTTCTTTCTTGCCATTGTTCAATCTGTAAGCCTGTATACTTAAAATTCATTTGGGTAATTAAGCTAGCGAGAACAGCAGAATTTCATTAGGCTGGAACAGAAAGTGACTTCAATGAGTACCAGAGTTTTCACATCTCCTGGGAGGCGGTAGAAGCACGGTGTCACCCAGCATCGGCCCTGGAGCACTGGGGGACCGTGGAGCCCGAGATGGACCCCCAGACCCGAAATACGCCTTGCTGTGCCATGTGAAGCAGTCGTCCTGCGCAGTGACAAGTCGTTGCCAGCAACGTTCCTGGGTTCCACTGCAATAAAGATTATTTATGCGCCATGACTGCTAAGTGCTACTAAACACAAAAACAAATGACACTACAGTCTCAGACCACTAAATTTGTCTCTCTGCTACACATATCCTTTGCTTTCCCTTTGGCTGCCTTCTTGTTAGCTGTAAATTGTATAATTCATTCTCTTGGTTGTTTTATAGTTTTGTGGTGAAATTCAGATTTATCATCATTAAATATTGTTATCACTGTTTACACAATGACGCAAACTGTCTGAAATGTGTCTCAGACTCAACGCTGACATCTAACCTCAGGAAAAGATGGGACTCTCCACATCAACCCAGACCCAGCCTACAGTCCAAGTTACTGGGTTGAACTCGGAGAAAGCTATTGTAATCCTGAAAGGTGAGAGGGAGGGTCATTACGTGTTTAACTCTGCCTCTAAAAGGCAAAGGGGCAGTGTATGGTCTGTCAAGAAATGGGCCTTTTAGGGCTTTTAATATTATCAGTTAGCAAGGAGTATTTATTTCCCTTGAAACACAAAAAAATGAAGATACTGTAGAAGATGAAACTGTGCCCAACAAGGGGACAAAAGACCCATTTCTCCTCTGCTTTCTGTCCTCTTCTCAGTCTCTGGAAGGACTGTGAACTAGAAACTTTTCCATTTTGCATGGCTATTTCACGGCCTGGATGCTGGCAACCTGCTCTCTCTGCTCCAGGACCCGTCATCCCTCTGATTCAAGACCCAAGAAAGCCACTGGTGCGGCCGTGCATTCGTAACCCCCAAAACAGAGACCATGATACCCTGCAGTGATGGGACACTGTCTTGGTTTGTAGGTCAGAAGGAGCACGTTGCTCCCCCCAAAATTCACTCCAAGTCTTGCTGGACCGGGGTGACCTGTGGAGTGTTTCATTTTGCCCCACTTAAGTCAGGTCAAGGATTATCAGGTCTCAAGGAAAGCCACAAAACGCTGGGCTGTTGGTCTCTCAGGGCTGTCTCTGCTTTGGCTGGTTCATAATAATGTCATCGTGAAAGATTAAGACGTTGCAGCTTGGCAAAGAAGAGCTATAGTGCAATAAATCCCTCTGTTAGGGCTTTTCCTCTGGCTGGTTGTCTGCGCAACCATTTCAGGCTGCTCTGAAATTAATTTCAACATTCCTGTAGGCACTTATCTCCCCAAAGTGAGATTTCCTGGGAATCGTCGGGGAGGGAATGAAGACAGAAGAAATACAGCTAAACCCCGGCACTTAAAACCTGAGCCCTCTCTCGTTAATGCTCTCAGTGTAAATCAGGAGGAATTCCACTTTCATCGAGGGAATTATGCCGTTGATATACTGTCAACAAGAGGAGACTCAGGTGTGAGTCCTTTTAGCCGAGCTTCCTTTATTCACTTTTACAGAAGGAGACCCAAATCCTGCAGATAGCTGTGCTCAGCTTTTGGGTATTGGAGATCTCAGGGTAGAGAGAAGGGAATAGCAGTATGGTATCTCGCATACTTAGGCTTTTCCATGTATATAAAAGTTTCAGAGTCAAGGCTTAGTCACTTCAGAAGGAAACTACAGTCACAGTTGTAGGCAAATACTAACTCAAAAATACTTGGAAATCGCGTGTTCTTTGACGCAATTAGCAGTAAATTTGACCTCCTACTAGAGCAGGCTTTTTTCTCAGTTTCAAACAAGTAAAATTCAGTCCTGAAACCTAAAGCACCTGAAAAGTATATAATTATTTGCTATTATCTAGTAAGAAATAAGTGATGGGGACTGAAGGTGGGGGAGGGAACAGAGCAGGGCAACAGACACAGAACAAAATGCCATCATGGAGAAAGCCATCTCACAGTGAATACAACCAGCTGGGTGTCTGGATGCTTTGTAAAATTTTATTGTGAAATGCACAGATGATGAGCACAGCTGCAAAACATCAGGAGTGTTTATCATGATCTCCCAGAGCGTTCTGGGTGTGTTCCCCTTTGACACTATTTATGTAGGCTTAACCTAAGCTGATTTCAATGGAGACATCAAAATTGTTTCAAGGTGCATCCTATTATACGCAGGATAAGCTTGTGGCTTAAGGTTTCTCTCCCCTGTCTTATGTGGTGTTTATCAGCATGCAAACGACAACTGAATGAAGAAGTAGCTGATAGCATCTAACTAACCGGCTGCTGTTGCTGAAGCAAATAAAAGATGTTTCTGGCACTCACACAAGTATTAAAAAGGGGATTAAGCAGATTTTTGGAGTGGAATTCAGGCTGAAAAATCTGTAATCCATCCTTCTGTGCCTAAACAATACAACAGTCTTCAAGCAACAGGCCTGACTCTTCCGAGTGTTACTTATTTTACCTGAATTTGCGAGAATTGTGTGGCCAAAGATCAGTTTCCTCACGCAGTGTGCTTCACCTACTTGCAGTCCCAGAAGTTTATACAGAATCACCTGCCTCCCATCGCATACGATCCTGCTCTAATTCAGTTAGATCGTTGACAGGCATAAAAGTTATCATGGCTGTGGCCCAGGCCTGTTACACTGCAAAGGAGGAGACAACATAAAAGCCTATTCCCAATTTCCTCAGATAGCTTGCTTAACAAAAAAAAAAAAAAAAGTTTTCTGTGTGTTTTATACTTCCTAATTTTGCCAGGCAGTGAAAACATCAAAATACTCATAAGGAAGCTGGTTTTGTAAGTTCCGGCTGGTGATGCAGAGAGAGAAGGGGAGCAAGAATATAGGGCAAGAATAGATACTGACAGCTACCTGCCCAAAAAGAGGTTTTACATGAAGAATCCAAGAAGTAACTTAGAAAATGTTGTTGTTATAAAGTTAAATTACACGATTATTAAAAAGCTAAAAAACTCTTAAGCTGTATTTATGGAGAAAAACAAAGTAATTAAGCTACATTTCTGGAGAAAAACAAAAAGAAGTAATTGAACCATGGCATTAATCTTAATGGCAACCCCCTCTTTCCCGCACTAAGGCCTTTTGACAGCTTTACTTAGTCTTCATTAAGCATTTTCAAACAGTTCATTGCAAATAGTGTCTGATATAACTGTGAAATCCTTCTAGCACTGTCACAGCTGTAGTGTCAGATTTTAAAAAGTGAAGGTGTACTGGGAGGGACACTGTTTGTAATCACTAACCCAGGTCTCAAAGCTCTTCAGATTGAGCTGTTTACATTGTACTTAGGTGAGTTTTTTTCTCCCCCCTGAGATTCACAAATTGTTTAACAAAAGTCACAACACCTATTTTTTCACATCAGGAGTGAAAAGCAGAATACAGAAAGATTTACTAAGAACAGTTTGTTACAAACCTGGGATTAGAAATCAGATCTTCTAAATGCAATCTCCTACCTAATCAGCAGAGATGACGGCTTCCTGGACCTAAAAAAAATGAAGTTTTGTGCCTGTTCTTCCAGGGTTGCACACAGAAGGAATTTTGCTTCTTCTGGTCCTGAGAATGGCCCCTTCTGAAGGAAGAAGCCATATTCCCTTCCAAACATCTCAGCCCAGCTCACCGCTGTTGCTACAACAGGCGTGGTGGCAGGCGAGCCCTTGGCAAGGCAGGTGCTGGAGCCGGGCTGTGTGTCACCTCCATTGATGGCAAGAGGCTGCAGGTCAGATCCTCGCATCTCCTTGCTGTCTGCTTGCAGTGGTGCTGCTGATCGCAAGGCAATAAAAAGCTAAAGGCTGCCCCTGGTTTTGCTTCAAAACCTCTTATTAGAGGGTAGTAAAAGTTTGAGTGTGAAACACATATTTATCTCCCATCGTAATTAATATTTGATGTTTCTGTCCTTGTAAAGTTGTTTTTACAAAGCCAGATATTGGCTGGACCCCAGCAGCTCCTATCACAAATCAAATTTTGCGTTTATTTGCACTTCTGTCATTGGAAAGGAGGAGGTTTTGCTAATAGTAGTACTAATGGTCATATCTGGAATTCACTGCTGGATTGAGAAACTCATGTGCCAGCATTCAGCCAGGAGTGAACTTTATGATCGTGTTATCAACTCTGAAAACAGGAGATTAAGCAACAGCCGCTGAAGTGGTAACAGATTTTTAACTCTATCAGAATCAGTTGCCCACTCCTCTGTATTGTTTCCCTGCAATATCAATCTCTCATATTTGAAGTCTTTCCCAATGAAGGAGAACCACCACACAGCATTATTTGTAAAACAGCTCTGTCCTGAAACACGATAGTGCATGAACTCCACCTGATAATTTATGAACTCACAGCTAAGCAAGAAACAGTTCCCCCATAGCCCAGGGAAAATGTACTGTAACATGCTAAATCTCTTTTTTAAATGTAAAATCATATTGCCATTCGGGTTTGTGGCTTTCTTAAATGTGGTTGTGCTCGGAGAAGTGACTATAAAAATGACACACTTTTACTCAATGGATGTGCTGTCTTCTACAGGAAATTTGAGTCAGATATGTTTCATTTACTGACAAAAAATAATACCTTGTTTTTGTATTTTCTACTCTGCTAGCAGCATAGAAACTGTACAGCCCTGGGAAAAGCAGCCAGCTCTCCTCTGGTTCACGCACCATCAACAGTGCTGGTAATTAGTTTTAACCACTGAGTTTTGATTGCCTGTGCAAAGAGATTAGGTTGACTTTCATATCCGGGGCTGGATCTACTGAGCTACCAGCTAGAAAAAAAACTGGACCCCTTTTTCCTCTGGTACGCAGCTCCCCCGACTGCAGCTGGAAATCTCACCCTCCGTCTTCTTGCCACTTGCCCTCCTGGAGCAGGGACGTCTGCTCCTTGGTAACTATGCCATGCAGACGTGGACGGAGCACATGTCCCTGCACGGGAGGATGAACTGCACCCCGGCACTGGCAATGCGACCACTGCTGCCCTCCAGCTGGGTGAGCAAATCCCATGCTTGTGAGCTCAGGTATACGATGGGGTACATGCTCCCTGCTCACCCCAACTGCAAGATAATACAGGCGGCTTTGAACCGCTGGGACAGCCAGCTGGTAGATCATCTAAGTGGCAAATGTTGAGGTAAAACGTGTCCCCAGCCAATGGCAACTGCACAAAATTATTATCAGTGTCACTAATAACGATCTGTGCAACAATACAGGCACATAATCGGCACCAAGCGGGGCTGGATAACCCCCCCGAGCCGTGCCATCCCTCCTGCTGATGCCATCTTGCTGTCACCTCCCCAGCCGCGAGCGCTCTCCCACATCTGCCACGCATTGGGCTATTTTTAGAAGGATTTAGCTGACAGGTGGACTGAACCCCCAGTGCATTTCATCTGGTCCTGGGTCGTTTTGTTTACAGTGCCAAAGCAATTCAAAATGAAATTATGCCTTCAAACAGTTTCCAGATTCCATGATCTCCCAGCTGCAAATGAAAGCCACGCTGTCACCCAGCAATCCAGCTGTTTGTTTGCAGCACTGGAAACAAGCATGACGAAAGCAGACAAGAAAGCTTTCAAGTCAGGCCGTTGTTCCCTGCAAGAGATGATGAAGCTGCAATTGCCTCACATTTTCCAAATAAACGAAAGCAGGAAGCTCCCATCCTGATGGCCTGAGTTACAGGAAGGGCACTTCTGCATGAAAAATTCACATTTGTCACCAAAAAATATACTCTACACGCAGCATTTTTCATGCAGAACATGGTGAGCTGACTTTGTAAAGCTGAATGTCGGTACTCCTCCCGTCAGGTCAAGGAATGATAATATTTGCCAAACACCTTTGCCGACTATAGGAGTTTTTGCAATTTCTGTATAAGGTGTACGTATGTCTGTGTGGATCCACTCTCATGGGCTGTGATCAATTACTAAATTAAGAACCTCTACAAAACATTCAACCTGTAACTGAATTTTCCCTTTCTGGTGATTTCGTGCAGTGTTTGACATTAAAAACAGCTGTCTTAGGTAGCTAACTCCACTTGTCCCCAATATTTCATTATGACAAATGGGATGTATTTCCATCACTTATCATAAGATCAACACTGAAGCCAAGCAAGTGCTAGCTTATTTATTGTCAGCCACGGGATGGATGGTTTTAAGTGCCTCCCTTAATAGGGATGATTCCTTAACAAAGACTCTATTCACAGATTGAAGTGTCCATCTCCAGTTTTTGTCTCTCAGTTCACCAAGTTCTGTTGATCATACTGATTGTGTTCACACACAGTTAGTTTGTTCTGTCTGATCCAAAACCAGCAGTAAAATGACAACTTTTTTTTTTTTTTTCTCACTTGTGAGTGCTTGTTAGTGTGATTTTCCTTACGTGATCTGAAAGCACCAAGCGTGATTATGTGGTCCTTCCTTCTTCTCATTGTGTAACATTTACACCACCAGCATGGGTCTTCCTCATTTATCCACTGTGTTTGCGGGGAGAAGGGCTGAGTGCAACAATCACACATGAAAACACTGCTCGGCCTGAGTTTCCAGGGCTGGGTTAAACCTAAAGAGCTGAGACTAAATGCTGGATCCCCATCCGCCTCTCCTCCCCTTGCACTCAGCTATACCAGGACTAGCTCTGAAGTGGCCATAGCTTTACAGCCTCATACTACAATATTTCGGCCAAACACGAGGAAAACCCTTCTCTCATGAAGGGTTCCCCCAATATTTACTGTACTGATGAGCAGGCACGCAGCCCTCTCCTGCCAGGGGGGTTTGCATTAGCGGCGCTGCCACCATCGCCCTGATAAGCCCCGACCTGGTGTTGTTTGTACTTCTCAGTCACCTTTATTTGTTTAAGAGGCCAGACAAGGCAAACACTTGTGATGCCTTGTTTATTCTGTGGCTTTCACTGGAGCATATTAAACTCATCATTACTTCATATAAGCTCGAGATAGGCATTTTTTTGCTGGCAAGTGTTGACAGTAAGTAACAGACACTCTGCCACAAGGTAACATGTTTATATACTGGTGCGAATGCCTGGTGGATTTTATCCCTGTAAAACTATCACAGATAAAGAAGCTACTATCAGATAAGTGACTATAATAAATGGCCACAATTAGTGCTCTGCTGATGAGACTACTCGGTGGTCTCTCTGCTCTGCTTTGGACAAACCCCAGGATCAGCTTGCTTAGTATAAATGGAGACAAGGATCATTTAAAATAACATCAGCCGCTCCTGATTTCTGGGGGTGTTTTACCAAAATACCACTGTTAACTGAATTGAAATCTCCCTGTATTTATCTTCAGAGGATATACAAAAGGGAAAATTAAATCAGACATAAAGTAAAGATGTCCATTTCCACACACACCCCCACACACCTCCCACGGCTACTTGTAGGTTTCCCTCATTTTTAAGACTTTAGGTTTAACAGTGGCTTTTGGTCCCCGTTGGCTTTATCACTCACCAGCCTTTCCTTTTGATGTCACTGGGAACAACAGTGAGAGTCAGAGATTTGGGGAGATGCTGTCAGGAAGCCGCCTGCACCCAGCCAGAGTTGCGTGCACCCCAGGACCCAGTGCTCCCACCCCCCAGCAGCGTGTCCTCCCAAGGGCTGGGAGGAAGCTCTGACTGCTCCCAGGAGCTTGCTGAACCAGCACAGATACTGCAACCAAGGCAGTGCCACCCTGGTGCAGAGCTGGGCTTGGCAGAAGCGGTGGCGGGTGCAGCTGCCCCCCGGCCAGCACCCCTGGGGAGAGCCACTGTCTGCTCTCAGCCTTGCGTCAAACGTTGATAGCACACCAGAGGGCCTGATACATCTTCAGGTGTCTGCTTATATTCTATATCTGTTTGTACCCACATGGTGCTTAGTGCCTCTCTGAAGTCAACGGATCAATTCCCAGCAAGAGGTGTATCTCCGGATGAAATCTTTTCCATTGAACAACCAAAGTCCTCCACAAAGCACCCACCCATCACATACAAGATACCAATCCCCCTTCCATCTTTGCCAACAACAGAACTGGAGAACTTGATAGGAAAAGGGGTAATGGTTTTAAACTAAAGGAGAGGAGATTCAGGTTAGACATGAGAAAGAAATTTTTTACAATGAGGATGGTAGAACACTGGAGTAGGTTGCCCAGAGAGGTTCTAGATGCCCCATCCCTGACAACATTCAAGACCAGGCTGGACAGGGCTCTGAGTAACCTGATCTAGTTGAAGATGACCCTGCTTATGACAGTAGGTTGGGCTAGATGACCTCTGAAGGTCCCTTCCAACCCGAACCATTCTATGATTCTATGAACTACAATAAAAGAGGCAGTGCCAACCCTTGGGACTGTACAGAGCCAAGGCCCAGCCAGAACCAAGCTCCACATCCTCCTGGTACCCCACTGGTACAAATAATCACTTCTGAGCCATGCTCGTGGGCTGTAGCTGTGAGAAAGGGCTGTTGTATCAGCTGCAATCTAACTCCGTTCCTCTTCAGTAGCAGCCCTTGTTTGTAAAGTAAGCTCCTGTTGCTTCGTGAAGTGATCTTATAGTCAGTGTTTTAAAGGCATCTCTGTTGACATCCAGTTGGATCTCATTATGGCCAGGATTCAGAAATGAGACCCTATAAGTTAAGCACTTTTGCTGAAAACATCTTTAAAAGACATTTATACCCTTGCACAGTCTAGTAATTTATAGAATGACATGTATTTACAATGAACTGCTCTTACATATAAATATGTATGTATATATACGTATATGTACATAGTCAAATAGATATACGTATATATATATACATATGAATGTGCTGAAAGATATTTCCAATGTACTTTTACCATCATCAAAATAATGATAATAGAAAAGCTCAAAAGGATTGGTTGTAAAACACAAGCTGTAATCCTCTCAAGTTATTTTTCGTCTGTAGCTACGAATTTTGTTTATACCATGTCAAAATGGCACCATCCACCACGGCTGAATATGTCTCCTGATCTATCTCCTACTCTCTCCTGAAATGCAGTGACATTTTCAGAACCAGTTAGTGTAAAAAGCTCTTGTGTAAAAGCATGCTCCTACTCAGGTTTATACTTCTACTTTGTTTAGTATTTCCTAGCGGTAGTTTCAGGGGAAATTTTGTTGAACAGTAGAGGAACCCCCACATACACACTCCACCCCAGGAATTAGGTGCTTGTACACAGCAGGATTTATGGTAGTTCTTTGTATTTCTGTTGTCAGAATATCTCATAAACTCAGAAAAGTTATGCATGCATCAGTGCCTCTACCTTTTCATGAGCTTAAAGCCGATTTATTTGACTTTTGAAAAATAGGATAATGCTTCTTGTTGAAAACACCATGGAGTCCAGATTAAATGAAAACTGTCAAGTACTTTAGGCCTCAAATCTGAGCTACCTTTAACTATTATAATTTGAGAACGGTGTTTATTTAATTCAGTATATGATGTCTGCCCATCCATGCAATTTATATGTGTGTGTTCATGTAGACCTTCGCATGTATTCAGCCCTGGTGGAAGAGTGACTCCGGTGAGATAACATATTGTAATGAGATGCTGCAGTGCAAACACCATTTTAAGACACTGCAAAAAAATCCATAGGAGGCTTTGCACCAGAAAGGCAATGATAACTATTTCAATGTAATTGTACTGGCAAGAATTTCCTTAGAGAAAGCAGGGTCTTAGAGCAGAGCAAGTCTTTGCCCCCTAGTAATTTGTCCATGTAAGTCGTAGTTTGTTGTTTTGCATTTGTGAATGAGTTGCGTGCATGAGACGGAAATTTTCTCTGCATTAGCCATTTACAACAATTTTGAAATTTCTGTAAGTGTTCCTTGACCTGCCGAGCATTTGCAAGCCGTTGCATTGTGCAAGTTGTGTTGATAGCAGTAATACCAAGCCCATTGTATTGCTTCTAGTCAGCAAAGGATACAATTAGCCAGTATAGTACAAATCACAAACATACAAATGTGGTTCCTCTGCCAGGAATTTCCAAGTAGCCCAGTTTAAAATCAGTGTGTTTAGTGTTCACCACAGAAACTCACAAATTCAAAAAGAGAACAAATAGGAAAAGTCAATAAGAAAAATCAATAATTTCCCCCCAGCCTGGCCTGGAGGTGAATTGCATACCAATAGTCATGGAAAGTTAATAGAACCATTTATTTCACGGTATCAATTTCAGCTGTGACAAATGAGCCACAGATATTTACACGAGACCCCAAATCCATTTATCTGTGGGATCAAATCTCACTCAAAGTACACAGTGGTATTACCAGCCTGCAGGTACTTTAAATAGATCATCTCAAGTGAAATGATCAGTTCAACTGAAGTGTACTTTTAAAGACTAGAGATTCGGATCCATAAATGAATTATATACCAAGGGCGGCAGGGTTCCTGGGTAAGCAAAGGCACAGGTAGCAACCTGTGTTAAGTGAACACTTCACATTTTACAAAATATCTTGAGGCAGTCTTGGCTGTTGTGTGTCAATATGGAGTACTGTCAAGGTTACAAGTTCACAACAGGAGTTTCAGAGGTGTACGGGTCATGCCAAGCCCTCCTTTTTTCCATGGAGAAAGAAGATGACTTCTGTGGTCAAAGGAGACCTCACTTTCAGATGAGACCAGGGCAGAAAACAAGGTTTGCCTAGCCTATTTATGCCTTGCAGTGTCTTCCTCAGCCACAAAACCAAAATGGTTTGACGTAATAATGGAAGTGCCTCCTGTTTTCTACTCACTGTTGCTACTGGCATCGTTAGTCCCCATAGTTTCACAGGAGTGATCAGCAGGAGTGATCAGATACACAAATCCTTTCAAAAACATTTGAAACTACTAGAAAACTGGATATTAATATGGAATCAAGTAGGATAGATGTCAAGGGGCGGACGGGGAGAATGGTTTTCGAGTAATAGAATGAAAAAGCTTTATTTTCACATCTCCTTTCCCTGTTCTGGTCATCCTACTTTTTTTTATCTGATGTATAAGTATTTCTGTGTCAGCTTTCTGCAAAGCCATGTTTTAGTAAATTAAGCAGCTATTAAATATAACTGCTGAAATTAAAATAGCTATTGTGTTTCTCCAAAATACCTCTTTAAATCACAGTTCAGGAAAACATCATTCATCTTAATGGAGAACCACTGTAATGGAGCAAGAAGCAACTTGGAAGCAGGAGCAGCAAAGACGGGAAGACATGGTTCAAGTTCCCCCTCGTATTTTCTTAGGAAGCAAAACTGTCTTTACATAAGTAACTCACACAGTTCCAGCCAGTTCCACATAGTTTCAGACCGGACTTGGTTCAACCTCTCCTCTCTTCTTTTCTTTTTATATTTAAAAAAAAAAAAAGCCCTAGGAAAAAGTGTGTTTGGCAAATATGCATACATATATTTTAAGACACATAGACAACTGTATTAATGTTGGTGGCTGGATTAATTTGCTCTTATGGGAGCTGAAAAGGGTCCCTACACTCGGATCTGTTTCCTAGACTTTATTGGTCTTCACTGCAATCTACTCAAGACTGCAGCCCAGTTTGAACCCTGGGTTAGTTCACAATACACCACAAAACGTAAACATATATCCCATTGCCTGAGTACAATAGTGTCACTGTTCAATAGCTTGCCATACTTCGGGGCTTTAAAAAATGTTGGTCAGAGACGTGAAAGAGAGGAGTCCTTTTCATGCATAAACCAGGAATGGGAGGTGAAGTGCCTATTTCTCAGGACCAGCCTGGGTTAATCTGTTCTGTTGACTTTGATTCTCAGCTTGGTTTTATACCAAGAGGTGTTCAAAGTCAGTCAAATGTCCAAACAGATTGCAAATATGTCTGGGTTTAAACAACAAATACCTGTCTGCAGTATTTGTTTGTGCCCCAGAAGCTTCCCATTATTAAAAATAAATAAATAAATAAAGCGAAAAAACCAAGCCCGAAGTCTGGCTTTTCCAGTCTGGTCCTTGGTGACTGATTTATTAGCTCTCCTGTTTTCATCAACATGTTCAAGTTGCTAAAATTCATCCTGATAAGCCTAATGTATCTGGCATTCATCTCTACCTCAGTACCATCTGCAATAACAAGCAACAGATCCCTGATCAATGCCTCTAATGCCTCCCCAGGAGTACCCTCCAGAAAAAGAAAAGAGGAAGAAAGGAAAGGAAAGGAAAGGAAAGGAAAGGAAAGGAAAGGAAAGGAAAGGAAAGGAAAGGAAAGGAAAGGAAAGGAAAGGAAAGGAAAGGGAAGAAAAGAAGAAGAAAAAGAGAAGAAAAGAAGAAAAGAAGAAGAAAAAGAGAAGAAAAGAAGAAAAGAAGAAAAGCAGGAGGACCCTGCCTCCAGCTTGGGGCAATCCCTCAGTCCCATTTTCCGTGACAGTTATATTAAGTTGTTGCATCACCTGCACTTTCATTTTCTTATGGGGAGAGTGAAGAAGTTTCAAGCATCCTCTATTTAATGATCTTGCAATGTGGGAAGTAATATAGGCTTTTCCTTTTCCTGTGGGAAGTATCTGTTCTCTTTATTTCTGCAATGGTGAAATCAAGCTGTGAGCATCGGTTAAACACTTAGAAAGCTGTCCTGCCTACATTTGCCCCAGTGAAGTTCTGTGTGTTCAATGACCTTTGTTTTCTACAGCTGCTTCTCCATTCACTTCTTTACCACTCTCAGTGGAGGTGCCACTGTTACGACAATAACATGAGTGAAAAGGGCAATTTTCATTAGTATGCCTGAGAACCAGCATTTGAAGCAAAATTCACTCTAAAATTTTCTCAGAGCCTTCTTAAAAGGACCAAACCCCTGACCTGGGAGCCATGTCTTCAAGAAGTACTCTGCCTGGGGATGAGCATAAAAACACGGCAGGCGTATTTAACACTCCCTCCCTGGAGTCCTCCTGCGTCCACCCACTCCTAAGACTTCCCACACCTGATGTATTCACATACTTGTTGACCCTACATGGATTTCTGACATGAATTAGTTGTCCCCCCTTGAGTTTTCTTCTAGCATCCAACACACCCTTGGAAAGACATTGTCCAGCTCATCTTCCCCTTTCATTGGCTTTCATCTTGGCTACTGTTAGTTTCATTTGATGGCCCCTTGGTTGTGCACAGGAACGTGTGTCTCTGTGAGTCCTTTTGCGCTTCTGGTTCAAGGTGGGAGCACTGGAGTGTAGTTTAAGTTAGATTAAGATGATCTTCAGGCCTTCAAAGATAACAGAGGGAACGGCAGCTATCATACGTCATACACATACATATGTGTATGCCCCACAAGCGATGAGCTCAGCAGCCAGATCAAGAATCACTTTAAAAAAAAAAACTGCGGACGTTCAGTCCCATGCACAGAGATGCTGCAAACAGAAAAGGGAACTCTAATCCCTGAAAGTATTACGTTGTAAGTAGTTCTGTATGTAGGTCCATTAGCAACAAACATGTTGAAGGAAGTAATTATTGTGGTAAATTTATTGACAGAGGTGGAAAATCCCTTTGTATCACTTCTCTCATTTTCTTCACTTTTTGCTTTGTTCTGCATACACAGAGTATTACCTCTGCGAATTTGGGCTCTCCAAGCTAAGGCGAGCTATACAGGAACTGCAATGAAAATCCTAAAATGAGGTAGAAGAGCTGCTAATCAAAAAGACTGCAGAGCAGATGCTTCAATACATTATTTAGTAAAAAAAAAAAAAACACAAAAAACCCCAAAACAAACGCATCTTGAGAAGGAAAAGTGTGAAAAATATTTAACATATTTAACACATGACTGGAAGGCTTCAGTTGTGAGAGATCTCCCTGGAGCTCAACACTTGCTTAGATTTTAAAAGACATTCTTGCACAGGGGAAATAAAAGGTGGAAACTTGGCTTAGCCAGATTTGAAGGGAAGCATCTAAAAACTAACATTGTTTACACCCGCTTCTGATTTCGTCATCATGAAAGCTACCTGCTAAGATGTGATTATATTCCCTTAGAGTCATTTGTAGTAAATATGAGTCTAAACACATACAAGTGATTGCGATATTCTGCAACATGAGCACCCTGGCATATAACTGAGTGTGTGCATTACAGCAGGGGTTTTTGGCCATACAGAAAAACTGACTGAATGCAACGCAGGAGAGCTATGGCTGAGGTGGAACATTACTGAGCATTAACAGTGTAGGAGTAGACTGGAACTACACAGGTAGAAAACCACTTTACACAATCAAAAAGACTGATTTGGGATAAGAGCATTTCATACGAAAAGTGCTGGCGGGCTCTGGTAAACAGTCTGAAACCGGATAGCGGAGTCAGACTGCAACATTTGTGGACAAAGTCAATGACAATGAATTTTGTAACAGGTTTCAGAGTGATTTGGATTTTTGAGCACTTCGAGATCTGATGAAAAGCATTAGAAGGGAGCCAAGCATATAAAAATAATTGTTAATATTAAAAGCAATATTACAACATTGATATTGTTATGAGTGAATCAGCAGATGGCAAATGCCTTTCAGTGAAGGCACAGGCAAAATAACGTGTCTGGTAGCAAGGAGTGAAGCTAATGATTATGTGTTAAATGAAACAGCCATTCGGCATGCTGATCAGGAAAAAACATTTGGGAGTCATTGTGGAAAAAACATGGAAACCATTAGCCCGGTTCAGAACAGCAGTAACGGTAAAAGTGGAAGAGGTTGTGTTGTTCCTGCACAATGCTCTAGTTGGGTGCCTTATTTCTGAGTGCTTGTTGTGGCTACATTCACCTTGACCACGGAAAGTGAGGGTCTGGTTCAGCTAGGCAAGATGACCCCCTACCCAAAAGGAGAGTCTCCACTCCAAAGCATTTAGGGTAAAAACCTCAAAAATGCTAGAGATGTCACTCATGAGGGGTCCCCACCATGTGCAGAGGGCCCTCTCGGCCAGCCAAAGCTGAAGGAGGTGAACCCCTCTGACACCAACCATATGGCAAAGGTAAACCACTCAAAGCAGCTGGCAGGACAAGCAGAGGTCACAGCCCAGCACCTCCAGACTCCTTCTCCCTGTGGTGAGACCATGTCCTCTGGTCCCACACCACCCCAGCCAAAGTGCCTGAGTGCATGCAAGGTCAACGACAGCAGAACCCAAGCTCACAGCCACCAAGAGCTGCGCAGACCCGTTTTGCTGGTGGGACACGGCTCATTTCTGAGCTAGGTCTGTCAAGAGAGGTGGGTGAAGCTCCTCCATGAGAACATCCTCAGGGGTCCTCAGAGGAAAGCAGGACACGGGGCTGAAGCCAAAAGGGCAAGAGACAATAGTGAGAGAATCCAAAAGTTGGTTGTAGCCATGTGATGGAGTTTAACTACACAGCATTCAAAGGGCACAAACCAGGGCTTCACGTATTATAGTACAACACAACAGCTCCAGCCCTAGCTGCCCACAGCTTCCCCTGCTTGAGCAACATTTTCTAACAAGCTTTTCTGTCTGGGCTAGACCCAAGCCATTAGCACTGAGGCGGATGGCTTTTGTTTGTTTTTTTCCTGATCCTTTTTTTTTTTCAAGTGGCCTCTACGGCTGAAGTGTAAGAGTGTTTTGCTCCTTTTAAAACAGAAAGGTCTGAGTCCAGTCACCCTTTAGTGACTCCCTTGCAGCCAGTTAGCCCACAAAAATAAGCAAACTGAAGAAAGGAGTCAGAGTCTAAGCCCTTTATGGGAGATTGATTGTGAAGCTGGTGGCAACATGACAAGCTGATTTGTGGTGGCTCCTCATAGCTTGTTTGAACTGCAAACCTCAGCCACGTTTATTTATTGTATCAATGCAGATTTGTCACAACCAGCACCAGCAGAAAGGCTGGTATCTAGTGCTTTGACCAAGGAATGCTCGGCTGGGCACAGGGAGACCACAGGTACGTGTTTGTGCACATACATACGAGACACCCCGTGCATGTGAAACGCCCCATGCATTCCATCTCAAACCCCACAACAAACCTCTCCTTTGCTTCAGTGCATGACAGACCAGAAACTTGGCTCACTGCAACATTTGGTGACACCACAGCTTTCCGTGACGGCATTGGCCCGAGGCTCTGTGGCTCCTTCACAAGGACCTGGACCCTTTTGCAAAGCTTGATTCCTTTCACTGTCCTCTTTTCCAGTGATAGCTGGAGCAGCTGTTTCTTCTTCCTCCATAGCATGTGGGTTGCCAGAAAGCCTGAGGGGCCCACCAGCTAATTTCCATACTTGGATCTAGGTCTGTATCTGCATCACATTTTCTTGAAACGGTAGTCGCGTAGCAGCTCCCTCTACCTTCTACAGAAACATGATTTAATGTCTTCCTCAGGAACAGTGAGCTCATCTGCTATAACATGAAATTATAAGAAGGATTGGCTCTTCTCTCATTAATGTAATCACTTTAGACTAGTTGATGTGTCGTGTATACAGCTTATGGTGTAGAGTTTTATAGCACATTACTGCACCTCCATATAAGTCTAAACTGGTCATAAAACATAATCACTTACTGGAAAAAAAATATATATTAATGCTGCTGAAACTAGGACACAAAGTAATTTTCATAGCAACGGATAAATAAAGGCCTTGGCAGAAGTCCTTTTCTTCTGCACAAAAAAAGCAGATAAAAGGGAAAGTATTATACCCTTCCTCCATTTCTTTCTCATCTTTTACTCTTCCCTTTGCCTTCAAAGTATCCCACCAACCATGAGCAGAACCACAATATTAATAGTGCTAAAAGGGCTGCAAACTTCTCCCTCAGTCCAGCAACACTTGCTGTTACCAAGGACCCACAGATCCATGGGACAAATATCCCGTGACTCCAGTGGCAGTCTTGGAAAAGATTTGCCGTTTTTCTTAGAGACTTCAGCCCAGGAAGAAAACTAATGAAGTTGGGAAGCAAGACCATGCTGTACCTACCAAAATCATATTCTCTCCAAGTACCAGCAAGCAGCACTGAGGCAGACCGATGCTCAGTAAAGCTTATCTAGACACAAAATTAGATCAGGCTAAAAAGACTACTGTATTCCTGCTCTCTTCTGTTTATACGGCTCATATCAACACGGTATTTTAGTACGTAATGTCTATTTATGTATTTAACAGTTGTTAAACAGCTGTTCAAAGCACTCTCTGGATATTTTTATTTTAGTTTAAAAGTGAGTCAAAATACAGTTATATGTATAATATGATTTAAATGCAACCTAAATGGCCCAAATTTAAACCAAAGTAAGTACACGTCCAAGCCTTTTGGTAAGGTTTAGTTTTATTAGTTCAAAATCACACCTTAATTTAAAACATACGTACACCCCGAATCCGGTCCTCACTGGTATTAAAATAACCCTTTCTCCCACGGCATCTAATGATCGGAAATGGAGGTTCAGAGTTAGAGGACAGGGTGCCCATGATGGAAGAAGATGTGAACATGAGGACTTTCTTGAATCCACCATGAGTATCCGAGCCTTGCGCCAGCCCTGGTGTGGTGGGGACAGCAGCACTGGCAGGAGCTGGGCAGCGATGGAGCTGCTGGTGGTGTGGGTGATGCACACCACCCCTCTTCTCCAGCAGTGGCAGAGCATCACCTCCCTCCTCTCCGTCACCAGCTTCAAGACTGGTGGCAAACAGGTCTGAGAAATGCTCTGGGTGGAAAAAAAAAACAAAACAAAACAAAAAAAAACAACCAACTTTGGAGGTGGCAACAAGTGGCCCCGGAAAAGGGCAGAGCAGAGAGGCATGGGATGCTGGAGCATCGCAGCGTCTGCATGTCAGCCCATCACCCCATGGCTAAAGGTTGCCCCAAGGTCTTTGAAGGGGCTTCGCAGCTCTCAGTGAGGGAATTAAGAACGGCAGTCTCTGCCTAATAAAAATTACTTTTCTGTCCTACTCCAGCACTCATACATATGCAGGCATAATAAACCACGGTATTTTGTTTATAGAAAGAAAGGGTATTCCTACTCCTCCTTTTTCTGCTGGTTTCCACATCTGTTTTTGTTTGGCATTTTGGTCGGTTATTTGGATTGTTGGGCTTTTTTAGACTGAAGGGGGTTAAGTAAAAAAACCACTGGTTTATTTTCAGTGTCAATTTTTAATAGAAAGCTCAGCATGACACAGATAAGCAGAGAGCAGGAGCGGTAAGACAGCTCTGAGTGAGGGATATGGGTGGGAAATTACCACCTGATAACACTGCAGTAGATTGTTTCTTGATATTTATTGCACCATGTTGCTCAAGGTCCTGGAAGGCTTCCAGAGAGAGAGCACATCATCAGTGGCAGTGCGGTTTTGTGGCTGGTGGGTAGTGAGAAGGATACCTATTGCATACTGCAGTGAGCCACCAAATGCCAATCAGACTCAACGCTGGGGAAACGGTTTCCAAGGAGAACAGAGCATCTTGGGCCTCTAGCAGTTGGTTAACATCTAAAGGGGTTTGGAATGCAGCAAGCAGAAGCTGGGGACTTTTAGTCCAAATCCACAACACTGGTAGCCATGAGGTGAGCTATCTTGCTGGTCTGTACTCAGCCTCAAGGCTACCGTGAGCTCCTACAGAGCCAGTCTCCCCTCGGACACTGTGTCTGGATGAAACATTTCACAGCAAGGCATGCTCTTCTCTTATGCTAGTGTCATCCCTCCTACGGCTCTGGATCTGTGCGTGTGTGCCCTTGAAAAACACAGGACAGATAGCTAAAGACCTTCCTCCAAACATGGGACACAAAACGTTTGCTGGTCCATCCACCCCTATATGGGGTACAGTCAGCAGCTAAACAGGTCAGCCTCTGTCAGGAGAAGAAAGTAGATGGCAGAGGGAAACACTGAGTGTGGACTGAGCAGACAGGGTGGGAAGCAGAAGATAAAAGGGTACATCTGCAAATCCGAAGGAAACACAGACTATCAGGGTTCTTCTTGGCCTCGGTCCCTTCTGTTGCCTGCTCAGCCTTTCTGCGGCATATCAGCCCATACGTACCCATAGAGCATTGCTACAGCAGGAACAGCAATGACTTCCAGCAAGGGACCCTGAAGGTGGTGATGTCCCCCATGGACACTTGAGCAGTTTCACTTTCCACATCTCACAAGCCCTGTCTAACCTGGCAAGAGCAGGCCACAGAAAGGCTTCAGCCATGAATTCAACAGATGGACAGGTTGAAACATAGCATGACTTACCAAAACCTTGACAAGCCAACAAAGCAGCCAAGGCTATGACCTCCACCTCCCAACTTCCACACTGTCTCCTAACCTCAGACCCCTAACAGCTGATGGCTAGCATAAAAATAAACAATCACAGGCTCCTGGCAAAACAGATCTGAGGGTATTTTGATCGCAAAAGGCAAAATCAAAAACTACTTATGCAGACCCACCTTGCTGGTAGGTAGGAAGTCCTCCCTTCATCTGAATAATGCATCCTACATGGAGGCCTTCACAGTAGGACAGGTTTATAAACACTTGCAGGATAATTTCCAGCAAGGCTACAGTAGAAACAAATTTCCCAAGCTGGAAAAATGAATCTGTCATCGCAAGATCAATACATGCAAGTAAAAGTGTTTGAGCTTAGCATATGAAATTGTTCACCTTGGCCTCAACTCTATTATTTTGAATGGATATTCTGTATTTCAGAAGCACGGAAGTGAAAGAGTGTGTTCTTCCATCAAGATTTCAACAACCCTTGGCTTTGGAAATACCTCAGGCAAGCCCATCTTTCTATTTTTTGCTGTGCACGTGTAAAAAATGGCACGGTCTCCACTATTTCACCAGGTGGCTTTTCACTGCAGCGTGCTCCGTGTACTGCACAAGTCTTTGTTGTGGTCTTGCAGTAGGGCACCTCCGCTAGCAGAGTCAGCTCAGCTCTCGTACATTAACGTCGGCACTGCAATCCAAACACCAGAGTTTTGAAAAAATGATACCAGGGAAATGGATCTGCACTGGAAACGAAAAATAAATGTAGCAGCTGAAAGCTGGATTCGTTTCACATGCCTGAGTGAGAACAAACTGAATCTGTCAGCCAGCAGAAGGGAGTTACAAGGAATTGTCTCTCAGGAACGCTGCACCCCACCATGGATGGGAATGTTTTATCTCAGTCAAGCATGGGATACCTATGCATTTTCATGTCATGTTTCCAGGGAGTAAGAGAAAATGAAACCAATTATCAGATTTGTAATAAAAAGTAAGTATGTATTGCTTCATCATCGCTACCTCTCTCAGCTAATATTGTTTCATCGAGGATCACATGGGTGAGGTCATCGCCTCAGATGAACTTTCTCCAATATCCTCTTAGGCATTTTGGGTCAATCTCACAACATAAATCGGAAAGAAAAAAAAAATTATTCCCAGAAATACTCATTTACGGAACGTGCCTCCTGCCTTTTATCAAGGCCATGTTGGAGGGAAACAGTTCACGTTCTGTCAGTTCTGTCAGAAGTGGTCTCCCGTTCACATTTGGCAGCTCTGGGCACCAAACCACTGTGAACCAGCTCTTGTGCACAACTAGTTAGTACCAAGGCAAAAGCTTTTACTGCACTAGGGACAGGCCTAGGAGATATAAAGTTGAAAATAAATTGACTTTCCAGTGCAACAGCAGATTAAATAATTGCTCAAGAAAATGCATGCAAGACCCACTATTGGTATCACAAGGAATATTTTAGGAAACTGTTTTAAAAAAAAAAAAAAAGACAACTATGGATGAAAAATGCGCACTTAGCATTTCTTTCCTACAGGGAGGAGCCTAGGCTCTCATTTGAGTCATTTTTTCTGATTACTATTCCACACCAGCCTTTTTAAACAATGCCAGTCAAGGAATCTTACCTGCTGTGCCTTGTGCAAATTGCCTTTAAAATACTTTATTATGCCAAAAAAAAAAAATATTAAACAAACACAATCTGTTTTCCCTCACCATACTCAGTGCTATTGCTTTTCCTTTTTGCCCTGTTTCTTCTTTTGCCGCATTCACAGTTACACAGGTAGTAGAACCGGCAAATAATCTGGGGCGGTTAAGCCTAAGTAAGCTTTGCTCTTGATGTTTTAGCCCAGTAGAACTTAGGCCCAGCACTGAATATTCCCCAGCAGAAAACCCCTAACTTCACTTACCACCTTTAACAGGATGGATCTTGATGTGTGTTTTCATCACTGCAGGTTCCTGGGTTGTTGACTTCAGTGAGTCTCATCATGAGTACAGGAGTCCACACAAAAGCACAGATCTATATAGTGGGTTTGCCTCAACCTTTACAAAAAGTGAAGGATGGAAGGATAGAACACTCTGGGTTTCTCAGGATGAGTCTTGATGTGCCTGGTTTTAACAACAGGAACTTCATGTGGTTGCACTGCTGCCTGGGCCAGTTCCCTCTCAACCACGTCATGTTGTAACCCATCGTCAGTCCTAGACTAAAATGACAGACTAGTATTTGGGGGCCCACTGAAATCTGGCCCAGGAGGGACAGCGAGGGTTGAGTTTGGAGCAGTCTCAGGGGCACTTAGGGAAGGAGAGCTGGATGGGGCTCAAGGCTTCAGCAGCACATCTACTCCTGGCACGGGGACCATCCAGCTCACATTCACCATGCTGGGTTGCCATCCCTGCACTGCCAATTCATGTGCCACAGAGGGCCCTTGGACTTGCATCTGTGTCAATATCAGCTGGGGGAACCTTGAAAGAGCACCCTGCATATTTGAATGGGAAGAGGGAAGGACAGAGTCTGATTATCTTGAAGGCAAATGGCCCTTTCAAGTTCCCAACCTCGCAGCAGCAGCCTGATGGTGTGTGGGATTCAATGTGGCACCAGAGGGGATGGGGACCAAGTCACCAAATGGTCCGTGGTGACCTCGCATCACTGCCAGTGGGCTGATGGGCTGGAGAGTTGCTTCTTTCTAATGATGAGGCTGTGGGCCAGGTCTGGGGCTCATCCATGGAAGCGTGGAGCACTCCAGTGACATGGGCCAGCTTAGGAGCTCATGCATTTCAGAAACACACTAAATAAACAAGAGGACCAGGGATCAGTAACCACTGCTCCTGTAGGAAATCTATGCAATGAAAAAGTCATCAGCCTTGCCTTTTTTTAATCCATTCCTCTCATTCCTCAGGTTAAATTTCTTTCCATGCCATGCTTTCCCACCCCTCAGCCCACCCCTCAAATGTCTGTTTCCTTCAGAGCTGCAATATTGGCCACCAGCAAAGAATAAAAAGCTGATAAAAGATGATACACCACTCTCATTATTCCATAGTTTTCTCTTGATGGATTTAGAAAGGTCCCGAATGCAAAGAGAAATTAAATCAGCAGGTAGGAAGAAAGATGCAAAGTGAAATTCAAGATGCTGGAAAGCTGCTTTTCTCCGGAGGTCCTACTCTTCCCTCTGTCCGGAAGACAGGAAAGAGCAGACTGTTCATGACAGAGGAGAGAAAACTTCTGGAGGTCTTTAGGGGAAACTCAATCAAAGAAATTATTTTCCCACAGATCAGAGCTGAGCAAACCTTAATGTCTTTTTCCTGATTGAAGAATAAATCAACTATTAATTTATGACCTAAAGTGTATATAACAACCCCCCAAACGTTTTCTAGTTCTGCGAGTAAAAATGCTCACATCCCTTCTGTTTGAGTTTGATTCCTGCCACCTAATTCAGGGAATGGGCTAAATATTCCTCACAGAACTGTGGCGTAAAAAAAAGAAAAATCTTAATTAAAAATAAAGGCCAGCCGTGTGTTTCCAGTATAATATTATATGTGCATGCACAGAGATCCACATGTATTAGAGATAAAATTAAGTGTAAGCACATGGCAGGCAGGAGAGAGGGCGTTTGAGTGGGTAATCCAAGGGCCCATGTGCAGGTTTTTTGGGGGGCGTGGAATCCTCTACCCTGCGAGCAGAGGTAGCACATAGGGGCTGCTGGGGGGGTAAGCACACACCGTCACTGCCAGTACATCCTGTTAACTGGACCTCTGCGGAATTGATAAATGGCTCTGGATCGCTTTGTTTATTTAAATGGAAGCCAACGTTTTAACAGCAATAAAGAGCAGGCTAAATGATTTGCCGGGCTGGCTATCAAGGTGAATAAGAACTCTGAAACATATAAGCTGCATTTAAGAAACTGAACCCCACTGTGCTTTCGTTTGTATAGACACACTGTTTGGGCAGCCGGTATAAATTGTAAAATAAGATGACAATATTAGCATCTTCCCTTGGCTTCCCCTCGCCGAAAGAAAACCGCAGAGGGAACACTATTCAAGCATTTCCTTTATGCTCGTAAGTTAATCAAGAAGCATCAGGGAATAAGACAGTTTTATAGCTTTCCAGTAAAATGCGATACAACTCGCAGACACTGAGTGATTTTACAGTTACCTTTCTAAAGTGTGGTAAACAAAACAACAGCAAAAAAAAAAAAAAAAAGGGAGAGACTTAACGTTTGCGCCTGGCTCTCGACGGCTGGCGAAGAGGTTGCAGGAGAAAATAATGTGCTTGTGACTTCCGAGATGGCAGCCTACGGGCAGAAATAAGAACAGTAATGAAGCCACGGAACATCTTGAGCAATCTGCGTGAGGATTGTGCTCGAAATATTAAGCGCCGCCACACAAAAAGAAAGAATGCGATCGCTGCTGTTTCAAAGTCAGGGCTCACTGGTGGGGTGGGGGGGCGGTGATGTGTTTGACACCCCCCCCCTCCCGTGTGCATTTACGTGTTGTGGCCGAAACAAGCCGTTTTCCCCGACGTGCTCCGTGCCCTCGACCCGGGCGGTGAGGGAAATCGCAGCCTCGGGGAGACCGAAGTCCCCCGGATCAAGTGTCCGCCTTGCCCTGGGACAGAGCCCGGCTGCTCGGTGTCGCAGCCTCCCGCTCAATATCATCCCTCTTTCAGGCGGAAACGTTAANATACTGAGCAGGGGCGTTCGAAGGGACTTTGAGAGAGTTACTCTCCCAAAGTCCCTTCGAACGCCCCTGCTCAGTATCTCGGCTGCTGCTCCCCAGCGCTCCCTATTTTTAGGTTTGGGAGCGATTCCTGTATGGATGCCTTTACCCAGGGAGAAGAAAGAGGGACCGAGAGGGACCCCGGAAGGTTGCCGAACACCCTTCAGGCTTGCAGCACGGCGGCACCCCCGAGCCCGGCTCCTCTCGGCAAAAATCGCCGGTGCGTTTCGCTTTTCATCTGCCCGTCTCCCGCTTCAACGTTTATAGCTAAACGCGTTCACAGTTTACACACAGTAAAACGTCAATATTGTGCTTAATGGTTGCGGAGAAAAGGCTCTTCGCAGGGATCCTCATAAAAGCCCTTTATTTAGTTTCGAGCATTTTCTTGTAATCAATAAAAGTTGGCTGTTATCTCCCGGCGCATTTAGCCGGGAAGTTTATTGCCTGCCGGGCGGATTAAGGGCGAGACAGGAGTGCACCATACAAGGAAGGGACTCCCGAGTCCCTAGATCCGAGCCTCGTATTCATAAAATATAACCATCCATTACGTTGCCGATATCTGGAGCCAGCAAATATATACAGACCATAAATTGTCGCCGGCGGGGTGCGGGCCGGCCGCGGGCGCGGGGGCTCCGCCCGCCCGCATTCCTCCCCGCGTCAGGGGGGAGTCGGGGGGGTCCCCGGCACATCCATCACGGCCGTTATGACTCTGCGATGCAGCAAATGGGTTGTGTAAAGAGGCAGCGTTTGACAAGGTGGCATGGTTATCCTGTCCAAATGATGCATAATATTAGTATTAGGGCTTAGATCATCGCATGCTTTTAAAATCATCACCGCTAACTAGAGGGGGGGAGAGTCCTGGGGGCTGCAGGGGGCAAAAGTTTCCATGTAGATAATGATTATAGATGATGGGATTTATGGAGAGGGATGCGCGCACAAATAAACACGTCTACTGTAGTCGGAGAGAGGTGCCCGATCCGGCCGGTGCTGCGGAGCCACTCCGCCCCCAGCCCACTCCGCCCGGGATGCGTTGCCGTACCCATCCCGCCCGGACACGTCCCCAGGGCTCGCTTGAGGAGAAAACAGAGATACTCCCCTCCTCACCCGCCGACTGCCAACCGGCCACGGCTGTGGTCACAGACATCAGTGGGTGGGGGCGGGAAGGGGCTCTCCGGGGCTGGGGAGAGGGCCACTAGGGACAAACTCTCCACAGCAGGATCTGCCCTTGGAAATATAGTATCATGAAGCCAATTGTACCGGCATGTTTTCGGGGAGAAGGGCTGGCTCAGGACCGCATCTCGTCTTCCTTCTTGACGCTTTCCGAGGCTGGGGTTGGGCACAGGCTTGAGGCTCACTACTCCGGGCGGAGCTGGGGGGCAGTAGGGGTCTGTCCCGGTCCCGCATGGGTCAGCTCCCTCCGTAGCCCGGCTGAAATTGGGCAGGGCCGGGAGGGCTCCCCCGCCTTCAGGCAGCCCTCGGAAGAGTTAAGGGAGAAAGTGTCTGAGCCAAGGGAAAAGAGGGAGAAAGTGAGAAATTGAGAGCCCCAGCTCCAGCCTTCCCCTCCTGCCTTCCTGATAAGCCCCGCCACTGCTTCCCTGCCCGGGCACCGCGCAGAGCCCGCTCCCGGCGAGGCTGCGGCTCCGTGGCAGGCGGCGTTTTTCCAGGGGGAACGGCTTTGGGCTGCCGCTCGAGTCAGCAAATTCGGGGGAGAAAGTGCCTCTTTAATTTGGCATCTGCGCTGCCGCCTCGTCCGGGGCCGGTAGCGGGACACGGCCCGGAGAGTGGGGTCAGCAGAGCCCGATGACAACGGTGCCGTGCGGAGGCTGAAAATCCGCGCTCGGCGTAATGTATCTATCAGCCATCTCTGCCCCCTGAATGGTTGATTTACACGGCTGGTGACATATTACCAACATCCCCATCCCCTCCATCGTCCCCAACCCCTCCAGCAGCCCCATCACCCCCAGCCCTGCATGCAAGCAGTTGGGGTAACCCCACCGGCCCAGCCAGGCGGTCAGGGGTGGTCCCGGGCAGCCTCCTCTTTTGGCCGCCGAGGAAGGGTACTGGTCATCGCTGTGTGGGGTGGGGTAAGAACAGGCGACGGCAACCAAGGCCGGGAGAGATGGCCTGGGACCAGGCATAGTTGGAGGGGTGTGATGGCTGGAAACCTTTGATTTGGGGTTTGCCTGGAGAACGGGGGTGGAGGAGGGTGGCCTGGGTTTCTTAAGGCAAGCAGAAATTTGATTATAGCGTACGGCAGAGCTCTGTGATTTGTGGTGAGCGGATTTCATTAACTACGGCCGTCTTAGTCCCGGAAAAAACGGTCAGGCCCGCGGGGCCGGGGATGAAGCTGACCCCGAGGGCGGGTGGCGAAAGGGGCTCGGCCGCGGCGCCGGTGCTCCAGCCCGGGCAGAGTCCCGGCGGCTCCGGGCTGCTGCGGCCGCGGACACTGCCCTTGCGGCTCCCTGGGCTCCCTCCGCAGGCCCCCGCGACGGGGTCGGCCTGGCGGGAGGGGAGGGAGTGGGACGGCCGCTTTCCCCACTGTCCCGGCGGGCAGGGGCAGCCCCGGCCCCCTGCGCTTGCTTTCTGCTGTGGGGCACAGGAGGGCCGCTCGCCCCACTTCCACTCGTGTCACCTGCTGCAGCCATCGCCGGGGCGAGAGGAGGGTCGGTTGTCTCACTTCACCTCGAGGTTTGCCTGTGGCATTTCCATTTCTGATTATGATGATGGTGGTGGTGGTGGAGGCAGCAGCGGGGCAGGAGGTGCCCAGGGCGGCGGCGCAGACCGCCCCTTCGGGGGCCTTGGGGCTGCCCGGCTACCCGCCGGCGCAGAAGAGGTATCGGTTCTAATTGCCGTCAACGAATGTCACCGGCAGAAAGAAAAACAAAAGCTGCCTCCAAAGATCCCGGGGCAGAATTTGGCAATGCTCCTAAAGACACCAATTAGCAAAGGCTAAACCCATTAATGAAGTGGCGGCTCTCTGGTTTCAGCCAGGTGGTGCAGATCAGAGCGCCTGTATCTGCAGCAGAGCTCCGCTCCCCTCCAGCCAGGACCTCACAGCAAACCTCCACATCAATAATACGCTTAATGGATCTCATTAGGGCTGGGGCCGCGAGTCCCGGCCTGGGAGCAGGGGAGGTGAGGGGAGCAGGGGGGCAGAGATCCCCCAGCCACGCCGCTGAGGGACGGTCTCCCTTCCCCGTGGGGCAACGGCCGGGCGGGGCCGCCGCTTTTCCCCGCAGGTACCTAGCGCTCCCCGATACCTGGGTTTGCGCAAATTCAATTTCTAAGTCTGCTCTTTCTAACAAACGGGACCTTGGCATCTCCTCGCCGGGCTCACCGATCCCACCCCAGAACGCGTGTCTGCGCTCCCTCAGCCCACCGAGCTACCAGCATCTTCGGCCGTGTGGGCTGCGGAGGGTCCCGCTGCAGCGGCCGCGCATTTCCACGGAGCCCGGCAGCCTCCGCCGCTCCCAGGCTCGCCCCCGAGCCGGGGCTGTGGAAGAGGAGGGAAGGGGCTTCTGCAAAATTTATTTTAAAATAAAAGCATCCAGACCTCACCTCTGTAAAACGGGACAAGGAAGAAAGGAGGAAATATTTCCGCTTCATCTAAGGGGAAAAATTAAAAAGAGGAAAAAAGGAAAGCTCGAGTAGGATAAACTAAGCCGAGGTGAGCTAGGATACGTAGCTAATGGATGTGGACTATGAAAGGAGACTTCATATTTCTCTCCGAGGAGTCTCTCCAGGTCCGCAGCCGAGAATACACACAGCAAAAGTTGTGCTTGAATTATAGCTGAGGTTTTGCTTTATTTGAATTCGCTGGTGTTTATTTAAGAAAGTGAATAAAGGTTTTGTGTAAACAGCCATTATTTCTGATGAGCGCTCAACAGCAATAAGAAGGGGGTGGTTTTTTTAGTCGAGATTGTGGCAAAAGTTGACATTTCGGAGATTGCAGTTTGTCTTGCCGACGCCAGGCAGTCCCGAGGCATGAACTGCAGGGAAAGCTGTGTGTGCCTGTGAGTGTGAAACGGCGATGCCGAGCGAAACGGGGTCTGAAAACAATTATTTTTTAAGACATCAGCTTAAGCCCGACATTAAAATAAAATAAAAATATTTTCCTAAGGAGCGAGGCCGGTCTCGCTCAGCTAACGAGGGAGGCGAACTCAGGTTTCGCTACCGCCGGCCCCGCGCCCGCGGGGCTCTGCCGGGGGGCACAGGGGAGCCGCGACGGACCCCCCCGCGCCGGGCGGGGCAGCAGCAGACCCCAACGCTCCTCGCCCGGCTCTTTTTGCACCGTAAATCGCTTGCTTAAAATATTGCGTCTTTTTTGTTTTATGATTTTTTTCTTTTCTTCTAATGTGGCTGTTATTTCCGAGGCTGACTCGAGTCTCTTTGGAGATGGGAGGTTTCTGGTAAGAAATCAGGCGAGAAGAAAAGGATGTCGTTGGACTTCTTAATGCAGTGCTCGGGGGAAGGTGTGGGTTATCGGTAAGCTGACCAGCCCGGCTGCGCATCTCTGCGAGTGTGGATGCTCGCAGTCGAGTCTGGGATGCCGGAGTGGCACGCAGAGGCCTCCCGCTTCATTATCAATCCGATTTCCCACACATGCCACGCAGGAAAGGGGCAGGGAAACCTCTGCTCTCCTCTGTGTATCGCTCTCGTTTCTTGGCCGCGGCGAGTGGAGGCAGCACCGGGGAAACCCCTCCCGGCTCCTCCGAGGGGACCCCGGCCCCCGCCGGACAGGAGGAGCCGCACCAACGCGGACCGGCTTCGGCGGGTGGGTGCAGCCAAGGGGATTTGGAATCACCTGGCACAGGTCTGAATAGAATCACAACGGATTTAAGGAGAGTAAAGAGACCTCCTGAAAATCTGCGGCCCCCGTTTAAAGACCGTCCAGGCGGGAGAGCCGGAGGCTCCGGCGTTTCGCCTTCAGAAATAACCAGTATCAAAAGCCTTTCGTGTTATCAGGCGATGATAAAGCAAACAAAAAGGAGGCACCCCCGGGGGTTGTCGGACCTTTTCTGCGGAGGCTGTTGTATTGAGCTACGGACGGGTCCGTTTCGCCGATTAATGGCGATCGAGCTGCCTGCAGTCACGACATTGTCCCGACTTTTTCCGCAGAAATTTAGCAGTAGCTGCAGCCTCGCAGAACCAGCCAAACTCCCTTCCCCGTCGAGACGGGCACAAATTCCTCCATCCACGTATCTTTCCCCAAACTCGTTTTCGAGGGTTTACTCTGCCTGCCCCAGGACGTGTACAACGGGAGCAGTCGGGGGGAGAGATTTTTCCTTTTTTTTTCCGTGTGGTTGGAGGAGATGAAAAAAATACCTTCCCGGCTCCATCTCTTGGCCAGAGCAGCAGCCCGAGGCAAAGCCTGGAGGCGGGGGACAGGGAGCCATAATCACGCGCAGGGCGAAGGAATTTTATCCCAGCTCCTTCATTCAGACCTGAGCATCTTTCTCCGTAGTCTGAGTCCCAGGAGTGTTACTTTTTTCCCCTTTTGCCGCGTTATCTTGAAAAGGTGCCATAAAGGCACTGCCCCTGCTCTCTCCCCGACCCGGGGTCCAGATGGGCATTGTTCTCCCGTTATTTGGGGAGGCAGGGCGGGGGGAGCCTGCCCCTGCGCAGCGAGCCCTGCGCTTGGGGCAGGAGCAGATTCCTCTAATCCAAGGGAAGAGAAACTCTTTCCCGACGCGCTTTTCCTTTCTCATCTGCCAAGAGCCACCTCAAACCCCTCTTTCCCCCACGGGTTATTCTGTAGGAAACAAAACCAAGAGGCAAACTAATTCCTGAGAGTCCGTGAGCCACACTGGCGTGGTTTATCGGAGCAGAAACAGTCATGTCTCCCTGGACATCTGTCCCGCTGGTTCCCTTACTCTTACGGGAAGATATAATCCCCCACGGCAATCCCCGCAACGATGAGCACAGCAGCAGCCATATGAACAGGCGCTTTCTGGAGCTGAAAGCGAACTCCAGGGGCCGCTCCCGAGAAGTTGTGACACCCCTCGTTGCCTCCCTGGCAGTGTCTTAAAGGCAGAACAAGCCCCCGCGTCCCTGCCCCAGAAGGGTTCGAACAGAATGGGCGTCCCGGGGGCGCTGCCTTGCGCGGGCGCTGCGCGTTCGCTGCGCAGGTTTTGTGCGCGGTCCCCCAGGACATCTCAACGCCCGTCGTGACTCCGACGGAGCCTCTGCCCTCTCGGTTACACCTTATTTACCATTTCACCTGTCCCCTCTTCACCCAGGCAGACGGCCTCTTGGCTTGCCATTTGCCCAAGCTCCTCTTCCCCCAGTGCTTGTGGAGGGGGGACGCTGCCGACATTTCCTTCTCTTTTCTCAGGTGTTTTCTCCTGCCAGAGTCTCCTTGCTAGCAGGGGTGGCCCTGGGAGCGTGTCCTCCTCAGCAAACCCCCCGGACCCGAACGATTTTTTTCCTGAGACCCCAGAGAAGCCCAGTAGGCAAGGGCCAGGCGCTCACTCGCTTCCACATCGCCGGAGGACACCGGGAACTTTTTCATCCTTCGCCTTATTTCCCTGTCTCCTCCTTCTTTCTAAAGTGTCACACGCTCAGTGCCCGTCCGTCTAGCATGGAGGGGGGGCAGCTTCGCCCCGTGCCCTCGCCTTATCCTCCCTGGGCACGATAAGGCCTTCCCCGGCCCGGGTGTGTTTGAAAACATAAATGCTTCGGTTATGGATTCGCAGAAAACACGCTTCCCAGTGGAAAAGGAAATGGGCTCCTCACCAGTGCGGCTTTCGGTTTAATCCGTACTGCTTGGGAAGGAAAGCTGGAGAAGGCGACTGGCTGAGGAGCGGCCCCCCCGTCCTCCCCGCTGCCCCGGGAGGAGCGGACCACCGAGCACCGCGGCGAACAGCGAAGCCGAAGGCGAACCCGAGTGGGCCCGGCGGATCCCGGCCTGGATCCCAAGGGAGCCCCGGCAGAGCCGCACGCCCCGGGCGCTCCGAGTGCTCCCTCCCGGGGAGGGCACCCAGCCCCGCAGCTCCCGCTGAGGGAGGAGGAGAGGCCGCCGTGCCCCCCCAGCGCAGCCCCGCGGGGTTTCGCGCTCCCGCCCGCCGCCGCGGCCTGGCCCTGCGCTCGGCATCCGCGCCGCGCTTAGCTCCTTCCTGACGTCACAGAGCGCTCACCCCGGGCAGCGCAGCCATGCCGTGACGTCACAGAGCACTATCTT
Source organism: Pampusana beccarii (assembly GCA_013399365.1). Lineage (NCBI taxonomy): Eukaryota > Metazoa > Chordata > Aves > Columbiformes > Columbidae > Pampusana > Pampusana beccarii. Next base: position 1,286,540 of record VWYH01010423.1, on the reverse strand, counting down.
CCCACCCTGCCTCGCGTGTCTGGCGGAAAGGTTACACGGCGTATCAGGGGGACACCAAAGTAAAGCAAACCCACTCCCCGGCTCTGCGCCCCCAGACGCCCCCGAGAATCGAGGAGAGTCAGCCTGTCCAGTCCCGCTCTGCATCAAAAACCAAAAGCCACCTCACATGATACACATATGTACGTACACACATCGCATGCGGATCTACTAATGTAATTGGCAACTTTCTCACCGGGGGTACAATTTCGCGTAATCAAATCCGGTCCTTGTCATCGCCTCCATTACAAAAGGAAGGGGTATAGGACAACGAAAAAATAAAAAAATAAATTAAAAAAAAAAAAAAGAAGGCTGCCTGGGAAGGCTTTCAAGGCGAGGAGTGACAGTGGCTGCCTTTGAACGGGGAGAAGGATGCTGGGGCAGCCTCACCAGCCCGCTCCCCTCGTCAACAGACTGACGTGGTTACAAATCATAGCAAACATTTTATTTACAGGAGTTATATATATATATATTTTGTCAGTGCAGTATTTCTTGGCCGGATTATTCGAAGCAACAGGTTGCACGTTGGCAAAATACTTCACATTCTAAATTGTTTGGGGAGTGGGGAGGGATTTGGGAGCACGTTCTCGGAGTCCTTCGCTCGGATTTTCCTGGAGAGGACAAGGGGCAGGAGACGGAGAATAAAATAAAATTTAAAAAAGAAAAAAAAATAGAGAAATCCCGCTCTCCGGCGAGCAGCATGGAGGGAGAGGCGGCCGCCCCACACACAGCCGCCCTGGGGCTCCCCACTCCGCCCGCGTTCTCGGCCAGTCGCCGGGTCCGGGTCAGGCGCTGGCCGCAGGTGGCAGCGGCCGGTGCCGTGTCGGTGCCAGGCCGGTTCCGTGCCGTCGTTGCCGCGCTCCCGGAGCGGAGAAAGGCAGATAAATTAGCGCTCAGGTCCCGGGCGCGGGAACGGCGGGGCCACCCCGTCTATAGGCCGCTCCGCGGCTCGGGGCTGGCGGCGGCGGCCGGCGGCGGGGAGGGGAGGCCGGTGCAGCCGGAGGACTTGCCGAGCCCGGCGGCGGGCAGGCTCCGCTCGGCGCCTTCAGTCCGTTCCGTGTCGCTGGGGGCCATGTCGAGGGAGTCGGCGTCGCTGCTGTCGCTGTCGCCCTCGGAGCGGCTGGGGCTGCGCTCGGGCTCCGCGGCGGTGGCGGGCGGCGCGCCGACTCGCTGGGCCGCCGGCTCCGGCTCTGGTTCTGGCGGCGGCTCCTTGTCCTTCTGGGCCTGCGCCTCCTTGGAGTGCCGCCACTTCATCCGCCGGTTCTGGAACCACACCTTCACCTGCGGCCGCGCCGCCCTCAGACGGGCGGCACGGCCCCCACCGCGCACCGCACCGCGCACCGCACCGCCCCAGCGCCTTCACCGGGGACGGGCAGAGCGGGGGAAACAGGAGGCGCCGTCCTCACTTCTCTCTGCCCACACCCTTACGCGACTAAGGTGTCTTTATATCTGTTTTTTTCCTTCTTCCCCTCGTTTACGTGTTTAAATACAAAACTCCCTCCCCCCCCCCTTTTTTTTTCCCTCTCTTTCTACTTCTTCCAGGAAACCAAATTTTGCTTAAGAAACCACAGCGTTATACAATTCTGCGCGCTGCGGGCCCTCAATAGTGGAATCATTACAGAGTGGCGTTTAATGATTCCGTTTGAAGAAGACTTTTCACTTCCCCAAAACTAAGGATTTCACAACGCAGTGAGAGATTTAGAGAAAAAAAAAAAGGACATAAAAAACAATGTGTTCACTTCTACTTCCTCTGACCTAAACTGCCTCCTACAGCGAGTTGCAGTTGAATAAAGCGCACGCTAGTGATCTGCCCCGGCCCCGCTCGCCTCTCTGCTCGGCCTGCTCCGCGGTGGCCAAAACAAAGGCGAAAGCTCCGCGCCGGGCCGCGAAACGCCGCGGAACCTGCGCGCAGGAGATGCTCGGGGAGAGGTCCCACTCCTCAGGCAGCCCCACCAAAGATTAAGGAAGGGAAAACGCTTCGCAACCGCCTTCCCCCCGCTCTGGTATCCCTCTAAACTGGACGTAAGTTTCGAAATAAAAGCGAATCCGTTCTTACTTGAGCATCTGTCAGCCCCAGCATCGCGGCCAGTTGCTTTCTGTCCGGTTTGGTGACATATTTCTGGATTTCGAAACGTTTTTCTAAACCTTTCCTCTGCAGGTTGGAGAAAACAGCCCTGGACCAGGAGCGTTTCCTCTTGTACGTCTGGGGCAGCGTGTCCTTGGTTAAAACTGCATACGGACCTAGGGGGTGGGGGAAGAAAAGCAGGGGGAGAGAGAGGGAAACAGCGTTATTTATATCGATGCCTGAAAGAGAGCCTTAAATCGATCAAAATAACAGCTAGACTGAGGTGTGCGAGGAAGGCCCGGGCCAGCGTGGCCCATGCCTGCTGGCTGGGTACGTGTCCTGTCAGCATGTGCTTTCTCGGGCAAGGATGGAGCCATTTGAAACCCGAATTTCTTTCTATCCCCCCTTCCCCGCCCCTTCTCTCTCAGCCCAGGTATTATTTTGTAGTAGATGGGATGGTCCTCCGGGTCAGGCCCTAGCCAGCTCTTCCTCCCCCAACGCAGCCCGGCTTTCGCCCAAAATCTGAGCCTCGCTACAAAAGGTACGCTCTGGCCTTTCAAAAGCGCCTGGCGGGTCCCTCCAGGAGAAGAGTGCCTGGGGCCGGGGGGGGCTGCTCCGGGACGGAGGGCCCTGTGCCACGGAAGGGTCAACGAGGGACGAGATGTACCTGGAAAAGTGTCTTGAAACTGGTGCTGAACTGAGCTCCTTGGGTTTGTGTTTAAGGGACCCAGAATAGCAGAGGCCTCGTTAATGGGGTCTAGAGACGCGAAGAACTGGCCGGCGGAAGGCTGCAAGTTGGGGAGATGAACCCCAGTTTGGCGGCTGGTAGTTAATAAGGAGGTCAGATCTGTGAGCACAGGAACAAGGAGAGCTCTGTTACACCGCGGTCGAAACCGACACCCCGGTACGCTCCGGGAGACAGGGACGGGGCCAGGACGAGCGGGTCCCCGGCCGAAGGGGCTAGAGGGGAGAACCGGGCAGCCACCTCCTCGCCCCGGGGACTCTCCTGGGGAGAGGCGGCCGTGCCCTGGCAATCGCACATCCTCTGGTATATTTACTCCGTTGACCAGGATGTTCACACGCCGCGAGGGGACATGGACTGCAGCGAAAGCCTTTAAAACGGGCTGTGCCCTCTGAGGCAAAATCCTAGGCCCGCTTTGAGAAGTGGAGACCGTTTCGCTCGCTATTTTTACGCTATCGCTATTTTTCCCAGCGGCGCAAGTCCTGTGCCGCGGGCTGCTGCCGTGTGCAGGGCCGAGGGTGGGGACTATTTTAGGGATCACTATCAGAAACTCTGATTTAGAACTTTTTTTAAAAAAAAAACTCTTTTATCGGCTAGATAAAAAGTTTTCAAATCGCGGGTATATTCGCTAAAAATAATATAAAATAAATAAAAGAGCAGCAAGCGCGCTATCACGAAAAGCGGACAAGCCAATTTTTCTACCTCTCAGCGTGTTGCCTTCCTTGACTTTGGGGTCAAACTCCGCCGATAAAATGCGGTCGATGCCGAATTTCAGGTCCTTGCTGGCGGGCGCCGGCGCCGAGCNCCGCCGCCGCCGCGGGGGACCGGTGCTGCGGGGGGCGGTGGTGGTGGGAGTGGTAGGCGGCGGAGAGCGGCGAGAGGCGCGGCGGGAAGGCGGTGGCGGGGGCGTCGGGGGCCACGACGGGCGTGGGCCGGAGCGGCGAGGCGGTGGCGTGGAAGGGACCGCCGTGATGGACGGCTCCCAGCGCCGCCGGCATCCCGGTGCCGGCAGCTCCGGCCAGGCTGTCGGTGGGTCCTCCCGCCGCCTCGCCGCCGGCGTGGAGGATGTCGGCGATGCAGAAAGACGGTTTCTTCGCCGCCGCGGCGTCCAGAGGGAAGCAGCCGCCGGCTGCCGGCCCCGATGCTGAGCAATACGCCGCTGACCACAGGCTGAAGTTGGAGGCGTAGAAAGGAGCCAGCCCGGCCGTGTACATCCTGCTCGGGGAGGGGACGCAGCTCAGCTCCCGGGTGCGCGCCGAGGAGCTACCCGCTGCCCCGGGTGCATGGGGAGAGATGGCCGGGCCGAGAGGCGGCTGGCGGAGCACTTGCCAGAGGGGTAAGGCGGGGGAAACCAACCACACACACAAAAAAATTAAAAAAAAAAAAAGAAAAAAAAAGAAAAATTCCCCAAAACCCACGGCGAGACTGAGAGTGAGAGCGGACGAGGAGAGGAGCGGCGCAAACAAAACAAACTCAAACCAAACCCCCTTTCCTCGCACTGGGGGAAAAAAAAATATTCACCCCTCCCCAAAACTTTCTCTGGCAGTGACACTCCCGGCTCCGGAGCAGCCCTTGCTCCCTCCCCGCCCAATCCACGATCCGCGGGGCCGGGCAGCACCGCCCGCCGACACGCCCACGCAGGGCCGGGGCGCGGGTACGGGACACTCTGCCCACAGCGCGCAGTTGAGCGCTGTCTGCGCGGTGGCTTGTACCCGCGACCCGGCCCGGTTTGCCCCAGAAAGTACCCGCCCCCGCCCCCCCCCCCTCCCCATCTCCTTAAATTCGGCTCTCGACTTTGAACTCCCCTCCCTCCTTCCCCCCGAAAAACAGCGCAAGGGCGCTGCGCTTGTCTGCGTGATTTCCAAACGTTTGAAAGAAACGCGCAGGAGAATCTTGCCCGATTGGAGGCAGGTCTGTGTCCTTGGAAATTATTTCCAAGAAAATGTGATTCCTGGATAAATGAGACTGGGGTAGTCTGGAAGAAAATGAGTCTATGCTCATGCACGCAATATATGTATTTGTGTGAGGGAGCTTCGTGTATTTTGGGCCCAGCACATGTTGAATCCTGCCTTAGCAGCGATTAATTAATCGTATCTTGTCAACAATGTAATTTTATAGATTTTTACCGTGTTCTCCAGCCGGGTGGCTGCGTCTGCTTGCACACCAATTTCACCTAGTTCGAAATTTTGCAAACCTCTGACAACCGAATTATCTTTTTTTTTCTTTTTTTTTTTTTTTTTTTAAATAGAACCATAAGCTACATCATTCACTGCAATAATTTAGGGACGAATTTATTAAAGCGTCTTTTGCGGTCTTTTTCCTTCCTTCTAACATCCACAATCTCTGAAAAAAAAAATATTAATTTTTGTTTTCCTACACGTAAACCAGTCGCTACCGTTTTTCAGCAGGCTCCCATGTCGGACGATTGCAGGTTTGCTTTGATTTTGTTTCCAATTTTTTTTTTTCAAATAACTGCCCAAATTCTGAAATATTTTGGGGAACCGCCAGTAAATAAAACTATTTTTCTTTCGTCAGTTATAAGACGAAACTTCTATATGAATACTGAACCCACTTGCGAACAAGAGTGAATGTGTTGCTTAGGCTGACTCTGTGCACAGGTAAAGGTGAAGCTGTTGCCTAGGAAAAACCAGGCGCCTCTCTGCTTTGGTTTGGTTTGCTTTTTATTAACTAGACGAAACCAAAAAATAAAAGACGGGCTTGCCAAGATGTGTGCGAAAGCCGAAGTCGCCGGAAGAAAGGGTTCATCAGATTTGAACCTTTCCTACTTCGACAGCGGAAAACCTCTTTTCGTCGCATCTCCCATCCCATCCCTTTATCCCCCCCGCGCAGATGATCCGGCCCCCAGCCTCTTGCTCTCAAATCGGATCGAACGACTCCAGTTTGAGTTGCGTTTCCACCGCCGGGCAGAGCCGCGCCATCAGTCCGACTGAAGGAAGGGCAACGAAGTCTGCTCTGCCCACTGCATCCCAGCTGCGAACCCCTTCCTAAAATTATTACCGTAGTTGCCACGGATAGCGATACCGTTGTTGTACGACCCCGAGGCTGCTCGCCAGGCGGTCAGGGGAAAAATAAACCAAACCACCGCGGCGTTTTTCTTTATTTTTAGGAGCTTTATATTAGGAGCTGCGACGAACAGCATCGGAGGGAAGAGCCTGTTTGCGCGGACCCCCTGCAGCCCCGACCCGGGGTACAGCTGCGGCTCTGCCGCCCTCGGCGCTGCCGGTGGCCAGGAACCCGCTGGTTCCGCGTCCCGGCGCGCAGGGAAGCGCTCCTTCCGCGCTGTCACCCCTCGGGGACTCAACCCAGAAGGAAACACTAAAGGCGTCGCACTAAAGCACTTGACCCCCGGGCTGGGCCTCGGGAGGGCGAAGGAGCTGGGGAGCCCGAGCCGCGAGGGCAGGTACCTTGCCCCGGCCCACCCGCTCCACGCCAGGTTTGTCGGCGCTGCGCCCCCGCGCATCCTCCGCGGGCGAAACCAGGAGCACCTGCCTGTCTCCCCAGGCCGCTCCCTCTCCCGGGGGACAGGGCTGTCCCCTCTCCCCAAAGGCCTCCGCAGGCCTCCCCCTGCCCGCGCACCTTCCTTCCCGGAGGAGAATGGCTGCGCGGCCGCGCTGGCCGGGGGAGGCGGCAGCCCCTCCTCTCCGCGCAAGGAGGGAGAAGGCTGCAGGAAACCCGGGGCTCGCTGCAGTCCAGGTCATCTCCTGTTTTTTGAGAGGTTCCAACTCGGACTAAATGAGCGGATATGCCTGCGAGATTTGTCCCAAAATAGAAGCGGCTTTAGTATTTTAGGATACAGCAGAAATCCTTATTTCTTCCGGAGAAAAACTTCATAATGAGCGCGAGCACTTCCCTTTTCAATATTTGTGCAACTTTATCTCGACCAGCAAGTTGCTTTAGTGACGCAAATCCGCCCTTGTGTATTGCAACTACAAAAATAAATGCAAGGAAATCAATTCCCTTCTAGCAATGAAAACATAAATATACAGCTGCGACTTTCCCCTTTAATCTTGCTTTCCGAGGGACTCGAGAAGGAGGCGAATGAACTGAGCAGGCAGGAGCGATGCTTTTTTTTTGAGGAATGGAGTCTCAAAGGACTTTTTTTTTTTTTTTTCCCCGATGCCGACGAAAGAGGTGGAAAAAATGTTATTCGAGTTCTTCCGAGGGGAAAATCGAAGGGCTAACCCCGAGGCGCTGCAGCTCTCTGTCCCCACTCGTGGGCAGCGGGCCGGGAGCATCCCGGAAAGGGCCGGGCCCCACGGGGAAGACAGGCGGCTTTTTTGGCCATCTCTGCCCCTTCGAGCCCCCCCGTCCACGCGTCGAGCCGCGCCCGGCAGCTCGCAGCCAGAGCCGCCCGGGGCCGCCCCCCGCAGCCCGGCCGGCAGCGAGCCCCGAGCGGTGCCCGTCCCGGAGACGGGCCGTTCCTCCGCCGCGCAGCCCCCGCTGGCGGTTCGGGGCCTCCTCCCCCACCGCAAGCAGCGCTCGGTGTCCCAGCCGCGCTGTACCCGGGGCGGTGGAGCCTGGTCCGCACCCCCGAACCCACCCGGGATGCCGCCGGAGCGGCTTCCCGACTCTCCTCCTCCGCCCACGGCCAGCGCGACCGGGCGCTGGGTGCCTTGCCCGTTGGCTTTTAGGCTTACATATGTCGTTCTGCTTATACCTATATCTATGTATAGAGACATGGATATGTAATATATAAAAATAAAGACAAATATTTCTAAAATCGTACTCGCTCTCTAGGAGCACTTTTAAAAATAATCATTTAAATTTCGTTGACGGTTTCTTCGGGCAGCGTTACCGGGATGGCTGCCGTCGGCCCCGAGGTCCCGCCGAGCCGCCCTGCCCGCGGCCGGTGCTGCGCAGCGCTCAGCACCCGCGGGCCCGGTCCGGCCCAGTCCGGCCACAAAGCCCGTTCTCTGTCGCCATCTGCCGAGCGGGCCGGGGCCGAGCGCGGAACGCCCCCCACGCGAGGAGGCTCTCCCTTCCAAACTTTCCTGCTCCCGGATCTCTGCGAGCAGGGGAGCAAGCAGATTTGGGGAGCCAAGCCCCCCTCCCCGTAACATAACGCAAAGCTGGTGGTTGCAGGATGGGCAGGAGCCTTGTGCAGATTGCCGGGGGGTGGTTCTGCCGGCTGGTGCTGGTGGTCCCCCAGCACTGCCTGGGGAAAAATGGGGCAGCGGGGCCGCCAAATCTGACCACAGGCCGATCCCTCACCCCGGGGATCCGCAGCTGGAGGCAGCCCACAGGTGTGTGCCGCAAGGCTGGTTGGACTTCCCTCAGCTGGTCAACAGTTTGTTATCTGGAATGCTCAAGAGAAGCCAAGGCACTGTGAGCAGGAATTGAGCAGAACCACACGTGAATTAAGTGACTGAGCTGGTCAACTCCTTGACATTTCCCTTCAATCATTTCATGTGTTATTTAGTTGAATACCTGTGTCAGTAAGTAGCTTCTAATGTTATGTCATCTGCTAAGTGTGAGTGCAAGGTGCCAGAAAACAGGCAGGATCTAGCTTTCCATGCACTAGGACAGGATGTCAAGTCCCCTTGTGGGTGCATTTGCACTAGTTGGGTTTCAAACTGGGTTAGGGTGTGAGGGAATCACCTAATCCTGGTCACTTGTAGCTTTGCATCATTGAGAGGTCTCAGGGTGCACAAGCAGGTATCCTCAATGGGAACTGAGTCCACAGGGCATGCCAAAACTACTCTGATGCAAAATCCCTTTGAAATACCAATTACGGTTGTTTGAAAATTCCATAGGTCCCACAACACACGTCCACATATTAGAGCAGATCAAACGCCGAGGCTCCCAGCTCCAGGGACAACATACCGGCCACTGAGCTGGAGACCTGTTCTTACACTTGCACATTTGCTCTCTGCGTCTTTCTTTCAACTGCTGGTCTAATAAAATACATTAGATCATGTGAAGCTGAGGTCTTTCAAGTGAAGAGAATTTTTGCGTTCTCCTGAATGCTGTGTAGTCTCTCAAGTCCCTTCAGACAGAAGGGGAACCTGGAAACACTGATTCCCCTCTGTCCCTGAGCGCCTGGCTCAAGAGATCCGGGATGTGGGAGGGCACTGCATCTCTCCACAGCCGTGTTTACAGGGAAAGGGGTGACCTTTCCCTACTTCTTTTTTTCTCCCCCCTTCTTTTTTTTTTTTTTTCTTTCACATGAAAAGCTGCAGATACATAAATCTTAAAGAAGGGTTAGAGTAATAAATAGCAGCTGGAAAGAAGCGCCTCTCTGCAGCTCTGGGAAAGGAGTCTGCGTTCTGAGGAGCAGCAAGGTCAGGACGGTCCCTTCCTCAGGGTTTCCTACGGGTTAGAGCAGGCAGGTCCTGCCCACTGTTTTGGCTTTCATGAAGCCCATTTTTAGGCATCTGATGCTGTGCCTGGAGCTGGGCACTGTGAGCCTGCAACACCACAAGTGTTTTAGCTGCTGGAAATTGAAATGCCAACCTCCCACATTTGCTCCATCCCTGCCTGCCTATTACCATCCCCAGGGATGTCAAACTGTAGAAAATTAACTCTGCCAGTAAGAAAAGGTTTTTTGTTTTTTGGGGGGTTTTTTGCTGCTATAGTTCCCCAAAGTAACTTCTTTACTGTGTGGCTAACCAGGGTGAGGAAGCTGAGGGAAACACACATTTGGGGAGGGGGAGGTGGCAGAACCACCATGATCCTCTTCCAGTCTGCTCTAACCTCTCACCAGGTCACCCATTAATTTATGTGCTGCCTCTTGGAGTTGCTTCCTGCAGTCTACAACGGGTTCTTCTTGCATGGAAAGACCCTGAGTTTTCTTTCAATTCCACCAGGATCACTGATCTCATGAGTTACTCCACCTTTACACTGCGGTTGACCGTAATCTGCTTGCAGAGAGAGTTACCATGGGCTAGTTGTGATTTTCCAGGCCACACCAACAGAGAGGTCTGCAGAAAGCTGGCCTGCAATTAACCCCTTGGTAGCTGATTAAAGGTGATGTGACGTGCAGAAGTGCTGACCTCCTGCTCTAATGTGCAATTGCCCCCGATGAGAGAAGCATTTGCATGCACACGCTGGATTTAGTTTGCACAGTGACTGAAAATCAGTGTCATTGCATAAAATGAAGGTGATTCGACTCTCAGAACAGGAGGATCATCCATGGGTATTTCCTAAACCTGATAGGAGAGTATAATTACACATCTTTTCAGCTGAGACCCGAAGGAGCAGCTCCTTAAGTGAGGCACTCTGCTGCCATTGAGGACAGGCTCAAGATGTCTCAGTTCAAGTTCCATATGTGGGTGTAGGTAGGGACGGAAACTGAATGGGTGATTTTCTATTCCCATCACCCCTGTGATTTTGTCAGAGCAATCCCATCTATTTCCATAAATGCAAGCTGACGCTTTAGGCCCACCACCCCTCCAGCAGCAGTACGTTAAAGGCACTCTGCAGAAAACCCATTCTATATCAAAGACGGAAACACTAATAACTGCCCAATAAAAGTTTTAGTACGAAACAGTTTCCTCCTTCTTGCCAACAGTGGTCAAAAATGTGGGGAAGTTGGAAATAAAGCTATCAGAATGCAGCTGTATAGAAGGCAAAATCAACCCCTGAAGAAAGTCAAGCTTCTAGAACAAAATTACTCTGTAAAACTCATCTGGATTTGAGAACAGTTATTGTTTTTCTTCCAACTCTCATGCTCTAAGTGGACTTAAATGTAGTAGTTACATATCAGTCTGGCTTTAAAAACAGCTCTTTCCTTGCTATTAGCATATAAAAAAATCCCAGCAGAATAATGCCATCACAGCCCTTAAAAATAAATAAAATCCGATTTTAACCCTTTTTTGCCCAAGAGAGGTGCTTTCTGATGGAGGCCAAATGGAAGTGCCAGCCAGGGAAGTTTTACAGTCCAATAAACATGCATGCCAGATCATATAGCATGTACAGAGCGCCCTCCGGATCTGCTTCCCTCACTGGAACCGAATCTGCCCTAAACACAGCCTTGCCATCGCTGCTCAGCTCCATGGGCAGCTCAGGGCTTCCCTATGCCAGGCTCCACCAGGTCTTGGCAGACCCAGGTCCCCTCCCTGTGAAACACCCGGGAAGGTGGGGAGATGCTCTTGGAGGGGAGCAGCGTGCGGTAAGGCATCCCCTTCCCAGCCGCGGGTCTGGGATGCTGCCTGCAGCAATAGCCGCTCCTCTGCGCCTCTGGCAAATGGAAACAAAAACAGAGGAGGTGCAGTCAGCAGAGCAACGCAGCACACAGGGGAAGTCATTTCCTACTGATACCTCTAACACATCATTTTATATCTTGGTGCCTGGGGTCTGGTTACCCTTATCTTAGCCAAAAGACTGTAATGGTCATAAAATGTATTTTGCTTTTATTTCTTCTAGGAAACTTTATCATGAGATTTTTATTATCTGTCCTGCAGTAGTGAATTCCAAAGGTTCTTTATCTCCCATGCCTGCATTCACTGTCCTTACTTTTTTCCTTGTAATTTCTCAGTTAGCTCCTTGCAGCATCCATTCATCCCCAAATTGTGAAATGGAGAGAAAAAAGGCAATGCTGACCTGTTTTTCCTTTCATTTGTCACTATGTCTAACACAAATGTTTACCCTTGCCCCCAGATGTATAAACTCTTTTCCAAGCCAAGACATTCTCTTTTTCCCAGCTAAGCAATTTGTTTCATTTTGAGGCCATGCTGAACAGTAATACGAATTTCAACACATTGCAAGTCTCAGCCTAACTTTGCAAGGAATAAAGATATCGAAGACCGTCTCATTACTGCGACCTTTTCCAAACACTAACGGAGCAGCACCCTCTAGCACAAGCTAACAATAAAATCCACAATAACAACAACCCTCTTGGGTCAAGTTCAGTCTTGGTGCATCGCCACTGGAACTGCTGGGGATGAGCTCAGCCACAAGGCTTTTCCCTTCTGTACTCCAAAGCTTTCCCAGATTTCCTCTGCTTGGACCCCCATGGGTGCTTTGGGCACCCATGAGATGCTGAGCATTGCTCAGGCCTCAAGCAGACCAGGTGCAGCACCGGCCACAGACAGGCAGCACAGGCTCGCCATCATGCCATGCTGCCTTCATTTCTATGGGATGCTGCTGCCTGATGAAGCCTGGAGGTAACAAACGTTCACTGCCCAGAGTCTGCCTCACATCTGGGGTGTTTTGAGATCTGCAAGAGGATTCCTACCTGGTTTCATAGAATTATAGAATCATTTTGGTTGGAAGAGACTCTCAAGATCGCTTGGTTCAACCATTAACCTAACTCTGGCACTAAACCATGTCCTTAAGAACCTCATCTACAGATCTTTTAAACACCTCCAGGGATTGTGACTCAACCACTTCCCTGGACAGCCTGTTCCAGTGCTTCACAACCCTTTCCATGACGAAAATTTTTCCTAATATCCAATCTGAACCTGCCATGGCACAACTTGAGGCCATTTTCTCTCGTCCTATCACTTGCTACTTGGGAGAAGAGCCCAACACCCTCCATGCTACAACCTCCTTTCAGGCAGTTGCAGACAGCGATCAGGTCTCCCCTCAGCCTCCTTTTCTCCAGGCTGAACAGCCCCAGTTCTTTCAACCACTCCCCATCAGATTTGTGCTCCAGACCCCTCACCAGCTTTGTTGCCTTTCTCTGAACCCTCTCCAGCACTTTAATGTCTTTTGAAAGTACCAGGGGCAAAAGGGAGGGTGAAAAAGGGGTCGGCTGATGCAGGGAGGGGGCCAAGCCTGGGGCTGGGCTGCAGGAAGCAGGGCTGGGGTTGTGGAAGGGGACCTGGATTTTCACATCGAGAAAGGTGCTGGTTGCTGGGAGAGTTGGGGACTAACTGGGTGTGAAAGCTGGGGCTGAGGGTAACGCGGTGTTGTATTACTTCTGGTGCACTTTTCTCTCCTAACTATCAATTTCCATAGGTTTCACCAGTTTTACTGTTGTTAGGAGGAAAGAGAACAAGAAAACAACATGATTTTGGCAAACACTGAGAAGATTGGATTGAGCAAGGGGGAGCAGGGTCATTCCTGGATGCTATCTGCTGCAACGTGGAGGCAAGTTAACTGTGTTGTGTCCCATGCAAGATCCCATCACTGCAGTGCACATCTAGGGATGTTATGAAAACACGGAGCTCCCTTCTCATGCTCTAGAAATAACAGCGAGTAAACAGCTACTCCAGATTTCACGAAAATTCTAAAAAAAACATACCCGCTTAATGAGAGGTGGAAATTTTCTCTAATGTTTCAAGGCTAGACCTTCCTTTCATTAAGAACTAGAAGGGAGCTGTGGTGCTCAAACCGGGGAAGAAGAAGGAAACCCTCAGTGCCAAACCAACATGCTGCTGAGGTTCAGGAGCCAGCATGCGGCTGCACAAACATGGGAGGGAGCCTTTGCCTGGGGCACATGTGGGTCCTTACAGGGTAAATACCAAAGCAGCAAAGCCAAGAGCCAGAGCCCTGGGAAGAGCAGGCGAAGCACCAGAGCTAATGAGCTATGTGGTGGTTCCACCTTCCCTCTAATGCTTCTGCTCTTTAATGTACCAGGCACATTTTGAGTCCATTTGTGGCTTCAGCGTTAAAGGGGAATGTAAGGAGTGATGCTTTTTCTCGAGATGTGATAAATAATGGCCAGGGCTGAGATTTGTTTCGGGGGAGTGCTATTTTTAGGTTGACAACAAGGAATTCCAGGGTGAGGTTGCACCATATGGGTAAGGGGGTGGAGGTGGCCCAAAGCCATCCCAGTACTCTCCAAATTTGAGGCTGCTCTGGGGAGGAAGCAGGGGCGGCTGGAAGGAGGTTGGACTCCTTCCCTCACCCAGCCAGGGGGTGTCTATGGGAAAAGGGACAGCAGTGCTTTGCCTGAGGCCGTAGGGATGCTCCAATTTTCTGGAGCAGCCCTTTGCCTCCAGCCCTGCTGCCTACCACCTCTGGGAGCCTCTGCACCACAGCTGGATACAGCCCTGCTGGGCTGGGAAGGGGATATCTTACAACAGCCACAAAACCCCATAGCATTGGAGAGAAGAAACGGCTCTGTACCTTCTCCGTCTCCACACTGTATTTTACTATTTTCTTCAAATGAAGCAAACATCATTATTTCCCGTTAGGTGTTCCTGATGCAAGAGTATTTCATTGAAAAATGGTTCTTAAATGCTAATGGGAATTATACTCCTGGCGTGATTTATATTAATAAAGCATGTGCAGTTCCTTAGTACATTCAGACCCAGATGGGAAATGAGATTTTTTTTTTTTTTTGTCCTTCCACACAACATCTGATGAAGTGCTCCAAGCACACAATTTAACAAGCTATTCTCCTCTGGCCTTACAGATGAAAAATAGTCCGTTGTGTCAACTCCTCAGATGCCTATTTTTACACCTTCTGTTTGTTCTTAGTTTGACGTTGTTAATCACGGTCCCACCAAAGCCCCATTGTTCAGCTCTTCAAGAAGAATGTTGTTATATTGACTGTTTGTGCGTCAGCCCAGCTCTCTCTGGAGCTGCACTTGGATGAAATTAGATAATTTCCATTAGGAGAACAGGCATTATTAGTCCCCAATGCCAAATTGAAAAGAGAGCCAAGATTACTATTTCTGGCCGTGTTCACCTCAGGAAGGAACCTTCTCAGCTTTAATGGGATTTTGCTATTGTTGGTTGCCTTCTGTTTGACACCAGGCCAGCAGGGTTGAAAATTGTTTAGAAAGCTGCATGAAATATAATAGAGCCCAAGCCATTTGCTGCAGCACATTCCAGAGTGATGTTTATTTTGAAAAAAAAAAAAAAAAGGAAAAGAAATTATTGTCCTTGGCAGAAAAAAAAAATCCCACTAACTTGACTCTCAGAACATATGCTTCTTGTTGCTGTTGTGCTTTCAAAACGTGCTGCCAGGATTGGTGTGTTACGTACAGAAGTGATAAATCTGATAGTATTTGTAATGATCTACAGGGCTCACAGAAGCAGATTACAGGCAGAGGCAGCAGCTTTATGACAGGAAAACAAGGTGAGGGATGACACCAGGTCAGGTCCAAAGGAAGAAGTCAAGACTCACGCTTGTCAATAAAATGTGCATCTTCATGTTCTGTGGCTCATTTTTTCCATCTGTAAAATGGGGCCAAGCACACATCTCTACCACTCGAAGAAATTAGGAGGACATGTGCTTCCTGGACTTTGCCTTGGTACATGCTGTGGGTCTTCTGAGCCAGGTTCAGCCCCTCCACGGCCCTGGGAGCACAGCCCTGCCTGTCCCACCACTGGCCGTCCCCGGCAGTGGCCGGGCTCTGCTGTGGCTCTTGTCGTTTTGGGGGTGGCTCTGCTTTCTCCCCTTCATCATGCCCCTCACCATCACCTCACCTAAACACCTCACCCACACCTCAGGACGCTAATCCTCAACAGCCAGCGTGAGGGTGGGGGTGGTGGGCTGAACTCTTGCTCAGCACCAAATTCCCCATGGGTCTCTTTCTGCTCCATATAGTACTCTTTTGTTCTGTGAATGCCATCTTAAAATAATTATTAATGAAAGCGGAACTGACTTTGGAGCAAAAGCTTCCAGTTCCTTGGCATTTCCAATGTGTAAGCTATCTAAGGGTACTGAAATGCAGGACACTTTTTGGATGAGATCAGAATCCAAACCCACATTTTCCCTCCAGGCTCCTTTGGAGCCAGACCCACCTTTACTGCACTTTACCCCCTTTCTATTCAAGCTGGTAATAAGCTGAGCAAATAGAACAAAGTTACCCATCTTTAGAAAAATAAATAGAGCAAGTGATCTTCAAAGCCCTCAGATGAGGATCCATGCAACAATGCCGGCATTATCCCAAGGCAATAAACCAGAGCGCTCCTTTGTTTATATTAACCGAGTGTTTACTTCTATTTTAATCAACAAACATTGATGGATTGCATAGCCTTGGCTTGAAACCATCTGACAAATAATTAAAAATACAATTAAGATAAAAGAAAAGAACCTGTGGCAGACGCCAGCCAACATGTTTCCTCCACACAAAGCTGCCACCCGCCTGCCCAGAGCTGCTCTGACTCAGCCAGAGCAGAGCAGTGATTGCCCCCAGCAAAACCAGCACCCCAGCCCCTACCCACACCCAGTGCATTGGCCACCCCCCAGTGCTTGTCACCACAGAGGCTCTCGTGGAGCCGAGCTGGGGGGCTCAGTTCAAATTCGGCAGGTGCTGGGTTGAGATGACCCCTTACTATGCCTTCTTATTTCCCAGATCAGCTACCCAGTGGCACTGGCATTTTTATGAGAGGTCAAGTCTGAAGTTGACCCCAGGCTGTCCCTGCTCAGAGCATCCTTTAGCACTCACCTGACACAGGAGAGGTTTTGGGTGGACTGTAGGAGAAGAAGGTGCCCCTTCACTTCAAGGTTTGGCAGCGGGGCTCTCCTGGGAGGTTTCCTTGGCCCCTTTTTCTCCCCACTGCCCTGAGCCACGGGAAAGTGCTGTGCCGCCATGCAGGTCACCCACTGGTTTTGCAGCTCAAGAAATAAACTTGTCCCAGTGCAACCTGTTGTGAAAAGTCACCCGTGACAGCTTGCAGAGGCACATGTATCCCGCCGAATCCCATCCTAGTTGTCACCCCTGGCAGCTGCAGGCAGTGGGGCCCTTGGTATTTGGACACATCAGGGTGAGGTTTACAGGCCTCAGATGGAAGTGTCCAGACGATGCTCAGGTCCCCATTTTCACCTCTCAATAAACCTTGGAGCTGACTCAATGAGTGAAACATTCAGAAACTGTAGTTTAGACAGAAAATAAACTGTGTTTACAAGGCTGGGGGAGCTCATCTGCACCCTGGCTATCTCCTCACATAGAGCGTTCGTCTCCTCACCGACCTTTTCTTTCCTCTTCATGCTGTGAAATGTTCATTGTGTCCTGCTAAGGAAAGTTTGATAAGGATCTTGCTGAGAGTGGCTTTCAGGAAAACCCCATTGCTCCAAAAAGGAACCAACCATTGTAGAGCCAGGACTTCAAAGTTAGAGCAGTATCTTGTGGGGTTTTTTTGTACCAAATAAATAAATAAAATGAAGATGAACAATGTGTTTCCATTTAAGGGGGAGTGTGGGAAAATTCAGGTCTCCTCAGACTGGGAAGCGGAATGGTATATGCTGACTAAGAGACTGGAAATAGCACGGCTGTCAATTGAAGGAATTCAGGATTGAATAATCACATCAAGCAGTCAACGTCAGATGGGAACCGCGGCCCCAAACCTGGTCATTTGAACTCGTTGGGATTCACATGATAAAACACACACAGACTCCCCGAATCTCGTGTGGTTTCAGGGGCAGCTCAGGGCTGGGCTATCCCCACTGCCGAGCAGGCACAAATGTGCAGCCAGGCGGACACCCACCAGAGGGATGAGTTTCCAGCACAGGGGGTCATGCAGGTTGTACGTGCCACCTTACGGTGCAACCCAAGCTGGCTGAAGTCCTTGCAAAATCCCTTTCCTTGGCTTCAGACACCTCCATGTGAGAGCTCACTGCCTTGATGTTCAACCTCATTGTCTGCTTGGCACTTCTGTTTGTTTTTGAGACCAAGGTCCTGGCTCACAGAGGGACAGCAGGTCACTACCGTTGCCTTCACTACAGCATTTGTCACTCCATCTGGAACTGGCCGACATGTATGCAGCCTTAGTCGGATATTTCCTGCCTAAGAACAGTGCAGGTTGTGTCCAGCATGACCCGTCCTCAGGATGGCAGTGATGACGGGACACTTGTCCTTGGCTGTTCCCCCTCCTCGCATTTGCACCCTAAGGTGGGGGTGATTCATCTGCAGGTGATGGGGACCTGTGCCATGGCCCCTTCTTGCCTCACCAGCACCCCTAGTTCATTCCAGACATCAGGGACGGCCCAAGTGTCCTTTAATGTTTTCTTTTATGGATAATTACCCCCCCCTTTTTTTTTTTTATTTAGCTGTTGAGGAAGGGAAAACAGAGCAGGAGAGATCCATCCTTTGGTGCTGTGGGACTTGGTGCTGTTTTAATAATAATAACAACAAAATATTGAGAAGGAAAAAAAATTGCAGCATATCAGCATGTTTTTAAGGTTGGTGGGAAAAAAAAGACCTTCTAGTCCCAGTGGTATCAGCGAGGAAAGCGTCCATTGGATTCTAGTTCTTAAAAAAAAATATCTGAGTCATGCAGAAAGTGCTCGGCTTTGGTAGCTTGTGGTTACTGGAGTGCTGGGAGGGGGAAGGGAAACAAGCTCCCAGCCTAGAGCCTCGTCGTGATAATTAACACGTCTGTGAAGATCTGTTCTCTAACGAGGAGGGTGCTGCTTGCCTAGGGAGAGAGGGAAAGAGGGTAAGGAGGAGGAGGGAAGGTTCATTTCTATTTCACTCCGAAGTTGCTAAATTCAGCCCTTCATTTGCTGAAGAGAAGGACTAGAAATCACACTCCACCTGGCAAGATAATTTTTTCCCCTAGTCATCAAAGGCTGGAAAACGGGTGTCTGCACTGCAGGAATTTTTCTGAATAGGTGATGACAGTTACAGCTTTATTCTTTTTTCCACTATGTTATGGAAATTTAAGTGAGTCCTCCAATCTGTACTCACAAGAAAGCCTGCTTCCCAAAGGTGGGATCAGGCAGAGACCCTCCACACCTGCAGGGAGAGGGTGATAAGTACACATGTGGTCACACATACACACGCTGGCATGGGGCAAAGGGCAGCACCGCACCGGAGAACCCAGAGCACCGCACAGACACTTTGCTCAGAGGCTGGAGCTGGGGTGATGAAAGGGTAGGAATGGATTCAGGTATTTCACTTTATTCAAGCGAGGAGCTTCTTTTAAGGTAGGGAAAGACACAGGGAGACACAGCAGGGGAGGAGGGATCTGGCCACGTTACCAGTTTGATTGGATTGCAGTAGATCCCTGCAGTGGATCCCACGCTGCTCTCTTGCTGCACCTGCATCCCAGGTGCTGCCTCTCCCAACTCTGGCTGAAATGACAGTAGCATCAGGAGCAATCTCTCCTCTTGGAGATGCTCTGGAGAGTCACAGAATAGAATCAGAGAATCACTTTGGTTGGAAGAAACCCTCGGGATCATTAAACATTAACCTAACTCTGGCACTAAACCATGTCCCTAAGAACTTCATCTCTGCATCTTTTAAACAGCCGCAAGGGATGGTGACTCAATCACTTCCCTGGGCAGCCTGTTCCAATGCTTCACAACTCTTTCCGTGGATAAATTTTTCCCTAATATCCAATCTAAACCTTCCATGGAGCAACTTGAGGCCTTTTCCTCTTGTCCTATCACTTGCTACTTGGGAGAAGAGACCAACACCCTCCATGCTACAACCTCCTTTCAGGTAGTTGCAGACAGCAATCAGGTCTCACCTCAGTGCCCTTCTTGTAGTGAGGGGCACGAAACTGAGCACAGGATTCGAGGTGCGGCCTCACCAGTGCTGGAGTTCGGAGACCTGAGTGGGGAGAAAAGCAGCTCCCACTGGCCAGGCTCCCTGCCCCGAGCCCAGGGCAGCCCACAGGGCTCTTCCAGAAGGCACCACTTCTTACCAGAGCACAGTCGTATGATTTAGGCCCAAACATAATGTCGCTTTTGGTTTGATGGTTAAATGAAAGTCATAAGATCTAGGAGCTCACTCCTCAGGTTCAGGCCTGCTGCTGGTGTCTTAATCCACCCCCAGCTACAAGAAAGACGAGATTTCTCTTGCTTCTTCACCAAAAATGCCTTCACTGAGAACAGCCAATCCTTCAAGTTTTCAGTAAAACTGGAAAGTGTCCACACTAAATGCTGTCAAAAGAGAAATCTTTCATTTTTATCAACAGTTCCCAAGGACGTGCGTTTTCTCAACAGCTCTATGGACAGGATATGTGAGTGAGAAAGATATGAGTTTTAATCACTGTTCCTCAGCCAGGCCAGGTGGAAGGAAGATGTTTTTTCTGTGGCTTAAATAGAGGCCTCATTTCTAAAAGAAATTTGTGATAGCAATGGGATCCATCATTGAGAGACTGGCTCCTCAAACTTTCTGAAACATCAGACCAAAATTAACAACACAAAAATGAAAGGGACGGAATCACAGTCCCTAGATAAATAAATACATAGCTGAGTTTTTGCTTCCCATTCACATGCAGGCATAGGAAGGAGCCCCCCAAGGTCCAGCTCCAGCTCTACAGCGCCCAAAATGAAGAGGACTGGAATTTCTCTTTGAACCCATCTCTCCAAACATGCTGCAAATCCCTTCACAATGAGAAACACTTCATAATCCTTCCATTTGTGACCATCCCTCCAAATTTAAACGTGCATTTACAAAATAAATAGGGCATGGGTGATGTGCACGAACAGGATTGCTGCTTCTCCCTTTTAAAAAATCAATAAAACAGCCTTAAAGTGGCCCCTCAAATGAGTTCTGTTCATTTATTTTTCTTGGAAACATCCAGGCTCCTTAACTCCTTTTAGACACATGAGAGGTGAATGATTAAGTTGAAACTATTATCTTTACAAAGAAGATCTCTGCTGGCCGCTGGCCAAGCAGAGAGGAAAAGTGAAATGAAATAAACAGGCTGGAGCTATTGTGTCCCCGACTGGTCCCTGCAGCGAGGTGCTGGGAAGCTTGGACAAGTTGAAAGGAGGTCTCTGGGTGGGGACTGTAAATGAGGCAGGGCATATTTTGGAAGAACGTTTTTCTGGCCAGAAATAAGAGCATATGTATAGCTTAATGTGAGACAAAGTCAGGCCTCGTGTAAACAGGTGCCACTCGGAGCTGCAGCGCGCTGATGGCCATTCCTGCCAGCTGCGGCTGTCACCCTCCTCCTACCCCAGATAAGCCATCCCCCTCCTGTCCTCTGCCACCCCTCCAGGACACAAAAGCAAGCCCTTTGCCAGCAAAGGGCATGAAATGGACATGACCTGGCAATGTGTGCTCACAGCCCAGAAAGCCAACCATGTCCTGCGCTGCATCAAAAGCAGCGAGGGCAGCAGGCCGAGGGAGGTGACTCTGCCCCTCTGCTCCACTCTGGTGAGGCCCCACCTGGAGTCCTGCGTCCAGCTCTGGGGCCCTCAGTACAGGAAAGACATGGAGCTGTTGGAGAGGGGCCAGAGGAGGGACACGAAAATGATCAGAGAGGTGTAATACCTCTCCTTTGAGGACAGGCTGAGAAAGTTGGGGTTGTTCAACCTGGAGAAGGCTCCTGGGAGATATTATTGTACCCTTTCAGTACCTAAAGAGGGCTTATAAGAAAGATGGGAAAAACTTTTTTTTAGGGCCTGTAGCAATAGGGCAAAGGTAATGGTTTTAAACTAGAAGAGGGTAGATTCAGACTAGATATAAGGAAGAAGTTTTTTATGATGAGGGTGATGAAACTCTGGAGCAGATTGCCCAGAGAGGTGGTGGATGCCCCATCCCTGGAGACATTCAAGGCCAGGCTGGATGGGGCTCTGAGCAACCTGATCTGGTTGAAGATGTCCCTGCTCATTGCAGGAGGTTGGACTAGATGAGCTTTGAAGGTCCCTTCCAACTGAAACCATTCTATGAAATAAATCAAGCTTCAGAGCACCCTACTTCGCGAGGGTTTTATGTCCAGTACTACTTGGAAAATCTTTGTGCTGCTGCAGCACTCAAGGGCTGGGGGCAGGGAGAGGGACCCCATGGTGCTGGGTCAGCAGCAGGTGTGCTCCCTCCCTCATGGGACATGCGCCGATATGAGCCCCCACATGAGATACACAGCCATTGCTCCTGGCTCTGCCACCAGCTGATGGTGTGCCAGTCGGTTGAAGCCTCTGCTTCCATCTTACAGCTGACACACAAGCTTTGGGCAGATGCTGCCAGAGGAGTTTGGGAAGAGCTAAAGTCTTGCGCATAAAGAGATGAGCATCCTCAGGGCCCAGTTCCTGGGGCTCCAGCAGTGGTGGTTACTGCTCCCTGAGGCTGGTATGCAGCTCAAGGACAGCACCAAGGCACCGAGGAAGCCCAGGGCCACATCCAGCTGCTGGTGCAAGACACAAGCTCTGGGGCTGCAGCTGCCCAGGGAGGGGGCTGTTCACAGCCCTGGAGTGACACACTGACACAGAATGCCCAGGGAAGGGGCTGTGCCAAGGGGACAGCAGGCAGCTGGGCTGCTGGCCTCGACACGGGCACAAAGGGACGTCAAATGTGACAACTCACTGGGCTTATCCTTACAAAACACTTGGACAAGTGAACATCTAGAAAGGTTACAAACACACTCTGTTACAGCCAGATCTGATTCAGCAGAAATTACATGACATCCTGAAAATGAGGTGATTTAAAAGACCTAAACAGTTTAATCCAGCTCTATTTGCAGACTTTAGACCATGGAATTAACTTGTCTTCAAGGGAAATGTGAGATGCAAAATACTGATTGATTTATTACTCCAAAGGATTTACAAGCAGCACTTCAATATCTTACTCAGGACAGAGACTTCAGTAAGTCAGCAGGTAGAGTGGTGGGATTCACACAGGCAGTTAAGCAGGATGCATATTGAAGCTGCTCCAAAATTTCATCTTACTTGCTAATTTATTTTTAAAAGTGATTTTTAAGGTATGGCAAATTGTCCCTGGACATATCTGAATCAAAGAAAAGCTTGAAATTACCACCACAGGCCCATATGTCTGTTGACTGTTGCTTTGGAATCAGCCCATTGGATTACTTCAAAAAAAAAAAAAAGAAAAGAGAAGAGAAGAAAAAGAAAGGAAAAAAAAAAGGCCAGAAGTAACATTTACGTCACAAGCCACATCTGCTCTTGTAATTACTTTCCTGTCTGTTTTTGGCAGAGAAGGAAACCCGACAGAACTGGTATCCAACAACGGATTAAAATTCACCGCCTTGAAATCTCCAGTTTTTCTGAAGGGGGGAAAAACACAGTTCACAGCTGATCCTCAGCATGTTGCCGTGAGGACAACAGAAGGATCAAATGCTTGGCTTCGACGACGTGTTTACAGATCACTCGCCAGGAAAGAAAAGCTTAGAAGAATCTCCCCTGTGAACTTCCTACGTGCATACGTAGCCCCACACAGCACAACGATGCCCAAGTCACCTGCCAGGCTGAGCTGCTGCAGGAGAGGAAAACTCATGTGAACCTAAGGGTGCCGGCTCATTGAGGCTTAATCTTCAAGTCACACGTAATCAAAAGACAAACAGTCCGGCAGCAATAGCAGCGATAGCACATGTGTGCAGAACAATAGCACAGCAGCCAGGACAAGCTGTTTAAGTGCGGGTCACTTAGAAAAGCGCAGAAAACTGGGCAGACTACAGAAAAAGAATCACAATTTAGTGCAGCGCAAGTCATTTCCAAATAAAACGTAACATGTGCAAATTATCTGCTAGACAAGAAAAGGTGGGTTTTCTGCAAGGGTAAAAATGAGGGATGACGCAAAGGTCCTTCAGACTCTACGTCTTAGCTTGGATCAGCTAACAGATAACTTCCTTTGCCTTCTCCAGAGCAGAAAGAACAAGAGGCAGCATCTGTTCACTGCCTCACCAGAGCCAGGATTTTCTTTGTTTGGATTTGAGACCGTGACAGGTAAACCCCGAAGCACTTCAGCATCTCAGCGCTAAGGCACAGAAAATCCTTATTCCACTACTGCTGCTGAGTTTCTTGGCGGTGGCATCGTGTTTCCAGCCTGGATGCCCTCCTGATGCTGCAGCAGCGTGTCTCAACACCAGATGCTCTGTGGGGATGTCCTGAGCAGGGCTGAGCTCGCCCTGAGCCTCGCTGCTGCTGTGGCAGTGATCCTGCCTCTGCACGCAGGAAAAGGTTTCTTTTCTTTCCCTGCGCACCGCTCAAGTTTTGTATTTTTAATTTATTTTTCGGCATTTGGTCCCGATGGCGGCGGACAGCCGCAGCCCTTGCTGGCTCAGCCTGCCAGAAGGAAGCTTTGGCTGCATCCCCGCGTCAGCTGTTGGGAGAGAGCGGCGGTGACTTTCCCAAGCAGATGGGAAAATGATCCGCCAAGGAGAGCTGGATCCAGACGTTCAGTGTGACTTTCAGCACCAGGTCTTTGGGGACCGATTTCTGTGCTTCGCCTGTCAAGACCAGAGCACCAATCCCATTTCATCCATCTTCATTTTCTTGCTTTCCTTAAAGCAACTCTAAAAATTATATTGAAACTATTGTTTTAACAGACATACAATAAATCAGACATTCTAAGGGGAGAATGCTGCTGTTCCCTGAGCCAAATACATCCCTTTATTTCCTGGCCAAGGATGGTGACCATCAAGACAAGCATTACATTTCAACTTTGCTTGGGCCTGAAGTCAGCAGCCGGCGAGAGGGTCTCCATCTGGAGTAATTTTATAGCACTAGAACGGTTCTCCTCCAGTGGCAGCCCCTGCTTGCTAATATAAAAATACTTGGGAGAAAAAGCAATACATTTTATTAAGTTGGAAAGAGGTTAAAAAAAAGCAGCTCTTTTCAAGCCTTCCATTAATTTTTATTAATATCTCCAAAGAGATTTATTTTTATGACAAGATTGAAGCAAAGGAATAAAACCCAAGTTTCTTGACACTTGCAATTACAATTTCTCACCACAGGCAAGTCCAGAGTGTCTGTGGCCAAGCCCTGCTCACCTTGTTCACACAAAGAACACCTCTTATGGCCAGAGCCTGGCTGTAAGAGGAAGGATGGCCTGATGGTTGGCATTCAGGGGACCAATGCTCATATTTTGGTGCTGCCACAGGCTCCCTGCGTGACCCTCTCCACATCACTGGTTTGTCCCGAGGATGTTCACACCTGTTCCTGGAGTCTCACCAAGTGCTGAAGTAACTCATCCCACTTTGGATCCTAGCCTGTGATAATCTGAGGCCATCTTTTGCCTAGCGAAAGCTAGGCAAAAACTTAGTGTTTTTACCCAGTTAATGCGACATACCCTCTCTGGACTTTGTAAGTCTCAGCATTCACACTGCCCACCCAAACACCAGTTCTTTTCAAAACCTCCCGCATTGCTGGTCTTTGCTATCTCCTGTGGTGGGGAGCTCCTCAGCCTGAACACAAGTCATATAAAAATACTTCCTCTATCTGTTTTGAATTTGCCACCTTTTAATTTCATTGAATGACCCTTTGTTCCAAGTGTTATATGACACGGTCCCGCCATTCTATTTTCTCTAGACTATTTATTATTTTCCTTTCCCTCTTAAAACCTAAAGCAATGTTACAGAAGGAAAAAGAGGGGGAAAAAAATTTTAAAAAGCCCTCCAGGAAATTGTGCTAATAAAAAAATGATTATACCTCATGGTGTGGCCTTGCTGCTCTCTACAGCTGTTGCAAACATAACCAACGTGGCGTTGAGCTGTCAGGACCGAGGCACCATGCATGAGATGCACACATGTGGTCCATGCGGTCCACATCCACCAGGGAGCAGAGACACAGAGTCACCGGCCGAGGCTGCGCCCGTGGGCACCAGCAGCATCTCCAGCACTGCCAGCATCAGAGCCAGGAGTTTATTTGTTTGTATTCGAGGCTGCAATAGGCAAACTTGGAGACATTTCAGCATTGCAGCTCCTGCCTGGCCGCCCTCGCCGCTGCCCCAGAGGCGCAGGTCCCTCGGCTGCCCAAGCACGTGCAGATGCTCACAAGCCATTCTCTCACCAACCCAATGGGAAACATGACAAAAATATCGCTCTGATGAGTAAAAGCCCCTCAGCTGGGAGCACTTTCCTAATGATATTTCTAACACCAGCTGGGAAACAGCCGGCCAGCTGGGGTGCTTGCAAGGCTGCTGGGGCAGGCGGCTCCCGCCTTGTGCCGCTCTGGGGGTGTTCTTCATGCTGCAGCCACTGCAAGAGGTGAAGCAGAAGAGCTCCTGGTCAGCCCCCGAGATGCAGCTTCGTCCCACATAGTTTATGTTTTCAGTTGCCTTTTCAAAGCACAGCCGATTTCTCTGTTGATATGTTGCCTGGTGACTGTATGGCTCCTACTGGGAAAATCTGGGGACCCTGCAGAAGCTGGGTGAGATGGCCCAGCACACGGAGGAGCACGGGGACCAGACTGGGGACTGGCACAAGCACGGCAATCCCACTGGCCCCTGCTGGGCTTCTGCAGTCCAAGGGGACGGATGAACAGCACCTGCTCAGCCCTGGCAGCAGACAATTGTCCCTGGTTGCCCAGCCCACCATCCACCTCGTGGCCAACAACGTGGCCACAAAATACTGGACCATTTGAAGTAACAGCTACACCTTTCAGCAGTAAGCCAAGGGACAGCACTGACATTTTTTAAGTAGCCCTGAAGTAAACAGGGCTGCTAGCTTCTTGTTTCAGGCTGGCTGCAGACTTGTACTTATGTCAACACACTGATTTATACTGGGATCACCATGTTCTTCCCTACCACAACAGCCTGGCTGCCTTTCCTCTTCTGCCTTCCTTTAAACAAATGGAATGATAAAAGCTCAAATTCTGCAATGCAGCTACTGCAGCCATTTCACAAGTGACTCTTTCTAGCAATTCAAGCAGCTGCATCCTCCCATCATCCAGAGGCTCTCAAATACCCAAGCAAGAAGACTTTGTACCGCAGGGTGTGGTTCCTCGGGGTGTACTGTTCCTCCTTATTCCCCGAGGAACAGACCAGGCCTTACAGTTCTGATGCTGACCTTGGAGCACCAACCACCACCGGCTCTTGGCACCAGATCCAGGGCCACAGACTGCCACGGCAAGACAATAATCACAGCCCTCCCGTCTGCTTCACCCAGCAAGCCAGTGAGCAACTCTTGTGGAGGGAAGGGTGCTGGGGTGCAGAAACAGCAGCTCCTCACCCATCCCTGGCTGGAGCAGAAGGAAGAGGGATGGCCTTTCAGGGCTCAGCCAGACACTTCAGCTCACCATTCCCTCCCTGGAACAAGAGGGGTTCAGCCTTGGCCCCCTATACAGGCTGACAACGTTTACACTTTTCAAGGGTCCTAAGCAGCCTTGAAGGGCCCAGAGCAAAGCCTGCAGTGAGCAGGAGTGGTGCAACCAGCCTGTTCACGCACTTGTAAATGAGTAGAAAAAAAAGCCCACAGCTCTAA
Source organism: Pampusana beccarii (assembly GCA_013399365.1). Lineage (NCBI taxonomy): Eukaryota > Metazoa > Chordata > Aves > Columbiformes > Columbidae > Pampusana > Pampusana beccarii. The sequence continues at coordinate 1,259,727 of VWYH01010423.1, read as the reverse complement.
CAGTGCATTGTTTGATGAAGTGGAGACAAAGTTCCCTTTGCTGAAATGGCAGGCAAGTGTTTGGTTTGTTGGCTTTTTGTTTGCTTGTCTGTTTTTCTGGGGAGAGAGGATCTGCCTCCTTGCTCTGCTTCCAGCAACCAAGGTCCCAGAGGGCAGGACGTGCCACGCATGAGAACAGCACACGTTCTGCATGAGAACAGCACATGTTCTGCATGAGAACAGCACATGTTCTGCTCGGCGCAGAGCGCTGGGACTGTTACCCACTGCAGCGAGTAAAACAACTGAAGGCAGCTCCATTTTAAACTCAGGAAGATACAACTTTTAGGGAGGACAATTTTGCACCTCGTCGTAGCACACCCCCATGGGCCCTGCTCCCAGCGCAAAGGGGAAGCTCCATGTACCAGCAGCAATTTGTCCTGCTCCAGAGCAATATCAGACTCCGGGTACAACGAATCCGTCTCTCTGTCTTTCCAACGAAGTGCAAGTTTATTTGGGCCAGGGCAGGCAGGCCAGGGAAGCCAGCAGCAGACTCTGCATCTGCGGTATCCGACTGCCCTCTACCCGGCAGCGCTCGGCACGGCGGGCTGAGCAACCCGCCCCATCCTCCCCTCGCCAAGCAACGCCGTCACTTATGGAAAAAAAAAAAAAAAGCATCCATCCCTTAGGACATACCCTCTTTTTAGTTTCTCAAGACTCATGCCACAGTGCCCCGAGTAAGGAAAATGTGCCACTGCGAATGTTTATAACGTCTGATTTAATGTTATGCAGCTTCTCCCAGCCATAAGCCAGAACAAATACTCCCAAGATTTATTACATCCTTTTCTCCAGGGCCTTAAGCAATTGTGCTTGATTAATTCAGCAGTTAAACAGCACCGAGCAGAAGCATGATAACCTCACATCCAGGATTCCTAAGATGCATACCGTTTTGCACAAGGATTTAGGTCTAAAACCAGAAAGATGAGTGTCTTATCCATTTGCATGGGATAACAACATGCACTGAATGTTTTCTGCTTGCAGAGATGCTGAGCTAAGTTTCTTCTTGCTCCCTGATGTTAAGAATTCCTCATCACTTTTTGTTGGAGTAGATACCTGGTCCTCCGCTTACATTCTGTGTAGGAAAAGTATTCTCACTGCCTTACTGCAGTGTTAAGTGATAGAAATATTTATTCAGTACCACTGTTAGCAGGAGTGAGACCTTCTGGTGCATTTCCCCTGTAAACATCTATTTAGTCAGCTCAACATCTGCAAACAGAGTGAAGAAACTTCTCTTTGCTCCAACCCCACACAAAAACACCCAGATTTCCCTCGATGCTGCTTTCTTGCAAGTCTATGAAAGAGTTTCGAAAGTTCATTATTTCCTTTTTCTGCATGAACTCCTTACAGCAAAGTCTCCACGAGGAGAGACTCAGTTGTGTAGGTAGCACACTGGTGGTCAGAGCCAGGTACGGTGACAAGCGGTTTCCCTCCAGAAAGGCATTAGAAAAAACAGAGACCAAGAGTTTCTTACACATCTCCTCAGGACCTCTCACAACAGGTCTATCCACGTGACAAAAGCTCTTCAAATCCTAGCTAGGAAACATGAACGAGAGCTTGAAGAAAGCACATAGCTTTTCTGCTTCATAGCTTCTTCCACAGTCCCATTCTGCCCCTGTGTGCCCAAGGAAGGGTATAAGCCGAGGAAGAAAGCAAACCCACCTTTTGCATATGGTTAACGAATTTATGGAAGCAGAAAGGAGCACTTGTGTACAGCGTATTGGCTTTGAAGTGCTACGACAATTGAAAATAGCGAGCCTACTTTATATCATCACTGCAGTGAGCAGAAGGTACTGAACAGGGTGCACTTCAGTTAACTATAATGCACAGAATTTACTGCAAATTAAACTGTTTACTGTACAAGGCAATTTGCAAGTCCTGTCATGCTCACAATGTTTTTACTGTTGATTTTTCAAGTATCAAAAAACCATCAAAACAATATTAATGGAATGCTCCCATGCCCTTCCATATTCTCAAAGACATTTACACATCTTAAAGTAATCGAGAGAAACTACCTAGATTGTTTGCATCTGATGGGTCATTACTGTTCTATAATACCCCCTGGAAACGCATGTTAACAGTGGTTTGACAATAACGTATTTGAAGCTGCACAAAAAAATCGTGGAGTGTATAGGCTAGTGCTTCAATTGATTTGATATATGCTCTAGCATTTGTCTTGGCTGCATTAACAAGGTCTGTTTTACCAATACATTTGTATTTATGATGACTAAGGGCAGATTATAGTTGTTAAAATTTGTCCTCCTGACATGAAAACACTACTTTGTCATTAATACATTTTGTAGTATAAACTATGATGTCAGGTCAATGCAAAGGGTAAAAACTTTCCTAAAGTATGCACACATCATTTTTTTTAAAGCTATTGAGCCTAATGGAATAACAAAGGTCATAATAACAAACCATTACAGCTTTGGTCTTGGCAACTATGTCCGCAGAAGAATCCTCTAAGAAACAATCATCATTTCTCCAATGTTATGGCATTAAGACGACAGGAATGGTTCACAAATGAGTCATGTGAGCCCAGAAACGCAGTAGCTATGTGAAAGCTGAGCAATCAATTATTCATTTGTTTACTGAGAGCTTTCTCAGCTGACATTAACCAGAACTTCTTAAAAAGAAGAACTTTACAGCTGTCCTTGGCTGTCCCGTGAGGCTGTGCTCAGCGGCTCAAAAGATTGCTTGATTTCTCTGTACGTAATCTGGTATTTTATCGAAATAAACAACAACACATGGACTAATTAACTGGGTTCAACCTGAGACCCAGCAGGTGTAAAAATATCAAAGACCCAGGGCTGGGGTGATGATAAAATGGGAGATCAGGGCAGGGAAAAGCACGTTTTAGCAAACAAAATCTAGCTCTTGCTCAAGACTCAGTACATGAAATCCCAAGTAAGCTTTTCTGTACATGGCTTATTGAGGACACATATACACATTTTTGTCACATTAATACACACAATTAATCTGCTCTAACTGTGATTAAATTACTTTTTCTCATCTTGTAGTGATTGTTTACCCTAGACCCTAACAAAGTTCATACACTGAATTATTTTTCAACCACAAATAAGTATGATTTAAAGAGGTTTAAATATCACACCTTCAGCTCTCTTTAATTGATGTTCTTTTTGCCTTGTTTGGTTTGAAAGACCCATCCAAACCAAGGAAAACTGCCATAACAAAAGGAACTGAGAAAATCTGGACATAAATACAGTGTAATCAAGTGCAAAGCAAGCACATAAAAGAGCTGATCTGAACAGAGCTTTTTTTTAAAAAAAAAAAAGTTCCCTTTGATAAAGAAGATGACGAACACTAAAGCTTAGGATAAATGCAGACAGTAGAAAAATGTTTATACATGGGTCTCCACTGAATTACATCTGAACTCTATTAATATTTCTAGATGAAACAAACTGAGAAAAACCTGAAAGAGTAAAATCTTTCATGCTGACACTCCTGTTGTGGTCAGGCTAGATTCTCAAGCTGCCATCTGTGATACCAAAAAGAAGTGATTATGGGGTTGGAGATTTTGATTCTTCAAAATTGCTAGCAAATAAAAAATCATTCCTTAACCTTTTGATATTTACCCTGATCAATCAGCCTCAGTTTCATTCTGTTTTTCTTTTCAGACAACGTAAAAAATATGTGCGTACTTTAGGAAACACTTCACCCTTTATATTGGCTTGCATCTACTTCTAGAAATAAGGGCAGTAGAAACTACACTGTTTTAAGAGCATACCTTTAAAAAGCCTGTTGTATTTTTAGGGTTTGTAGTAAGAATTCAGATTCTGACAAGAAGGGAGTCCAACAGGATTTGAGAGGTGGCGCGGCACCGCTGTGAAATCCCCTCACTGAAAAATAAAAGAATCATCTCACTTTTTGGATGCTTTCTTAGCACTTCCAAAGAGGCCTCACCTACCCACTTCGAGCATGTTTCTTGAACCCACTGCACCTTCTCCATCCTTTATAAAAATGACCTAATAAAACCAATAAACCCCAGCACGTACTGGAAGAGCAGCTGGTATTGCTGGAGTGCCTTGCCAGCCAGGGGAAGGCTTGGAGAGGACCCAGAAGTCCGACTTTTACTTCTTCCCCTCATTATGCCTAACGACAGTGACACTTCAGATAGTTTATAACTAAGCACAGCTCCACCTTCCTACTTTGTGAAGAAAGCGAGTACCAATCCACCCATGTCAGAGATAAAATACAGGAGGCTCAGGCTGTGCCGAGTCACTTCAGGCAGAGCCAGGAACAGAATCCCCGTCTAAACAAAAATCTCATCCATTTTGCTCCACTGCTCTTCTCTAAATGATTATGCCAGTCCTGTGAGCTTTAGGCTGCCTATAGGTAAAATTCCACGTGTCTACTTTCACTAACAGGCAAATGAAGAGATAACCATTAACAAAAGAAAAAGCAAATGAGAGCATCGCTTCTTCTGTATTAGCCACTGCAAAGAGGAAATTCGGGAGAACAGGGAAATCCTGATTCCTGTCGTGCAGTTACAGCCAGAAAACAGATGGATAAAATGTGCATCGCCATCCTTCCAAAATATTCTTCTCTATTACCATGAGCTGCTTCTCAAGATACTTAACCATCTAATACGAAAGTCTGTGGAGAAGAAACCCAGACAATATTGCTTTTGATAGATATACCTCTAAAAGCAATCATCTCTTCTTTCAAGCATAAGAACGTTTTGGTTTTTATTTTTTGTTTGGTTGGTTGGTTTTGTTTTTCTTTTGTTGTTGTTGGGTTTGGTTGTTTGGTTTTGTTTTGTGGCTTCATACGTAAATTTAGGGATGGAGATGTACAAAACACACACAAAGTCCAAGAGCTGAGCAAAATGAGAACCTGTAACATGAAGCCATGTATATCTAGAATCCTTTGGGAAAAAAAAAATCTGATTTAAACAAACTTTTTAGCATTTCAGTTGATTTGAACTCTTATACACAAAATGCACTGTAAATATAGACACTTATTGGAAACACTGTTCATTTGCACAAGATCTGAGCTGCTTATTCAAATCACAGAATGAAGCAGCCACAAGTAAAAAGTGAGAGCTATCACTCACAAAAGATTGAACCCTCCTAAGGTCACATATCCTCAGAAGAGTCTCCACCTTTTGAAAATCTGAGTTATAGTCCCATCTGCAACAGACAGTATACCATTTTATGCATTTAGTTGGAAAACTTATCCCAGAACCTTGGCACTTGCCGGAGTGTCCGCCCCTTCAGGAAAAACACACGGAAATGAGGTCTTGTTGAAGTCAAGTGGAGCCTGAGCAAGAATTATTCATTACCAGCTACAACAGCTCCTGGGTGTTGTTAGGAAAGAGAGCAAGGGCAAGGAGCAACCATGTGAGCACCAACAAAGCAAAACCACAAGGACACACCAGTGTAGAGAGAGCAGACAGGTGGTGAGGAAAGCAAATGGATAAATAGTGTTACAATACACATAGTGATGCTCATGATGAAATGACTCACCACAGCCATTTGACAGCTTGACAATACTTTTTCAGAACATTGTCCAAGCTACAAGAGCATGGAAAGGAAAGCAAAGCCATCTCATCCCTCTCATCTAACCCGCGTTCTAGTTACAATGGTCTCCTAGAAAAAGTACAGTAAACCAGGACTGCTGTCCTTGTCATATTCCTCCTGCCTCATAACTCTGCTGATCAGATAAAACATATAGTCTAAAACATACTTCATATTCATTTCATTACTATTGTTCTACTAGAATGGATAAGCTCATGCCATAAAGAAAACTTGGAAGATCAAACATCAATGTATCACCTCATGACATGACAGGAAAGAATAAATAAAGTTTGGTGAGTCATAAGATCTATACAGAGGTATTATTTTTCCAGAGGTCTATGTGATGCAAAACCCATATCCAATGGGAATACAGTAGTCACTTCAGAAACGTGGTTCAGAAAAAAAAATTGTAAGAGAGCTGTAAATGTATTCCCTTGCTCAGTTTGTGAGAGCCTGGATTTCTCCACACACCTGGTTGTCTTTGCTTTCTTCGTAGCTAGGAGAAAGACAGAGGCATCTCTCAAGGGTGCCTTGGCACCACTAACTCCAGACTCCTCTGCTGGGTGCTTTCTGGATTTGCAAGGAGGAGCAAAGTACATCTTGGAGAATTTGTAAGGCTACAGGTTGCCTAGTGTGGGTGGCCTCTTTCACCAGTTTTATTATACATTTTTCCTAGGGTTCATCAAGTGAATTGAAATACTGTAAAATAAGGAAAGCACATAAAATCTTAAACTGTCAAAGGCCCGATCCTCTTCCTATGGAAAACAATGGGAAAACTTCCACTAATGCTCAGGGCAGAAAATTAAACAGTAAAACAACCAGTGGTGTGTTTATGGACACACCACAAGCAGCATATGGGACTCGGAGATCCCTCCCAAGACCCTGGTGGAAAGAATTGCATTTCCAGTGATACCTAAACACTTAAATAGTAAGGGGAACAAAGCAAACTCCTTGAAACATTCAGCCAAGGGTGAGCTTAGCTCCACTAACAGCAACAGAGCCCTGACAGGTGAACAATAGCGACTCTATTCAAATGTGGTTTTAAAGTGTATTTATATTTTATCAGTGATTTAAGATCTTAGCTTTTGTATTTATTTAAAAAGCAGCAGCGCTGTCAAACAGCTGACAATAAGAGTAAAATGCAGCTTTACTTCTTGAACATCTGGAAAAGGATAGGGGTAGGAGAATAGTTTGCTGACAACTGTAGAGCTAGCACAGATTTAGGACCCAGTGTTGCCAAATGCAGAGCTTCTCCAGGCAAGAGTGAAGGATCCTCAGCTGGATCTGTCCTCCGGGATGCAGCAAAGGACATCAGTCCCTCAAATTAATCATTCCCTTTCCTGGAAATCTACGCTTTGTTATATTTATGGGAGGTTCGAGTTCATGCGCAGTCCTAAAATGGGCTAGAGAGCGCACGCTCAATTCTTTTATGTGGGAGAAGTTTATGAGTTTTGTAAGATGGTCGAAAACGGGAAGAGTTCGTTTTATTTGCGTTCAAGTCCCTTATAGACACAGTTCTCATTTACCCACAGATAGCTGTCCTAGTGAGCAGGTACACAGCAGACGACTGCATTGGAACTTCTTGGATGCGGACTTCAGCTGGAACAGGTCCCGCAGCAACAGTGCTACGTTTCCAGTGCTGCAGTTTTGTATGTAAACAACATGGTAACAAAAACAGAGATGCTCCTGTGTGGAAAGCTTATCAGGCACATACAAACACAAAAAAACAACCCCAGAGCTCTGAAGAAGCAGCAGAAATCCCTGCAGTGTTGTTCAACAAAAACATCCTGAAGGAGAAGGGCAAAGATCATCTGCAGCACACTGAGATCTCAAGTCAAATCTTACTCACTGTATTCAGGCGAAATGATTCTTCAGTTTCAGGTCTCACTCTTGGAGAGGCTGGATGTATAAGCCATACATTTCTTAACTTTACCAGTTCAAAGAAGAGAACTAAAGGTGCCAGTGATTAAGGCTGTGCGTATTCAAATGACGAGTTACTGAACTGTGGAACATGTCAGGAACCATAAAAAGAAAACAAATAAGGAATGAGTCACTCTAAAAGCAATTTCCAGTGGAAATTGAGGGTGAAAATGTACCATATTGTGCTGTGAGTTTTGACAAGTATAAATAAAACCTGAAGTGAAACCACGCAGGTTTGTTGTATTCTCTGGATATATGAGGCTGATTCAGCTTTTCACTGCGTCCACACATTACATATGCCATAGGTTTGGTTTGTTGTGGTTTTCTGTGTTTTTTTGTTTTCCCAGAAGGTGAGAGTTAAGTAACAATCTATATCACTTTAGGACTGTCAATTCTTTGCACAGTTTTATCTCCAAAGCTATTGGTTCCAGCATAGGCAGGAATTAGCATTTTTTTAATGACTTAAAGTGCCAGATCTATAAAGTAAACGGCTGAACCTATCAAGTACAGTGTTTTACACACCTTTCCAGGCCCTGCCAGTTGTGCTATACCTATGCATTAATTTCACTTACATCCTCCAAAGACCAATTTGATTTGGGAGAGTGCATCAGCACAGGTTAACATGTTTCTATAAGCAGGGAAGACGGAGGTCATAATGCATCTGTGCTGGCAGCGCCCTTGGGAAAGGACATCACTACAGTAGTTGATGCACTAGCACACGTAGAAAGAATTTACAGACTAAAGTAGCAAAGCAAAAAAAAACAACAAAGGGCTGGAAAGGACTATGGCAAATCCTCTGATTTAATCCATGCCCCAAGGCATGATCATGTATGTTATTTTTGGGCAAAGTTTGCCCAACTTGCCCTTAAAGCTCTCCAATAAGAAAGCCTCTCCCAATGCCTGCACAATCCAGTCCAGCTTCTCCCAGTCTTTACCACTCACTAATGTTTTTCTGTTGCCCAACCTGGATGAGCTCTCCTGCTCAGCTACCCACAAACTGAGGGCTGCTGTACATACAGGTCTGCTTAAATCCTCTGTGTTTATAAGGGCAGACTGCTTGGGCTGCAGTAAAGTTAGGAAGATAAGATGACTTGCAGAGAAGCCATTCCTATTCCTGTTCCAACAGGCAGCATTAAATCCTAGATTAGCCTTTTGCCCTCTGCCTGGAAGGAACAAAATGCAGTTTTGCCTCCATTGCAGAGAAGCTGTGGATCAGGCCCAGCTACTAGTGACAACACACCATTATCACCAGCCTTTGCTTCAGAAAAAGAGACAACTACAGCCAATATCCCGAGGGAAGAAGAGCTAAAGGTGTCTCTATCCCACAACACCAAACACAAGACAAAAATACCCCCCAGAGCTCCCAACCCAAGCTCCTTACAGCATAGCAAAGCCACCACTTTCTAACAGCAAAATGCTGGCAGGAGCTGACACTCATTATCAGAGCATTTCAGCTCTCCTGTTTCACTCTGATCCTCTCTGAGAAAGAGAGGATGATCATCCATTCTGCTGGGGTTCGAAGGAAGCCCGAAGCCTGCCAGCTGCTGAATTAACACACCCAAGGTGCTGCAAGCCCTTCACAGTGTAGTCACAGAATCACAGACTGTTTGGGGTTGGAAGGGACCTCTGGAGATCATCCAGTCCAACCCACCTGCTAAAGCAGGTTCACCCAGAGCAGATCGCACAGGAAGGTGTCCAGGTGGGTTTGAATGTCTCCAGAGAAGGAGACTCCACAACCTCTCTGGGCAGCCTGTTCCAGGGCTCTGGCACCCTCACAGTAAAGAAGTTTCTCCTCATATTCAGATGGAACCTCCTGTGCTTCAGTCTGTGCCCGTTGTCTCTCATCCTGTCATTGGGCACCACTGAAAGGAGTCTGGTCCCATCTTCTCTACATCCACCCTTGAGATATTTATTAAACTGATGAGTTCCTCTCTCGGCCTTCTCTTCTCCAGGCCGAACAGACCCAAATCTCTCAGTCTCTCCTCATAAGAAAGGTGCTATAGGCCTCTCATCATCTTTGTAGCCTGCTGCTGGACTCCGGTCACCAGAGTATTTTATAAGTCACTCCTGGCTGTCATTCAGAAGTGGTTCCTGTTCCACCAGTGGGCTGCAGAAACGACACTCAACAACATTTTCCACAAGTTTGTTACTATACAGAGACAAAACCCAAGAGAGGCTGGAGGCTCTCAGTGCCCTCCACCACCCGCTGGTGCCACCTCCATTGCACGCAGCTGTTGTGGCACAGCCAGGAGGCAGCTGGCTGGTGCCTGGGGCTGAGCCACAGCATCCTGGTGCTCGGAGAAGGGATTTCCCCGGTGCTCTTCCAAAACGTTGTTAAAGTGCACCTGAGAGGTGTGTTTTGTTGTTGGTAGGGTGTTTTTTTTTTAAAATATGAAGAGTGCTTTTCCCCATTTGTTCCGATCCATCAAAAGGATGTGAAAAGAATGGTGCTAAAAATACTGAACTTTTGGCCAAAAGGAAGGCATATGAGAAGGAAAACCACTTTCAAGAAGCCATGCTCTCAAAAACAGGAGCCCCTTCTCCTCTCGTCACCACTACTGCAACCCCAGGAATGCTGTCATCACAGCACCTTCATTCAGAGTGTGCTGCCCAGTCATTCAATGTGTTAAGCTTCAGACAGCTTCTTGGTTATTTCACCTATTCATACGTCATTTCAGCAATCAGAGGTTATTACACATAAATCCTGCCGACTTTAGAAAAAACTCCCTGAAAGAACCGCTTTGTTGAATGAAGCATCATTTCTGCAATGTCACACCTGCCTTGAAAGCAGTTTCCAGAGATTTCTTTCCTGGCTGTTTGTTTTCCCACTCGTTTTGTCCCTGCTGCAGAATTTGCGAGGGCATCTCAAAGCAGAGAAGCATCTTACAAGATTTTGCCTAGCGTAGTTATTCCTTCTCAGAGATGGATAGCGCGCACGGTACTCTCAAGAAGCTGATCTGTGTGAAACCTTCATGTGCTTACTGTCAGCCTTGTGTCCCTGCCTGGCTTGGGCTTGTCCCACACAACTGATGGAAAGTTCCCTAAAGCACAGGCTGCTGTTCAGCCACCGCACTGGCAGGGCCCAGTTCCAGTCACAGACACAACCAAAACAAAAACAGCCAGGCACAAAACTTGACTTGGGACAGGTTTGAAGAGAGGATCTCGGTCAGTTATTTACTTCTTGGCACTGCTGATTGCCAAGACTTTAACTTCAATATGGAGTGAAGATTCAAAGCAGAGAAGCAGAACTCCTGACACCAGGGGGATTAACCATAAATACATTCACTCTAACCCAATAGGCCTGAGACATCCTATATCCCAAATTGATTTTGCATCTTTCTCTCTCAGTATATCATCTTCAAGAGGTTGACATTTGGCATGCACCTACGGAACAGTCAGGCGATACATTAATCAAAAGCTGCTGCCACAGTACAGGCACAATCAACACATAAGACAGAGTATCTCACTGGAAAATCCCACATGTCCCAGCACAGCGCACCTAAGACAACACTTGGAAAAGACAGTGAAAGATTTACTGAAGTTGCAAAACCAAGGTAAGCAACATCATTCTCCAGAGAAGGCAAGAAGAGAGCCTTCAGCAGCAAGCACCTCCCATTAGCATCCCAAGGCCATCCCACCACTCGCTTTCTATCTGGCTGCACTACACCCCAAAAGGCTACGTGAACAAATCAAGAAAGAGCCACTGTAGTTCTAGGAAAGATGTTCAACCTGCAGAAAAGGTGACCAAGTACTCAAATACACTAAGGTGCTGGAACAGACCAGAAATGAACACCCTGTTGTAGGCCTTTTTGAAACCTCCACCGCTTGGAGTGGCAAGGGCTAGAAATCTCTTATTTTTTAATGGAGAAGTGGAGCAATGCCTTTGGAAGTCTGCTTTTCTCATTAAGAGGCAGAAGCACAGATCTTTCTCCTTTTTGGGGGGAGGAGTCTTGGCTGAAGATGTACCTACCTCAAATCTTAAGCAACCAAGAAATTTCCTCCCACAAGGACTGTCCTCCTCTCACACAATCTTCTGCAAGAATTACGTTGGTGCATTAAGTACTCTAAAACAAGTTTTGACTTCATACTTAGAGATTTGAAATAGGACACGTGACCTCGTGTTGAGTGTACTAAACTTCTCTACTTTCAAATGCATTTTTCTCTATTTGCATAAATCTGTGGGAAAAAAAACCTGTCTATACACATCTTTTTAATCATTTACATCACAAAAGTTGTAAAATTGAACCCAAGGACCACTCACATCTGGTGGTTCTGCTCTCTTACGCATATGGCTTCCTCTAGTTAACTGCATATTTTCCTGAACTTAGAGATAAGATTAAAAACAATAATCATCCCTGTTAATCATATACGAAGTCCAAGAAAAAGCAGCAGAAGTTTAATGTCAAAACAGAAAACAAAGCAAAAAGAAGATTCACAGATTTTACACATTATAAGAGTCTGGATACAATAGAAGCTTATACTTTTGTTTTCTTCCCCTGGAGTTAAAAAAGCAATTAACATTAAGTGCACATTTTAAAAAATAGTGGTTTATGACTGACATGTTTTCAATCAATTTTCTAAATGGTTAGCAAAATCAAATACAATTCCTACAGTTACAGCAGTTCAACACTTACATCAAGACATTTATATTGTAATGTTCCTAAGTTACACTTTCCACTTCCCAGAATGGCCCTCTTTCATCACATCATTGCCTTAAGCGTAATTCGTGAAATCTGTTGTACTCAAGACACGCACCTGTTTTAGGATTATAGCCAAATTATTCTAAGGGGCTTTTACAGGGATACATCAGGATTTCAGACATATGGCATTTTCCTAACAGGAATGCAGATGCAGTTTCTCATTGGAAAGGCAGCCACACTTCCAAATTAGCCCAATCGACGACAGCCTAGCAAGAAGCAACATGATCTATAACCAAACAATTTGTGTTACATAAATCTTAATGTGATGCTAAAACAACAGTGAAAAAATGTTTGGCTAGAGGCAAAAATTCAGCTCTCTTTCCTTCCACTTCTTTAAGAGAGGCACACTTAAATTACTCGGGCAGGCCAGCAGGCTGTCTTTCTTTAATATCATCATTAGGAATTCCACAGGTTTGAGCTTCTAATGTTAAGGATCTTCAAACCATGCCTTTTAAAAGATGCCTTTTCTCTCACTTCTTCCTGCTAGTTGCTGCATTGGGCATAACAATGCACAAATACGCAACATGCAGTCTGAATTGGGCACTTGTCTGTCACAGGAAAACTTAACACTTACAGAGCACTCTACCAAGGAAAGATTATTTGGTGTAACTCTGAGTTCACAAATAACAGAAAACTACCTTCTTCCCATGCCTGCTTCAGCCTTGCCATGTACGTCGGTCCAAATCTGCTCAAAGGCATGACGGTTCTTCATTTTACAGGTCTGAGTTGTGAACATGCAGCAAAATTCCAGTTTCCCATTCACAACAGAAAACAAATAATGTAACCACCAAATTGGGTCATGATTTGTCCTTCTTCACACTTAATTAGATTCCTCTTTTTGGCTAGTTCAACACTCTTTCTAGATCCAGTAATCCACAACAAAGCAACAGGCATCCAAGCATTTGAAGGACGTCTGGCTTTTGTCTTGGAACCCACTTCAAAAAAAAAAAAAAAAAAAAGTAATATTTAAAGAAAAGACACTACTGCCATAATCCAACTAATTTCCTCCCATGTTTTATGTAGTATAAAATATAGCAGAAAATACAATTATCAGCTTAACACAAATGGCTAATATTTTGGTTAGACTAGGGGCAGGTGTGGGGGTCAACCAGAGATCTAGGTGCATAACCAGTAAGGATGTTAACATGCTCAGCTTAAAACCACAGCTTCCCAAACATCTGCTTAGCAGCCTAACTTTCCATAGTAAAAGAGTCACTAAGCCGGAGAGGAACTATGCATGAACACAGAGCCCTACAGCATTGACCTGCACATCAGCTGCAACAGGGCAGGCTCAGAATTAGATCACTCCCAACAGTTTTTCTTCCCCACCAATGTGCATAAAGTCTCTGATCCAGCGAACACTTAATTCTTTTAGTCAAACTGGAAGTTCTACTGATACATTAGCAACTGCACCACTACTCCGCAGCCTAGCTGTCATGGTGTGTTTCACAGGAGAAACTGATGGTTCAAACTCTATCAAGCAGAGGTCAGAAACTAAGTGAACCCCCAGTCTCACTCATCGTCAGCCACTGTTCACACCTGTAGATTAAGAGTAGTATTTCATCAGCTCACAAACCCTTCACCTTCTGATCCTGCTCTAATCTCAAAAGACAGCAGCAATATTCAGGAAATGACCGCAGGGTAAGAAACATTGCAAGAAAGTACCTCCAGACATAGGCAGGGTAAGATGCTTAGGATCAAAGAAGGTTAGAATCTAGGACAGAGTCTTGTCATCTGCACCCCCTGTCCACCTGTAAAGGCAGCTTTGTGACCAACATACTTACTTTACACTTGGCATGAACAGATCTGTGGCTCTTTATAGGCACTGAGTGCATCTGATACACCACACAAAGTCCTTGTACACGATTTTGGACTCTGATATCGAGCTTGACATAACATTTTAGAAGGTGTGATAGGTAGTGCTGTGAAGTCTACCTTGGATTAGAGTTTCTTCTACCACAGTCTCCAAAAAAACTAAAGGTGTGCTTGCTACAGGCATGCTAGTAGATGACATGATCTGAAATCATTGGCACTTCATAGCCTTAAAGAACCCCCTGCACCTTACAAAGGAACATAGCACAAAAAAATATTGCAAGGAATAAGAAAAAGTTATGCTGGTGAACATGTTAATGGGAAAACAATTTGCATATCAAAGTGAAAAGGCGTCTTCTGATCAAAGTCTCTCTCACTCCTGGATCATCTTGTACACAGGGTCTCCAATTCGAATCGTTCCAGTTCTGTCAACAGCAAAGTATCTTCCAAAGAGAGGGCTGGATTTGTATATGTGTCGCTCAGATGGATCGCATAAGCGGTAACTGCAGAGGGAGAGCACTGCTTTAGGATCAGTGGTAGAAATCTAAACATCAAAATCTCAGTGACGAGAGAAAGGACATACGAACAGTGATGCCCTGTTTGGATCACCATACTAGACTAAAAACTAAATAAATACTACAGTTAAGAGAATCAAGCTGTTGAAATGGAGAAAAAAAGCCGGAGTGTATTCACACATCCATGTATAATACACATACAAAAGACTTTATAAAAAAATTGCCAAAGTTACAAAGTTAGACCTTTAAATACTTGAAATACCTGTTATCCCAGGCATTCACCCTAGCAGAGATGAAAGAGACAGGGAATGTAAAGTTTGCAAGAAAGAAGAGAGAACTTCCTGAATTTTCTTACCATACAGAATTGCAGAAAGTAGAATGGAAGCCAACATACACAGACCTTTACACTGCATTATTATGTCCCACACATACTTCAAACCACTTTTAAAACACTAGTCTAACATCTGTTGGGATCTAGCCTAAACCCACTCCCACAGCCTAAGCAGCAATGGTATTTTTACAACCTTTTCAATGTTTCCAGAGGCTCCTTCCTGTCAAGGACCCCAGTGTCTGGGTTAACTGTTGTTAAAATACACCTGCAATGACAGACAGTGCCAAATCAATAACCACTTCTTATTACGAATCTCTATACATCTATATAAAATAACCGTCTCAAATGTTTACCTGGCACAACACACTGTCCCTTTCATCTCTACATCGCCAATAAGGATATCCTCCCAGGTGTCCTGAGGGAAGGTAAATATTATGCATAGATTAGACATATCCACATGCAACCCTTTTTCCCAGAGTGGCACAGCCATTCCTAGAAAAAGCAGTACCTTTCCGGATGATCACCTTTACTCACACCTTCAAAGTAAGTACAACTATATTAGAGTACTATTTTAACGAAAATTCTGTGGTCACTGCATTCATACAGTTAAGGTCCCACTAGTAATTATATCTGAAAAGAAAGATCCACAGGTAATAAAACCGGCTCTGCAGCATGCATTTGTCTGAACCTAAAGGAAGCTTATTCTTACTGTATTAGTGATAATCTGATCTGTGACCTCTGGTAAATCACTATTTTTGCAGAAAACAAATTTTCAGTGGAAGTAAGTTTTTGCTTCTCATCTACACAACCTTCCTGTTATAATCCTTCTTGGAAGACAAAAACCCATGCCCATGTTAGGCATTTCTTAGACTTGCGAAATGATCAGATGTATCCAGAGCAAATTCTTTAGAAAAAAATGGCAACACGACACAAAAACACTTAAAAACCACCATCATAAGTTTACTTCATCACCATGTATCTTCCTAGATAGTATTTTTTGAACTTCCAGAATACTGTCAGAGATGCAGTGACAGACTGCAGTATTTCAAGGGTCAGTTTTACTCTTCTGCCAAAGGCCATAAAACATCACAATGTCAATTTACAAATTGTTCATTTGAATCATTAATCGATCAATTACAGCATGCATAGCTTTCTCAACTTCACACTTAAAGATGAGCTCTCAGTAGCAGCCTGTCATTTAGATACACTTATTTTATCCTTTGCTAAGCTAAGTAAGCATTCACAGACCTGCCTCCTCCCTCAATGTTTCACATGCACTGACATGAGCAGAAACTGTACCTCACTGGAATCCAGTTGTAAAAAAAAAATTAAAAAATAAAATAAAAAGAAATCACAGAATAGCAGCTTTCCTCACCCTTGTAGGCACCACCACACAAGGAAATCAAGTTACAATAAAACATAACCAAGCCTTCAAAAAGACATTTAAGACAGTTATTTTACCTCCTCAAAAGCACTGCAATCCGCCACAAGAATATTTGGTCGGAAGTTCTCTATCTTAACTTTCTTCTCCAGCCTGGTATTTAGATCTTCCAGTGAAGCTTCTGAGATGATCAAGACTGGGCTACAGTCAGGATAGGCAACCTACATAAACAAACACAAACAAATCCTGAGGCTGCTGTGAAAGCACGGGAGCACTTGAATGGCACAAGGACAGATACGTTGGAAGCAGTGGCCACATATTAGCCTGACAGTGTTAGGCTGCTGCACTCAGGTTTTAATTTTGCTGCAGGTAGGTTAACAAGTAAAATAATATGTCCTTCTCTAGTTCAGTAACCACAGCAAGTTTCATTCACTCAAATTGTAAAACTAAACTTCCACTCATAGAATGAAACCAAAATTATATAAGGTACCACAACTTCTTACAAAATAATAATGTATGCATGTCCCAGCCATTTATTCTAGGTGTTACAGACAGAACTAAGTATATCAGTAAAACATGTTAAGTTAGGAAAGGCACTTAAGATGGTTATGGACCTGCTGAATTTATCTTGCTGACTATAATCAAGTAAGTAAATGTCTCTGCATAACGAGTCTACCTTATAACAACACCAGGGGGAGTTTCACATACAGAACAGCAACACTAAATTGCAACTGTGCATTCATCAGTCTAAGTTTACTTGGAACTGGGAGAGCTGCCATTTTAGCAAACAAGGCTGAAGAATAGTATTGAAATAAATCTCCCATGTATGTCAGTTCCACAGGAAAAAGAAAAGAAAAAAAAAGATAAGATAATTTTTGGCAAGAATTTTAGTATACAGCACTCATGTCTTTCTCTTCTATTATCTTTTCCCTCCCCTTGTACACACCTTTACAACCACAAGAGATGAGTGTTAAAATAACTATAGAAACAATTCTGCCCTCTTTTCATGCCAGGATTCCTGAATGTCACCCCTTCCAACCTGCAACCCTTTTTGCTGAAACCTAGTCTTCCGTATTGGTTTTAGTGCCTTTACACAATAAACGCATTTGTATAAAAGTCCATAATTTAATATACCTTCTTCTCCTTCTGCAACAAGGAAAACACTGATGCCCTATAGATAACAATATCACATCAGTAGGGCGAGGTACTCACAATTTATATTTGCTTAAAAGGCTTACACTCATCAGCTATAGTTGAAAACATCTTCACACGAGAGAGTTTTTCAGATAAAAAGATGGGCATCAGTGGTGCCAACGACATGAGGATGTATGAGCACAGTGTCTCCTTTCTCTACCTGCATTAACCTGCTCTAATATCACACCTTCAAGCCACTTCCCACAGGAAGAGAGAGAGAGATTAAACCTCTGTAACCTTCTTTGGCTTTTAATTCCTAGGCTCACAACTACAGAGCCCTGGGTTAAGCATCGTTCCTTTAAACAAAACATGAAGTAACACAACACACATCAGTACACGCCTAGACATTAACAAGGGATAGGGAATGGAGGTTTGCTGTGCAACACCGATTACACTATCAAAATACCTCTAAAAATGTGACTTTTTCTATTCACTGAGACACAAAAGGAATGCTATTAAATTCTGCAATGTCATAGCACCTCTTCAAATATCAGTATCAGACTCTTCAGCTGTGAACAGTCAATAGCATAGAACAGATTTAAAGTAAAATTTGAGCACGTTATATCATCACAGAAAAGGAGAATATTCATGTGGTTTAAGCAGATGACCACAGAGCTTACTAAACTAGGCTTAATCACCAACGATGGGATGGCTAAGTTTTGGTGGGTGGGAAATGGTTAAAAGTATGTACTGCTGAATAAAACAACATTAAGTTACCTCATCTGTGGTTCGGAAAAGGTTTATGATGTCCTTGGACTTTCTTGGCACCATGGAGGACTCAAAGTGTACCAGTCGATACGGCCCTGAATTCAGGAAAGTGCTGATCCACTGAGCCACTTCATCGCCACAGTCCCTGCCTTGGATATCCAGTCCAAAGATCCTGAAGGGTCACAAGACACATCAGCAAGTTAGCTGGAAAGCCGGAGGCTCCAGCATGCTTATTATTCAAAGGCAAACAACTTGTCCTAATAGTAGCAGCAAGGTACAGTAAACAAACCGCCTGGATTCTAACAAGGTAGAAGTTGGCTTCTGAATTTGGCACAAGGATCATTCCCAGTGTGCAACCTACTAGTGGTCACCTTGTTTTGAAAGTTAAGGAACATGGACACAGCCAGACGATACCAGTTGGTAAAAGAATGAGCCATGAAATAGCCTTTAGGTGCCCAGAGCCAACCATCACATCAGTGACCAGCAACAAACCTACCTGTTTGCCACACTTTCAAGCGAAAAAAGGGTCTGCTCTTGCATTTGCATGTGACTGCAACACCAAAGGATTTCTACCCAGAAATCAACTAAAAGGCAACTAATTTCAGAAAATGAATGATAGTTCAGAAGGATGTGGTTAGTTACTGTAATTAACATTTTGCAAATGTTATTAATTGCAAATGTCCCTGATTGTTAAGGAAGCTTTCCTTCAGATTTTAGTGCTATAAAAATTTAGCCAGAGCTGAGTGAAACTCTTCAGCTCAAACTTAAGATTTGAAGCTATTCTATATGCTATGCAAGGTTAAACATTTATAACGGAGGCAAAGTCCACGGGGCATAAAAAGCCACTGGTCACAGAATACAAACAAGTTTACGCAAGAAACACTTCACTGGCAAGACAAAGTAAACCTCAACTCAACATTCCAATGAACTTCAACACCAGCCATGAACAGTTTTACTATGCTCTTCAAAGTAGCGATTTTGACCCAAATGCACTGCGATTTCTTCTACCTCTGCAATCACACCTGGGACAGCTTAAAGCACAGAGATGCCCAGGCAGCTTATCTAGCCTGAGCCCAGCTCCTTGGAGCCTTCCTTTATTCATCTGGGGGAGAGATGAATCATTAGGGTGCTGGAAGCAATATCCCAGAGGGCTATAAAAACCCTATAACACTTGCAGAAGTAGAAATTGTGCCTACACAACAGCTTCAGTCCTATATTTGGCTCCCAAAAACACAGGCTTTTAAAATATCCAAGTAAAATGTGCAACTGGATTTACCAGTTTTAAATATTTAACGTCTGCACAGCCTTTTTCAGCCAGATGCGTTATTGCGTGGCCTCAGCTCTCAACTGCTGGGCAGGAGCCAGTCCCAATCTGAAGGCACCACGCTCGCCCAGCGGCAGAATAAATTCACAAGTCTGTGCAGAGGGCCCTCACAGCAGCACAGACCACAGAGCAAAACAGCTATTCCCACCCAAAAGCTGGGAGGGAAGAACCTCAGAGCAAAAGCCAAATCTTCATTTTCCTGAATACACTTCTGTTCCCTAACCTCACACTTAGGAACGGATCAGAAGGCATCAGCCTCGACCTGAAAAACAGCAAATTGTTTAAGGACAGCACAGTCATCCAAAACATCAGGATTCCTCCTGAAAAGCGTAAGGCAATGTCTAATTATGGATATTGCTCATTTCACACCCTGTGACACCACCTACAATACCAGACAGCTTGGTAATTTTGGTAAGTCCATTTATATGTAAGTCCATTTATATGGACTTGGTAAGTCCATTTATATGTACCTAACTCTTGCTTTTTTGCATTCCCCAAATCTGGCAATTTTAAAGCCAGTGAGGGCAACAGTTTATTATGGAAAAAAAAAAAAAGAAAAAAGAAAAAGAAAAATGAAGAGAAAACCTCATCATTGAGATTCAAAATTCAAAAGTCCAACGTATTTTTTCATTACTGAAATGTATGTAGTCTATTTAAATATTTTCCTAATGGCACAACAAATTTTAGAAAAAGAACACCTAGAAAAATGCATGTTTTTGCAGTGTGTGTGTCTTTGGTTAACACATACACGTTACAGACAGATTTTTAAAAGACTGTCCTATTTCTCCATTATCATTCCTAACTTGCACCTGCTTTGTATACACAGAGATACTGAGCTATGCTAATCAAGAGTTTCCACAGAAACAGATTTATGCTAAAAGCTAGCCAATGCAGCTCCTTTCCAGCACCCTCTTATTTTTAATTATAGCAGCTCTACGTTAACCTTCTCTGCTATCTAAAGGAAAAACACTTATCAGTATCTTTGTATGGGCTAACGCCATTTACATTTACTAAACAACCATACATATTAATTGACATTGTAACAGGGAAAAGGTTTTCTGCTTTCCCTTGGCAATTTTCCAGCATGGATTTCAATACCTGGATAAAATAGCTAGTCCTGAATTTGATCAGCATAACTCTAGGCACACAGCTGAATGACTACATTTGTAAGCTGTTCACCTGAAACCGCTTTGAGATGAAGCGCACAGGGAATTACTTGCTTGGGGGTGCCCGTCTTTCCCCTGTGACCACAGAGCGCGCCTCTGGCAAATGAGTTATTAATTTGGGCACCTCTGCGAAATGCCTACAGACAGGGGTGAGGGAATCTAAATGTCAACATCTCACCAAACAGCCAGCGTGTATCCAAAAATAATGATGCGTATACTAGTGGTGACCAAGAAATACCAATACGTGTGACTGAGGCTCTGAGATGCAACCGCTCACCCAAGCAAAATGAAAACACTGAACACAAATGAGTAACCGTAATAGTCTATGAAGACTGAAGAGCACAGTTCATTTGGCAGATGTATAATGTACAGTCTCTGAATATTGTGTCATCTTTTCCCAAGGTTTGTTTTCAGCAGTGCTTAGCAAATTAAGACTAGACCTTTCGTTACGACAATTAATACCCGTCTCCTGAATAACACACGGCAGGAAGTTTCACCCTCCAACTCCTGCATAAGAAAATGCAAACCACCACACAGTCTTGAAATAACGCACTGTGTACGTAAGAGGCAGTATTTATAGAAATGAGGGGGCGGGAAAGGCCCTAAAGCCACAGAAGTCCCCGCACCGCCGCCCTTCGGTACCTGCAGTTCCGCACGGGACTCTTCCTGGGGAGCTTCACAGGCACTCGCACCATCTTCATCTCAGGGGCCTCCAACGTCAAGTGTCCATCTTCGCAGCCCACAGAGACGAGGACCAGCCGCGGCTCCTGGCGAGCTGTCACCATGTGCCCATCCTCCTTGATCACGAGCCAAAACCTGTCGCGTGACGGGGGACAGAAACGCACCGGACAGGGCTAAAGGCCGAGGCCGGGCGCAGGGTCCCTCCGCGACCCTGGCACAACAGGCGCCTCTTGGAAGGAAGCACCCCACAGCCGCGGAGCCAGAAGGGAGCCCGGCGGCGGCAATGGGGCCGGGCAGGAGCACCGCGCCAAGCCCCGCCGTACCTGTCCCGCAGCTCCCCGCTCTGCAGCCCCATCAGCGTCACCTGCACCTGCCGCACCGCCAGCCCCTGGCACGACTTCACCGGGTACACGAAGAGCTTCAACACCGTCCCCACCCGCTGCAGGCGGCGGCGGCGCCCAGCCGCCCTCCTCCAGCGCCAGGCGCCCAGCACCGCGCCCAGCGCCAGCAGCGCCGCCGCCGCCCCCCATAGCCAGCNCGGCGGCCGCCCCCTCCGGCCCCGCCGCGCCTGCCGCTCCACGGGCGTCGCTGCGGGAGGGCCGCGGGTCTGCCCTCGGGCCGAGGCCTCCGCGGAAGGAAGAGTTGCGATCGCAGCGCGGAAAATAGAAGTTTGAGTGCTCGCTGGCAGTGTCCAGCTGTGGGAAATACAGGCGGTACATGCGTTTCTTTTAATATCTGGGCTTTTATAGAAAGCAACGTTGCAGGAAATAGTATGAACTGTGTAGGGACACGTGAGTACGTGAAATTCAGCCTTTTGGGTCGGCTCAGAGAAAAAGGGGGAAACGGGAGGCGAAGAGCTGGAGTGGGGGTGGCAAATGGCAGCACATGAGGAAGAAATGTTTTACACTGAGGGTGGTGAAACCCTGGCCCAGGTTGCCCAGAGAGGTGGTGGATGCCCCATCCCTGGAGACATTCAAGGCCAGGCTGGATGGGGCTCTGAGCAACCTGATCTGGTTGAAGATGTCCCTGCTTATTGCAGGGGGTTGGACCCGATGGGCTTTGAAGGTCCCTTCCAACCCAAACCGTTCCATGATTCTGTGAGGCTGGGGCAGGGGTGTCCCACGCCATTTGCCCATGCCAGCTGCCTGGTGCCAGTGAGGCCTCTCCAGGAGTTCCCCTGTTGTCGGCAGGGTCATGGGGAAGTCACTTGGTGGGACAGACAGCTGCAAGGCAAATATGACATCATAGAGCAGGCTGGAGTGGCAAACACCACTATCGTCACGGGGTTTTCGTCACAGGCAAAGAGCCTTGGCTGTTGATTTCACCCGTCTCACCCATCCAAGCTTGCAGGGATCTGAAGGTTTAGGCTCAGTGTGCCGAGACCAAAGTCCCAGCAGGTGGAAGACAGGGAAGCTTGGCACTGAGCATTTCAGAGATTTGGACAGCTGGGCCACGATGGATTACTGGAATTACTACATCAACAGCATCCTGGCAGACAGGAACGTAGAAGATGTGGCTATTGTGGGCCTCTTTGACAACAAGTGCGTGTGGGCAGCCAAGCCAGGAGGGATTCTTGCAGCCATCTCGCCTCAAGAAGTGGGCTTGATCACAGGCCAGGATCGGAAAACGCTCCTGCTAACGGGAATCACTGTAGCTGGCAAAAAGTGCAGTGTGATTCGTGACAACCTGCTTGTGGATGAAGACAACGTGATGGATGTCAGAAGCAAGGGCAGTGACAGCAGATCCATCTGTATTGGCAAGACCATCCAAGCCCTGATCTTCCTCATGGGCAAGAAGGGAGTCCACGGAGGAGCCCTCAACCAGAAGGTCCACAGTATCATTGTGAGCATGAAAGTATGAAGCAAATAGTGCCAAAGAGACAGACATCTTTTGCCTGAGCACAGGGGCATGGTCGTTGCTATATCAGAGAAGGGAAATATACCTGATTTTGTTGCATATGTCTTTGCCGCCTTCTTTCGGGTGGTGGGGTGTTGGGCAGGCAGCAGTGCTGGGATGCTGACAGGCTACCTGACCAGCTGTGCTGCAGAGGGGGGTAACATCTACATTCCTCATTACATGCTCAGTATTATTTGGGTGTTCTCCCTGCCCTCTTGGTTGACCACTCCCTTTTACTCTCATTTTACTGACTGATTTGGGGGTGAAGGTCTCTGATAACATGAGCTTTGGGAAAGGGCAGGAGGGAAGGCAATCCCTTTGCCCTCTTGTTCACCACTTCACTGTTTAAATCTTGCCCTAATGCCATACGTGAGTTTTGAGACCTTTCTTCTACAAGTAGGCCACAACATAAAGATAAGCAGGACTTACTGTTTAGGTTGAATTTGCCCCTGTAACAGGCCCAGTTTGTTCTGGAGATTAACTGCTGATCAACAGAGCCTTGTGCTGCTGCTGGACTGTGTGCAAGGCATGTGCAGAGACAGACCTGCTCGCCTTCCACATCATTTGAAACCCCTTCTTATGCTACTATACTGAGCAAACTGGGTTTTCTACGAGGTAAGTTATTTATCTTGAGTCTGTGGCACACTGTCTGGCGTTGAGATCATGAGTCCCTGTAAGCCTGCCAGGACACCTGGGAGGACATGGACTTGTGCTGAGCGCCGCAGATTTCCTCTTCCATTCACCACGTTTCTTCCTTTATTCACCAGTACAGCTCTCCCTGCCTGCTCCTGCTTGTAACCCTAAACACCCAGTCTGAAATGGGGCAGAACTGCTGCACTTGAGATGGGACTGATGCCAGGAAGACTTGAGGGTTATCTCCAGCAGGGCCGATCTCCTCATGTCCAGACTTTCCTTGCTCCGTTGCTCCTGGCAGCCGTGGCAGCAAGCCCAAATCCACCACACTCCGTCCTGCTGCAGCACGGGCAGGCTGTGACCACTCACCCACGGCGATGCACCCCATCCTCCATACCCTTGGGACCCCCACATTGCACCAGGTAAATCGTAGGTGCTAAACTGCTTGGTCTGGTTTGACCAGACCTCCCACACCACCTTCATATCGCTGACCCACTGAGTCAAAACTAATTACTCGTGATGGCTTTTATGATTCTGCCACAGACACAAGAGGAGAGCCAGCTTTGCTGAGCAGACTGAGAGCACTTCCATGCTCTTCAATAATGGTTAATCTTCTCATTTAACACGGAGTCAATATTTTGTAATTTAATTGAATTCACACAGACTTCTTTAATCTGCAACTGCACCCACAGGAGCAGAAAACGCAGTACGGGGAACCAGGCATCTAATGTATTAGCAAATATTCGACAAAGCTGCAGTGACTGTCTAATCAGTAAACACTGTCTGATAAGTGGTGCTTACAAGCATGAATTGAAACAAATCAACTTAAGTACTAAAGGGATAAAAACACAAGTACACAACTAGTTTTAGAATCTAAAAATAAAAGCAATGCATCAAATGCAATAAATAAAAAAAATTATGCTGACCACAAGATTTTTAAAAAGCATGGGCTTTCCTCATGAACATTGACGCTTATTTTCACAAGCTTGAGGCAAAAAATGAGTAACTATCTCCTGTGATTTCTCAAGCACTGGTAGTATTCTCTGCTCTGCAAACCACAAGATGCGGAAAGCTTTTGCCCTCCAAACTTCAGTCTACGAGACATCAAAATGACAGGATTTGGAATAAAAAATTTTTTAAAAGGGTGATTTACTGGTTGCTCTCTTCTTCTGGGTGCCAGAGAAAATAGGTCTGGAGTGTATATATACTTTACAAGCATGAGAATCTGGGGAAGTATGGAACTATGTAGTGCAATAGCATTGTGAGTAGCTACAACTCCTCCCCAGCTATACATTATGGGCAGCACAATGGTGTACAAAAGCAAATTCTTTCAGTTTGAAGGATTTGTTAACTAAATTCAGAAATAACTCACCTTTCCTTATGATTACAGGTTACTATAGAGAAAAAGAATTCTAAATCCAAGAAGGACCTTAAACTTTCACTCCCTAAACCTACCAGCCTGGAGCCTAAGGAGAGCCTTGTTCAAATGCAATAAATAAGCAGCTGCTACATTCAGCCCTGACTCTTCTTGGAGGCTGTGGCATGAAGGAGCTTAAAGAGGAACAACAGAAGGCTGCAGCATCTGCATAATCTCTCCTCTCCTGCTGTGATACAAGGAATGCAAAATTAGAAATAGCTACAGAGCACATAGCTGTGGCTTAATGTCTCAGTCCTACTACTGCAGCCCTTGAGAAAAACCTTCACCCATACACCTCTCAAAAAG
This sequence comes from Pampusana beccarii, assembly GCA_013399365.1. NCBI lineage: Eukaryota > Metazoa > Chordata > Aves > Columbiformes > Columbidae > Pampusana > Pampusana beccarii. The sequence continues at coordinate 1,234,170 of VWYH01010423.1, read as the reverse complement.
CTTTCAATAAATAGCTTGACCATCAGGTTTTTGTAATCCTCCATCCCAGGTGCACCTGTGCTTACTTAGGAGCTGACAACTCCTGCTATAAAGCAAGGTGAATAGAGCAATTCAGACAAAACATAGGTGTTGCTTTTGTTGTAATCCATAGTCTCTCATGTAACAGGACTGTGTTTGCTTGTGGCCAGAGTGGGCACAGTAAACCTGTACTCAGCAGGAAATTACTGTGTTTTCTATTGCTTTTAACTTCATCAAACCTCAAGACAGTTGTGCTGAAATTCTCCACAGCAGGTCTCTGCCTCAGGCTGCTTAAAATGTGTCTGATCAGATGGAGGATTTGCAGCGTCAACCCCACAGCAAGCTGGGGCTGGGGCTGGGCTCTCTCAATCCTGGAAGCAGGTGATGCTGGTTTATGTTGAAAAATCACGGTGTCAGCTCAGAAGCATCCATGTGACAGATTTTCAAGTGGAACAAATTTTATGGAAAAAGTAATGACGTATCTGCTTTCAGATGCAGTGGACAACTGGAGGTAATTGTAGAGGTAAAACTTGGCTCTCTGGTAGCAGTGGCTCAATCAGAGGTCTAAGAAAGGTGAATGATGAGGAAAGTGTTCAAGAATTTTACTTGCTTCAACTAAAAAAGACAAGTTACTAGGGATCTTGTAGGTCTTCAGATATGTGCACAGTGCTGTAGTTTGGAAAGTCATAAGATACTGTGCTGAGAGGGAGATTTGGATAGACATTACAAAAAAAAAATCCTGGTGACAAAGATAGCAAAATGCTGGCCTAGATTAGGTGACAGGGTGTTAGGATAGAGCTAAATGTGGATCTGGCTTGTCTCAGTGAAGGAATAGGGGTTAAATGCCCACACCGGGGATGTGCCAGGTATTTTTCCAGTGACTCTCTGGTAATTCAGCAAAAGGCAGGGATGAGGGGACAACACAGCCATGTATACAGTCATCCTATTCTGATTTCAGCAAGATATGATAAAAGTTATGTTACACCCATACACATGCACAAACTTTAACCTTCTTCCAAACTTAGAACAAACAGTAAATTCAAAAGATTCCTTTGTAGAAAGGAGGGGAGGATAAAAGCTTTGCTGTTTCCTCTTATAATCTTCAAGGAAATCAGAGTTCAGTGAGTCATGCACTAGAAATGAGCTCAGTGAAATTCATGTATGGAAAAATCTCAGACAAATAATTGGTGATGATAGAATTAAAAATAGAGACATTAATGGTAGATGCCTTTTTAATGGAGGCAGAGTAATGAGATAAACGGATTTTTTTTTTTTTGAGGCTTTTCCTACACAGAGAATCATAAATACACAAAAGCCAGGCAGGCTGGCAGGCTACTTCAGTCACTGTCCAGTCATATAAGAAGATGAATTGAAAATTGTCTTTTTCCTCCAGCCAAATGCTTAACTTCAGGCTCTCAAAATTCACCAGGACATTACAGAAATGATTGTTCCAGGCAAATGTTCAGCCCAGTATTAACTAATGCAGGCTAATGACATTACTAGTTCTCCCCACGTTCCGAAAATGTGATTCTCCAGGTGAATATAACATCAGTCAGGCAGCTTTAGGAGTTTGAATAGTCAGGGCAGAGCTGCATGTCATCTGGGAGAGCAGGTAAGGACCAAAGGAGGGGCTTTACTGGGGAGTATTGCATTCATTCTGCAGCCTAGGGACTAACCCACTTCTGCAGCTATGGTTCAGCAACCATCATGGGGGTGGTCAGCATCCACCAAGGACAGGAAAGTCCCCACCCTAGTTCAAACAGAGCTGAAAAAGCAGTCCGATGCTAGCTTAGTGTCCCAGGAAACAAAGGAGCAAGGACTGCCTTACGGGCAGCAGGAACAGGGGAAAACAGAAGGCATCAGGAGCCAAGTACGGACGACATGCTGGAGCTGGGGTCCAAGGCAGCTCCTAGGGAGGGGTCACTCCAGTCTGCCAACCTCTGTCCCCCGTGTTTGAATTTACGCGTCCTGTCTCAAGCAGCTGTGATCTCTCCAGCAGAGGATGAGATTCAGAAACAAAAAGTGGCTGTGGCTTATCCCCTTTCCTGCAGCGAAGCATCCTTAATGAACATTTTTAAGGCACAGCAAGAACCTCAAGGCAAAGTGTAATGTGTTTTTACGGGTTGAAGGACCCCCCGCCACACACACACACAAAAAAACCCCAACAACGTGAGAACAATGTTCCTACGGCTTTATGTTTGAAACACTTGCAAACAGGAGGCTCAGGATTCAACTGGGTAGAAAACACTGGTATATGGAAGAAAAAGCACACTGCTGGGACTCAACATCCTGAAGGTGGGTCTGGCCAAACCAGGAGGCCAGCCTTGGGGAGGACAGGAAATCCCTACAGGAGATGAGGCAGAACAACAAGGCAGGCGACAAGGCTGGAAATCTGATTTTTTCCCAGGAGATGGCACTAAAGGACAGTTGCCTTTCAGCCGGCACTGTGCAATGCAGTGGAAACTTTGCTGGAGGCCAAGCTGTTCCTCAGGCAGTTTGTGCTGCCATATTCTCAAGTTGCTCCTTGTTAAAAGAAGCCAAGCTTTATTCTTAACGTCTGTGCTTTTAGCAAGGGTGAGGATATCGGTCTTTTACATGTCCACACAGTAGGTAAATATAAGCTTTCTGCCTATAATGGCAGGATCCTACTCACAGCCTCAGAGAGTCACCCAGGCTGGAAGGACCTCAGGAGCTCTCTCTTCCAGCCTCCTGCTCCCAGCAAGGTCAACACTGAATTCACACCGGGTTGTTCTCCACTTTGCCTCAGTCTTTAACAGTAATACTAGTTTTCTCTGGGTACCCAGCCCCCTGATCTGGAAGACAATGGCAGGGAGCAGAATGAAGCCCCCATAATCCAAGGGGAAATGGTTAGCGACCTGCTACAGCACTTAGACACACACGAGTATATGGGGTTGGGTGGGATCCACCCAGGGTACTGAAGGACCTGGCAGAGGTGCTCATCAAGCCACTTTCCATCATTTATCAGCAGTCCAGGCTAACTGAGGATGTCCCAGTTGACTGGAGGTTGGCAAATGTGACCCCCCATCTACAAGAAGGGCTGAAAGGAAGTTCCAGGGAACTACAGGCCTGTCAGTCTGACCTCAGTGCTAGGGAAGGTCATGGAAGATCATCCTGAGTGCTATCATGTGGCATGTACAGGACAACCAAGCAATCAGGCTCAGTCAGCATGGGTTTATGAAAGGCAGGTCCTGCTTGACCAACTTGATCTCCTTTTATGACAAGGGAGTCATTCCCATGAATGAGGGAAAGGCTGTGGATGTTGTGTACTTGGGGTTTAGTAAAGCCTTTGACACTGTTTCTCACAGCATTCTCCTGGAGAAACTGGCTGCTCGTGGCTTGGATGGGCGTACTGTTTGCTGGGTAAAGAACTG
>VWYH01010423.1:1161454-1230248 GCA_013399365.1 Pampusana beccarii | reverse complement strand
CGCTGTCTGCAACTGCCTGAAAGGAGGGTGTAGCATGGAGGGGTTGGGCTCTCCTCCAGAGTAGCAAGTGATAGGACAAGAGGAAATGGCCTCAAGTTGTACCAGGGGAGGTTCAGATTGGACATTAGGAAAAATTTATTCACTGCAAGGGCTGCGAGACATTGGAACAGGCTGCCCAGGGAAGTGGTTGAGTCACCATCCCTGAAGGTATTTAAAAGATGTGTAGATGAGGTGCTTAGGGACATGGTTTAGTGGTGGACTTGGCAGAGTGAGGTTAATAGTTGGATTTAACGATCTTAAAGGTTCTTTCCAACCTTAGCAATTCTATGATTCTATGATTGTACAGTCATGCCTTGAGAGCCTCCAGGGTCAGACACTCCCCAGCCTCCTGAAGTAACTTTTCTCATGCTTAATTATCATATTAGTGGGTTTTTTCTCCCTTGTATCTGGCTGGAAATTCCCCACTTTCAATTTATGACCATGACCTCTTGCCATCTGGTTGCAGAGCTCAGTAAGGAGCCTGGCTCTATCTTCTTGGCAACTTCTTCTTAGGTATTGAAAAACTTCTGTCAGGTCCCTCCTAAGTGTTCCCTCCTCGAGCTGAACAAGGCCAGAGCCCTGAGCAGATCCTTGTAGGTGACACAGGATTCAGGAAGGAGCAGCACCCTCCCTGAGCTCAGGCTAGACTTCACCCCAAAACAGGCCTGGTATCCTCATACTACTTCCTACAAGGAGAAGGGGAGAATTTTATTCCTTCTTTTAATTTAATGATCTCTGTTAATCTACAAGCTCTTTAGGCTCTCTACTGCTCCTTGAAGAAAAAGGATTTCCAAAGCACACTCTGCACAGGTAACTGCAGCAACTTGGTACATATTTTAGGACCAATTTTGTCTCAGAAGATGCCAGTGCTTAGCTAACAAGGGATCTGGGATGCAGAAGAAGAGAAAACTGGTTTTACAGCAATCCAAAACAACGTGTGCCCCCTTCCCAGTCTTAAAGGCAGGCAGAGGACAGAAAGGTCGTTCATCCCTGAAGTGAACCTTGGCCTGGGACTGGCAAAGCCCTGGAAGTGACGTGATGTGGTGCAGCTCTCCTCAGTTCCAGCACTTCAAAAGCAAGCTGTGCCAGAGTGCTTCCTTGCTGCTAATGTTGCAGGACAAAGGACAATAGCTGCGAGTCCTCTGCCATTTCCTCAGAGCTTACGGTAAGCCAGAGTAGTAATTAAATGCTCTGGCAAAACCAGCAGAAATAAGCTTTATTCTGCTCCATGACTCATTGAGCAGGTAATTGGAATAGCCAGGGATTTAATTCAGAAGTGACTTGCCAAGGCTGTCAGGTTAGTGGAGTTCAAGCTTGGATGAGTTGACTATTTCTTGCCACTCTTGCATGTGTTCAGCTTCCTACACTTACATATCGTGCTGTTTGCTATAAAACATGGTGAAAGGCAGGTAGAAATCTGAAGGGAACCAGATAGCACAGTAGCACACCACTGAAAACAGAAACCTGCGAGGTGAGGCGGTGGGTAGGGGTGCCAAGCAGGCGCCTGAAGGGAGGAATGCATTTCATCCAGCAGTAATATCCACCGCATCCCACCTCTGTCAACAAGAGGGTCAAATGTCCATTGTATTCCTAAAAGGAACTTGGAAACAAGCTGCAGACAAGACCGTTTTAATAAAAGAGCCTGCCTGCACCCATGGCTTGAGCCTGCTGGGGTGGCTCCTCCAAGGCCAGTCTCTCCACGGGCACATAAAGCCCATGCAGAAGCCAAGCGTTCACCCTGGAGTGATCTCCTGGCTTGTCACACCGTCAGGGCTGTCCCGGAGAGCCCAGGCTCCTCACCATCACCGACACCTCGCTCTCCTCCGAGCCACCTGCAGAATTCCAGCACAACAGCATTTCTTCAGATGGAGGTTGCCATTTCCTGTGGTCTGAGCAGGACGACCCTTCCACCCCATACTGAGCGAGTCCTCTTGTCTCTCGTGCCACCAAGATGTTGCACCATCTGCCCTGTCCTACTTGTTTGCATCGTAGACCTGGCACAGCAGGGATGCTGCCATGGTATTGGATATCAGGAAAAATTTCTTCACAGAAAGGGTTGCCAAGCACTGGAACAGGCTGCCCAGGGCAGTGGTGGAGTCACCATCCCTGGAGACGTTTGAAAAATGTGTTGATGAGACTCTTAGGACATGGTTTAGTGCCAGAGTTAGGTTATGGCTGGAGTTGATGATCTTAAGGGTCTCTTCCAACCAAAATGATTCCATGATTGGCAGAGACAACAGCCCTCTACCGTCCAGCCTACTGAAAAACAAACCTCACCCCCTCCAGATTCAGATTTTCTAGATGCTGCTGGGCTGGCGAAGAGAGTAGCAAACCCTTAGGCCAAGGTTTGGCCTCACAAATTCACTCCACCAGCCGAGGAGTGAATTACTGCTCAATCAGCAGCACAAATTGGTAGCCTCAGTGAGAACCCTTAGTTCATTTTGAGGAAAGATAATAGGCTGGCATGAATCACCATGTATAGCAACAGCAGGGGTTACTTGATTACTTTTCTTTCTCTTTCCTCTTTCTTTGTTTTTTGTCTATTTTAGAAACATTGTTCTGCAGAAGCTGACTCTCCAGTATACATCAAGCTTTTCATTTCTTAGGCTCACACAGACATACGATTTACATATCATTCTTGTTCTGTATGGATGGCAACTAGGTTATTCCCTTAAAGTCGCACCAGGCGAGCAGAGACCATAGGTCAGCAGGCAAAAGTCAGTGGTAACCACTGTGCTGAGCGGTTCATGAGTTAAAGTTCATGTTTACTTTCGTGGAAAGTCCCTGCACTGAATGGGTTGGACCCTGGATGTTGCAATGAGGGAGCAACCTTGCTGTTCAGAAGGCACATGAACAAAGAGATGGACACTCATTTCACACAGAAAAATGGAGACACAAATCCCCCCTGCATTGCTTTAGTCATAAAAAACCCAAACAAACCAACCAACCTAATGATTCGTGCACTGTAAAACAGAGAGGTGTAACAAAATTTGAGGTTAATCCCAAAATGCGCAGGCTGGTGCGGCATGTGGGTGTCAGGGCAGAAGCCCTGGTTTTCCTGCAAAAGACACAGCAGCGATCAATACCCTCTGGCACGCTGGCAGGACAGATCAGGGGGACAAATCCATCCCCACAAGGAAGCTGAGGGAAACAACTAAAGGCGTGAAATCAACGAGTGAAATCCCTTTGTGGCTCCTCCTGCCCCGACTCACGCAACCTCGGATCCCCTGCAGCCCTATCTCCAGATCTTGCCCTTCCTGAGCATTCCCACGGAGTCTGGGCTACAACCGTGTCCTTCTGGGCGAGGGCTGAGGCCGCGGGCAGAACAACGCGGGGAAGTTTACACGGCAGCTTCCCCTCGCTGCCCGGGCCACCGCTGAGCGACGCCTCCTTTCTGCGCTTACGCTTGTAGGGAAACACAGCACACGGATCACATTACTTTTATTTACAGTCCCGTTAGAAAAGAGCATTAAAAAAAAAAAAAAAAGAGTCCATCTTTGTTTCATCGCTACATTTAAAAGAAAGAAAGTGTGGTTTGCTAAGACACGCAAACCGCTTTGTTCCAAAAAGGAAAAAAAAAAAAAAAGCACAAATGAACAGCATTTTTTTTTTTCCAGATAAGTCAATTCCTTGATTACAAAAACACTATCAAAACTAGAGAGATCTATAATACAGATAAAATGCTAGCAGGGAAATAACTGACCGATACCACGAAAGACTGATAGAAAAAAAACTAAACAACAAACCACAAAACCCGCAGAATGTTGAAGGCCCATAAAACTCCCTGTTCCCATGTCATCAGCCCAAGATTTCTATCCCTGGAGGTGTGACACGGAAGCTGCTCCATCCGCACCATTGAGCTGGGCCCTCTGATGTTGACATTCTCTAGCTACAACTTCCACCTATGGAAATGAAGATGGAGCTGGCAGGTTATTTGGCCCCATTCTTGTACAAAAACAGTCGTACGTTCTTATACCAAATGCTGTATGTAGGGTTTTTTTTCAGATGCAGCTTTTGTTTTCCAGTGAATGCCACAGAACTGGGTTTTCTTACAGCCCCAGCTTCCAAAATCAGGTATATCAGAGATAAAGACTGTTCTCAGTAAAAAAGTATATGCACGTTTCACAGCAGCAGAGAAGAAGTTTAAAATACTAATCACAGTGAACCTTTGGTTGGACTCGATGATCCCGAGGGTCTCTTCCAACTGAAATGATTCTATGATTTAATGCTTCAAAATCAGAAGACAAACACACCTCATTTTCTTAAAACTGATGTAAAAATCCAGAAAGATTTAAAGGCCCTTGATTTCTAGTGTTTGAGATGAACGACCACGATGCAGCCAAGTTCACTATGTCTCAGACCGCAATTCACTTATATCTGAGTATATTTTTAAGTATAATCGTAATTTTAACCCTCTTTTCCTGATCCCTCGTTATCTATTTCCTCCACTGCTTTGACAATTCCTCTCCATAGCCAGACTCTGATCTCCACCTCCCCAGCTGCACCCAAATCGTCTGCTTCCCTTCATTCCTCTCTCCCTCACCTACTTGCTTTTCCATCCATCCTTGGCTCCCTTCCACACATAGCCCAAAGCTGTAGAAAGCCGTCTCGTGTCCGAGAACCAACTTCAGCTCAATTAGTCGAAGATTATTTCCTCATCCTTGCGTTTCTCCAACCCGGTCTGATTTTTATAAAGCTCTGGAAGTTTTTTTTCGCAGAGAAGAGCACTCGGTCGGGGGGAAGGGGCTGGTTGTCCAAGAGGTTTCTCAGGTGCGGGTCTCAGGTTTAAGGCGAAGAAAGCAGCGATGGGCTCGTGTCCACCCCGGTGGGGCACATGGGGCTGCACTAGCGGATGGTGGATGCCACCTGAGCTGCCACCCCAAAGGGAGCGGAATAGGCCGTCGCCAACCCCTGCAGGCCGACCACCAAGTAGTGGCATCCCTTCTGCAGAGCTTTGCCGACGTTCTGCGGAGAGAGACGGGGAGAAGGGATAAATTAAATTTAAAAAAAAAAAAAAAAGGACAGGTGATAGAAAACACCTTCACTTAAAATTGTTCCAACAGCCTCTCACAATGTCACGCACCCAGAAAACGAACTTCTTCCACAGCTAATGAGGGCTTGGGCATGGAACGACATTACACCGTCTATTTTTATATAGAAATACACACCCACAGGGTATAGTTAAACCGAACGGATGCAGCCTCCACAGGAAGCCAGGCTTTTACGTGGGCTTCTATTCAGGAGTAAAATTAGTTTAAATTCACACCTAGTTTGTAGAGGTACGTGTTTCTTCTGAGTATGTCAGTAACTTTTAAAAGCACGTAAGTTATTAAAACTAGTGCCAAACAAAAAAGGTAGTAAATCACTGAGGATAGTTCTATGGAAATTTTATAGCTTTTTGTCAAAACAAGATTTTTTGGGTCAAAATAAGTATGTTTTGAGCCACTTTCACATCTGTACACATTTAAAATCTCATATGTGTACTGCATTAGAGATAACTTGCAACAGGTTATTTAAACAAAAAACCTTAACCTAATTTTAATTTCACTCTTGATAGTTTTTGCTCATATGGCTCGTCATGACTGGAGAGTTAATACAATGTGGTCAGTTTGGGACGAACACCAGAATTAATTGTTAGCAACACGCTATGGTTGTGTGGTACTAGATCAAAAACATCTTTTGTACTACGGAAAACACTGAAACAGAGGACACACTTTTAGATCAGTGAAATCCAGTCAATATCTATTATATTCCTAGGATCTCTTAAACTTGGCTTACAGTGGTACTGGCACATGAAAATCTTCAGCTGTCATGATGCCACTACATAGCTGAATTTTGCTGTATTTACTCCTGTGGAAACTTACTTGAAGGGAGTTCGGACGGCAAAATAAAAAGGCAGCTTGAACCCAGCGTTAGAGCCTGAGGATGAAGGAGGAGATGCCGGGCCTTCCCTTTATTTTCCTTCCCTTCCCAACATCTGCACCCTACACAACTTATCCACCCGACCTCACCAACGCTTCCACAAGTTGGTCTTTACTGCCAAACCTAAACTGGAAAACCTTCCCCACGGGGATGTCGTCTGACCGGTACAAAAGGGAATATCCTCGTGCTCTAAACGGCATCATAAGCGCCCTTATACCACCAGCACGTATAGCGATAGCACATCAGCAAATCTGTGAAGTGTTGCGACACAACCGCGCTCACCAAACTGCCCTGTATGAATCACACCTACGCTGGAAGCTCTTTGGACTCCTACTTCATACTACGTGTTTTTTGTGACTTGGAAATCACAGTGTTGGAAACTCGAAGTATCAAATCCATCACGAAATAATGAAACATTCTGTTCCCCCCTTTATGAAACAGTAGCATTTGTGAGGCAGCTCCTGACTGTGCTGTCATCTGTAAACTCTTGTGAATTTCAAAAGTAACTTTGCCAACGTAACTGGCATTTTCTGCATGTCAGACATAGCAAGCATATCTGTAGCAAAATCATCATTTTTTAAAAGAATGCAGTAGAAAGCCAGGTCTTGTACTGATATCTGTAATCTCCCCGGCAGGAAAAGATTCCAGGCACCAAACAGGTTTTTCCTGCCATCACAGAAACTGTTCTCTGCTACAAGACATACCTGAGCTGCGTTTAAGCGACATGAACAAGAGAAAAATAACCAAATTATTCCAAATAGCACTTTCGTAATCAACAGCATCCACCCTTGAGGGAGAAAGAAAAATAAACCACTGGGCTGCAGGACTCGTGACTTTCCACACAGGAAAGGAAAATAACAATTTTGATCCAAAATGGAAGTTACACAATAAAGAACATGTTGCATTTTTTTTTTTTTGCTCACAGCACTGATTTTCCAGGGAACACCTAGAAAGCAAAGTGGCAAATTACTGTACTGGGGGAATGGTATTAGCTTTTCTTTCGGTCACTTAAGCAGAAGAAAAAAGAAAAAAGGCCGGTCGATTAATTAGAAGTTTTAAGGCATGGTGTCAAAACGATGACGCCGAGGGACATGCAGAACAAAGACAGGCAAAGGCCCCGTCACATGGATCAGCTTAGTGTCATTTTCACTCCGAAACGGCAGATTTTCGACCCTCTGATCTAGGCGAGGGTCGGTGACGATCGCGCCTTCCCCGGCGGGACCCGCAGCTCCCCGGCAATGGCAAGGGCGGGCGGGCTGAGCGCTGCCACCTGAAGCGCCCGAAGGACGCGGGGGGCTCCCGAGAGCCCCCCGGAGAAGCCGGTACCGAGACCCCGCGGCCCGCCCGGCCCGGGAGCGCCCTGCCCTCACCTTGCCGTACTTCTTCAGCCGCTTCCCGTAGTGCCGCTTGCCGGGGGCCCGCGGCGGGCGCAGGGGCTCGTAGGAGCCGGGCAGGAGGGCGAAGCGAACCTTCCTGGACGCAGCGCCCTCCTCCTCCAGCGCCGCCGGCCGCGGGGCCCCCGCGCTGCCCCCCGCTGCCGCCGCCGCCTCCTCCTCCTCCTCGCCGGGCAGGATGGAGACCCGGTCGTCGCCGGGCCCGCGGCGGGAGTACCTGCCCCTCACCTTGGCTCCCAGCCGCGCACCCACCGTCATGCTGCCGCCGGGCGCCGGCCCGTCTGCGCGGACCTCCGGCCGCCGAGGCACAGGTGTGGCCGGAGGCGGCCACTGCCCCCTCCCCGGGGCGGGACGGCGGCGGGAAGANCCCCGCCGCGGCTCTGCTGCGGAACACCGTGTCCCGCTTTGCCGGGGAGCGGCAGGGGGGGGCCCGGGCCTGCCCCGCCTTAGCTCGGGGGAGGGGAAGCCCGCCCCGTCGCCGGCGGTGGGACGGGGGCCGCAGCCCCCGCACTGCGCCCGGGCTGCTTCGGCCTCCGCGCCGTGACCCCAGCGAAACACCGCAGTGGCTCCTTCCCTGGCGGCCCACGCACCGCCCCGGGCCAGCAGCGCGGGCCGGAGATCCGAAAAAAACGGCCAAGCGCCCTGGTGATCTCTGTATGAAAGGTGTTCCTGCCTACGGCCTCGGGCGAACAGCATCTCCCACGGCCGGGGGGGCTCCGTTTTGCTGCCAAGGGGAAAGTAGCGGAGCCCCCATTTAAAAGCGAAGTTTTCGCCCAGAGGCTGACAGCTCTGTGCCTCTGCAGCTGCGCGGGCTGCAGTTCAACAGCTGCACGCTCTAAGCGGTGCTCGTGTAGCTGGGGTAAGTCACGAAACACACAATTCCACAGGGAGGATTGATATCGTTTGTTAATCCAGTTGGTGTATTTATCAGCATTTGATGCATGTACAAATATTTCACGTGAGCAGATGCAATAAAGGGGCAGATCGATCCTTTACTGTGGAATTTTCTTACCAGGGAACATAAGCTTGAACCTGAGTCTCCCTGAGACGTGCCCATAATGTTCAGCGGTAAATCCTGCACCTAGTGTAGTTCTGTGCCGTGGGGATGTCGTGGGGATGTTTCACCATTACACAGGTAATGGAGAGCTTGGCCAGTCCTCTGAAGGGTGGAAGGCGTGAGCCAGGTCTCAGGTCTGTTGCTACCAGAAAAGGGTTCTGTCTCTTCCCCTATTTTATACTAAAGGTGTCACCACTCCTGCTAACACCATCAGGGTTTTAGTTTAAATCTGCAGAAGGCTGAGGTGAAGACCTGACACCAGGACAGGGTTTCATGCTCCTACGTCCTGGAGGTGCAGCTATGTCCTAAACACTGCAGAGATGGTGGAACAGAGCAGCACCGTAGGTCCCCTCCTAAATACCTATTTTTATGACAATCACAAGGTAGGATGCCAGAAAGAGCAAGGTGTGGGAGTTAAATTTTGCACGCTCTTGCGTATTGCTGTAGATTTTCATGTGCTACTCCCTTTGATAGTTTGACGGATGAAGTAACCACCTGATGCTAAGGAGCAGCATCAAAAATTAAAATACCAATAATGTGTAAGTAGCTGTTGAATGGTATCTTTCATCTTGTTAAGCTCAAGCCACCTTGAAGAAAAAAAAAATGGCATTAAATATTTTTCTGGGACTTTGAAAAGTGTTTGCGTCTATGCTTTCTATTTATAGATCCATTACTAAAGGTATACTTTGCCCCTAAATGAGAAGTGCAAGGGCAGTGAAAGATAATCTGTCTTCTCAAGAGGGGCAGGCCTTTCCCCACACACGGGGTTTGTGCCTGAGTGTTTTATTTTCCAGATTTCAGCTATCAAAACCCCAGAGAACGCATCTCTTAATGGAGATTTCCGTGTTTGATTGGCCAGCAGAGGAACCACCGAGATCAAGAGGCCTGAGGTACCTCTTAGGTATATGACCCCGGGTATCAAAAGTCTCATGTCTAACAGCTTGTGGAATTTTAGCATTGTCATAACTACATGGCATTAATGATACCACTTGGTTATCAAGCATCATTTTTCATCCACAGAAGCAAGAGTGCACATTTGTAGTCTTTTCATCGACCTACATATGTTTCGATGTTTTAAACTGGCGTGCATGCAAGGGGATCTACTCAGTTTGGAAGTGTCTGTATACCTTAAATAAATAAATAAACCTGCAACCCCAACCCAGGACAGCAGAACTGTTCCACCCCTCACCACCACCCCAACCACCCCCTAGAAATGCTGCCAAGGAATTCCAGCGGAATGTGTAAGCCCCCTGATGAAGATCCAAGACATCCCCACCCCTTCCTGGAGCCGTGGAACGTGACGTGGCATTTAATTGTCTTTTGGATTTCCCAAGTTAAAGCCGTGCTGATAAAACGCCATGCTGATCCCCTTCCATGCTGAAGTCAAGCTGCACTCTAGATCCAAATGTTATTATCCCACTTTTACCCAAGGAGTAACTTACACATAAAGGCTACACAACAAGGCAGCTGTTAAGGGACCCAAAACACAGGCGCTGGGGATTCAGTGCGCGACATCTCACTGATTTCCATGCTAAGTACCCTCCCCTTGCCGATAAAACCAGCAGTTCTGAAAAAAGCCTCTTTCTTGGAGCTTTCCCTTCTTATTCCTGCCAGGAACAGGAGATGCAGGAAGCCAAAGGAGGCGTTTGGGTGCAGCTACACCTCTCGCACTCGGATCGCACCCTCGCTGAAGCACTTGGTGCATCTGTTACAGGAAGCAGAACATGGTTCACAGCTCATCTTCCAACAGGCCAAAGGAGGGAGGTGAGCAGGGGCTGGGAATCCGGGCCATTTCACACTGCTGGCAGTTACTGGAAATACTACCATTTGTAAACCATCCATACACAGGAACATTAAACCGGCACTTTGGGGTGCCGCGTTTCACGGGAGAGCAGAACTAAAATCACCGCCTCTGTCCTCCTGCAAGGCTGTGTTTTGTGTAACATTCATGCGTCTCTGGTTACGCGAAGCGCTGAAGAACAGCGGCAATCTAGGGCAAAGTCAGCCGTGTAAACACAGGGCCTGTACAGCGGGAAGCTTCCCTAAGCGCTTAATCTACCCTCTCACAGCATGACCTATATTTTTTCCCACTGAACCTTCTGAAAAGGCAAAGGGTTTTGTTTCATGACTAAGTCCACACATGATCTTCGATGAGCATCACGGTTATGTTCCAGTGGTGTATTTTCAAGGATAATTGAACATTTACGTGTAAATTGAGCAGATGGACAAACCCCTTCCTGAAGCTGATTTTTGGTGAATTTCTGGAAAAGCTCCCGGACACACGTTTCTAAGAAAGTGCTAAACCCCCGATACTCTCCGGCCAGCGCAAGACCACAGAACGGTGGCAGCGCCAAACCCAAATTCACAGTGTCGAAGCCGAAGTCTGTCCGCCTGCAGGCTGCTGGGCTACCTGCAGTAACTATTGTGCTTTTATAAAGGGCAAACAACAAGTATTTTAGTATGAGAACTGTTCAAGTAAGTTTTAATAGAGTGCACCAGTGAATCAAGATGACTTGCATCAGATTTTGTTTCAACGAACATCAGATTAAAAAAAAAAAAAAAAAGAAAAGAAAAGGGGCTACAGTTCTTTCTTTCCAAACACCACCCTTTTTCTAAGGCAACAATACACGTCCATTTTCAAAAATAACTGTTACATAGGAAAGCTACATCACAGTACAGTATGTAAAGTCCATCTCGGTCAAGAAGCCATTAGAGAATGGCACATTTACTACACTTACAGCCTTCTAACTTAGGGTTACAGAGTTTACCACAGCTTTTTTTTTTTAATTTTTATTTTTTAAAGTGACAATTTCTTAATGAACTTTCTATTCTTCACAAGAGTGTGCAGATGGGGCCCATATGTTGATATTACAGTAATTACGACATTAAATAACATTGCACAACCAACCTCTATGGTTAATTCAGTACAAAATAACAAGTATTAAAATGTACCAGTACTAGTGGTTTTACATAGTTTATAATCATTAATTATGAAGGAAAAAAATGTGTTGTGTTGTTTTTTTTTTTCTTCTTTTCTGTAGGCAAGTGCCTAATTACAAAGCTGCACATTACAAGCATAATGATGTGGAATAAATACAAGAAATCTGGTAAAATATTAAACACAAACAGGTTACATGGGAACAAACTGTACAACCACAAAAGCATAAATCAACAATTTATCATTATAAACAATGTATGTTTAGCTGTAAAATATTATGTGGAATTACATGTACTCTTCGGGGGCACATGTTCCAAAAGCCAAGCTAATTCCTGAGGTGGTATTAGTAACTTATACAATTGGTCAACACTTCAGATTATCTTGTGCTATTAAACAGTCCCAATATTAATATATTTCCATAAAATGGAATTTATAGTATTCTGAAGGCAGCAAACAAGTGATATTTTACACCATGATATTCAAATGAAATAGTTACGGTTCTCCATTTTGGTGCTACATTTGTTGACGGGCCATGGGAGTTAAGCGCGGTGATTTGCAGGCAGAACATCACTTACGCCTGGTTTCTGTTCCCCCACAGCTCTGAGCTGACCCAAGGCAGAACAAAGTTTTTAAATTGTAAGTGCCAACACTGTAAACATGTTTGTATTTTTTTTTCCCCAACCAAACACTGTCCAATAACAAGGATAAGAGCCAAAGATAAGCAGGAACAGTCTCGTGCAGAACAAAAGCCGATTCTTCATCGACTTTTGCTTCAAATCACGAACAATCTTTAAATAATTAAAAATGGTCAGGCTACAGTTGTGAAAACTATTTTTCTGCATTTGACTCGGGACACAAGCTTTTTAAAAAACGCATGATAGAGGTAAGACTTATAAAAACCACCGAAAATGTAAATGATAGGGAAGAACTTTTCCAACTCAAAGCATCAAACATACATTTCTGTGCAGAAATCTAGACAACTATACAAGATCTGAATTTAAGCAGTCATCTTTTTATTATACAACTCTATGAACATAAAATGAACAGAATGCTCTATATACTTACCTGTACATGTGAACATAACTTCTTTAGCTACAGTTATTTAATATAGGTCATACTGGATTTAACTTTACAATTCTGAATAACTATGTATAACCTTATTGCAATAAGGGCGATTTCTACATGGGGAGTTTCACAGGCCAATCACATTAGGCGTAACCAGTACATTCAAAGTGTAGATCATGTATGAATCTTCCCTGATCCCAAAGAATTTAGGTTCTCTTTACAGCTTAAGCTCGTTTGCTATCTTGGATGCAATGTTCTTAAATGCGATAGAAGTCCCAGATATTCTCTTGAAACGAACTCCATTGAGCGACAATCGTGGCAGTTTGCAGACTTCCATCTCCCACTGAACAAGGCTGTCTTGTCGTGCGTCACCGTGGACACAGAAGAGCAAAAACCTCTCTTTTTGTTCGTAATCACAGTTATTAGCATCTAACACTTTCCGAATCTCTCTCATCATATCGTTTGGGTCCATAGAACTAGTGGTCTTCATACTCCACGTGAACCGCAAGGAGCGTGGCTTCGAATCTTTGCTATCCTCCTTCTCTCTGTCCTTCGGCTCCCCAGAAGCGCTCCTGGAAGAAGTGACAGGCAGAGCAGTCAAAAATAAAAGCGGTACAGCCAGGAGACAGAAGAGAAACACAGTTCTTGAACAGGGGTTTCTAAACTGCGACTGTCACACGCCAGCTAATTCGAGGAGTTAGGTGGGAACTGTCGGAGCAGTTGTGCAGCATCTCCCGCACGCACGGGCGCTTCAGCACGGCGCTGGCAGCTGCCACCAGCGCTGGCGCAGCTCCCAGCAGCGGCACAGAAGCCAAGCAAGTTTGGAAACCCCTGCTCCGAAACATTCCGATGAGAAGATGTGCAATGGTAACTGCGGCAGACACACGTTAACTCCATACCGCTCCAAAGAAAGTGGAATCTATGTGAAAGCATGACTGAAGTTCTGCTGAATTCATGATCTGGAGCATGCCATACACCAACAAAACTGAAGTTGGGGGACACCACCCTGAAGCGTAACCCATACTGTAAAAGCAGCAGAGGAAGAAATCCCACCCTGCGATTCACATGTCTTCAGTTGGTTCCCACCCCTCTTTTCCACGTTCATCCCCTTTGGCATCTATAATGTATTTTTGACCTCTCTCTGTGTAAAAAAGACTTCATAATAATGCACTTTATTTTAAGCAGAATTTTGTGCTGTAACTTGGTTGTAAACAGCTTGTTTGTCAAACAGTTGAGTACACAGCCAGCAGCTTTTTCACAAGAAGAAACAGTGACATGCAGACACAAAGTACTTTAGTTGATAAACGGCTTGGACAAAATTTCAAGGGAGTAATTTCCAATGAATGTTCTTACTGACATTACCTTACCAAATAGATTACTTATTCCATTGTAGAAAGCATTTTGAGAAACAGCACTGATTATTTTAAAGCAATTCCACAGCTATTTCCGCTCCTGTCCCAGATATTTAATATGCCTGATGCCTCCCCATCCATCACTGGGGAAAGGTGCCGTTCTCATTTTGACAGTCTATAAACTGTTGCTATGCAGAGAGGAGTCAAAACAAGCATTTTTCATTTAACTTTCAGTGTGATCCCGAGAGAACCACATCGATATTAAGGGATAGAGCATGGCAGAGATAAGATCTCAAACGACTTTTAGCCCAAAACAGACACTGTAGGATGACAAAAAGTAGAGGAAGCTGGAGAATGAAAGCAAGAGCTGAAAGCAACTTCACACTTCATTTGAACATTTGATTCATGTCTTCTCTCTTTCCACATCAAGAAATTGACAGCTAATAGACTTGGAATTGAAAAGGGCTAATGTAAAGAAAATGCATTGTGTATTATACAATGTATCCTGTTAAGAATGTGCTGCCTTTTTTTTTCTTTTTAAGTAAAGGCTTTCTGTTAAGTTGATAATTTCTGTAAGTGGCAAGTTTAGAATGCAAACTACAATGCCTGTTCATTAGAAAGCATAAAAATAAAAAGTTATGCACTGTGCTAAGCACACCGAAAATGCAGAACCAAATGCTGAAACATGGCAAAAGAGCAGGTATACTGGAAAATGAGCACATGAAGGAATGCTTTATTACTAACGAAGCATCTATAGATTTGTGTACAGCAGTTGCCATACAAATTCAATATTTAGCAGTCATCACCCTTTTTGTCTGAATGTCACTTATTTCTCAGTGCAAAGTGACATTCATTTCTCAGGGACTATAAGGTGTTTACTTCTGGCAAACAGCAGCTTTAGTAATGAACACAGTATGTAACTATGGTAAGAATTTAATATATACATATACATACACACACACACGAAGTATACTACGTTTTCCACTGAAACCAAAAGTAAACACCATTAAACATTTATAAGCCAAAACAGGATTTTAAGTGCCTATATGATTGGTTAACTCCTACAGGGGGCTTTAATATTCAAAGGAATGTGTATAAATAAAGTTTTATATTAAATATTTGCAAGAAAGCAAAAAATAAGGGATACAGGACCTCACCAAACCCCCCTCCCCCCAAATAAAAACATTTTTAAAAAGCAAATTCTTTAAGCACTATTCTGTTTTACAACCTGATTAAAAATCTTTAAGAAATTACTTAAACCTTGATGCGAAAGACCTAGGAGCGAAGTATTAATAGTGGCTCCTCACCTTGAGGTGTCAGTTCTGCCACTGGCTTCGCCTTCACTTGGATCCCTCAAAACAAAGTTAAGGTTGAGATTCAATGATAAAGGTGAAAAATAAAAGTTAAGAAAACCTACATCTAGAACAATGTTAAAAAGCTATTGAAAAAAAAAAAAAAATCAGTATAATAAAGTCAAGCCTAATAGTGTTTAATAGTATTTTTTCACAGCTGTAATTTTAATTTTCCCTTATATCTTAACTTCTATCAGCTCTGACATGTAGTCCTTTTATTTTTTTTTTTAACTGGTGGTAATATTAACACATTATTCTCAGCCTCCTCCAGACAGAGCAGCAGCCACATATAATTCCAGCAAGCACAGAGGAGCAGACGATCAAGGTGGTCCATGGGGGCTCCACTTCGCACTTTTTCGGGCCAGGCCTTTAGACCTCAGTCCCCAGCCTACTTAGGTTCTTGCCCGTGCTTAAGCACACTCGAGTACTTAAAGATCCGACGTGCCTTAAGCGTTGGCGAGACCAAACGTTTGGAGTCCAGTTCAGGAAGGTGACTTCGACATCTGCTTAACTTTAAGCAAATCAGCTGTTACACTGACTTCAGTAAGATTACTGGTGAGCTTGAGGTTAAATGTATCTTTTTTATCCTGTTGAATTAGAGCCGTACTTTACCAAGGAACCGGTTTGTATTATGCGTTTTCAGTGTGGAAAAACTTTAAAAATATCCATAGATTGCATAAGCCACCTAGGTACGTTCCTAGTGCTGCTGTACATTTTAGCACCCCATTTCCATTAGTTAATTAATTTAATACCTTCAAAACACAAATACTCTAGTAACTAACAAAGAAGTATCATTTGACATAAACCATTGATACAAAATACTTCAATATCCTATTGATTAAGCATTCTCATTATGCATGTTTGATATACTTACCAGAAAAGGCATTTACCTTTGCCAAAAGATAAAGTCAAAAAAGTCTTTTAATGACACCTTCTAATCAAGGTATGCTCTAAACCATTATTTCCTGAACAGTACAGAAGTTAAAAGGCATGCAGTTATGTGACACAACTAAAAGAACAGCAACCCCGCCTCAGATAATCCCCATCCACGTAATCCCAGCCACTAAAATCTCAAACAGTCCAAAGGTTAAAAAAAGAGAAACAAAACAAAACATGAACAAGAAACGCCCCCCACCACCAACAAAACCAAACAAAAACCCTGCAAGGCCTTCACTATAGGAAAATGTATTTTTAGCAGTATAAAACGTAATAGGAAATGGTATAAAAATGTTCTAAAGTAAAGATCATTTTAAAACACATGAATTTACAGTAATTTGAAATATTTTAATATTGTAGTTTAACGTAATGAAAATATTAATTCCCTGATGTGACTCTTAAAAAAATCCAAGATCCTGTTCCTTGCAAATAACAATGACCTGTAATGCAAAAAACCATCCTGTGCTCTTGGAATTGGATAGTTACTTAACAGAAAATACCATTCTTCCCATTTGGAAATCTATACTGCCAACACAGTTGACTAACTTCACCATAAACTTTTTTCTTTTCAAAACCAGATAACAGACTCTTTCCCTCCAACTACGTAAGTGCTGGAGATACCAAAAATGGAGGATCATAGTCCTGTATCTTCATGTTTCTGAAAAAAGAAATTTTTCTTTTTTTTTAGGTCATCACAGGAGCTATTAGATACACATTGATGCAGTACCAGCTCACCAAGTTAAATTAATTTTATGAGGAACATCAATGCATTTCTAGCTTTCTCGCTTCTTTTCCCTTGTAATTATATTGTTTACAAATTCGCAACTACTAGCTTAACCTAGCTTTGAATTTATCATTCTTTTACATACAAATGATAGAATTGTACATAACAGGATAATTCTGAAAAAAAGAAAAAGCGCTTTCCAAGATACAATTGTTGTAAAACTGACAAAAATGCAGTAAAGACATGTCCATAAATAGGCTTAAGGATTAGAGGTAAATCACTGTTAGAAAGAGGCAAACTGAAAACTAAGTCCCCTATTGGGAAAGGTGTTGTGACTGCCAAGTCAGTCACTTGCTATTAAACAGTGTGTTTCAAAATCTTTCCCAGTACCTCTCCTCACAGTATTATCATTGTTATCACAGGAATGGAGAGAGGTCCAGGATGTGCCCATTTTCTTCTTTCAGAATCCTGAAGAAGCTGGTAACATGATACCAGAGCTGCATGATACCAAACCATTAGTATTTTCAGACATCTGGACTTCTGCCCACTTCTAAGCTTCTCATTTATTCAAATATTTTAGAATTCTCTGAAACAATTTGTAAATACCAATTCCCTTTAAGTACAGCAATAAAATAGTTGTAAATACAGCCCTTGCAACAAACTGTATCAAGAAAAAGATTGTTAACATTAAGTAATGACTCATTTTTAAGTCGCTGATTTCAGTATTTAAGTTAATTTGATTTCAACTTAATTTCAGCATCTTAGCATTTAGCTGTAAAGCACGAACTTTAAAACCTTCTGAGTAGCCTTCTCTTGCTCCTTCAGGATAAAGCATCAGAACAGCTGGTCAAACATAACAGTTACAATATACACAGAGAAGTAAAACAAGGCAGGTTCTGGAAGGAAAACACAAAACAAGTAGCATTCTAACTAAATTTACATTTACTTCAGACTTAAACTGGAAATTCTCGATGATTTTGCAATTATGGCCCTAGTTATAGGCTGGGCACCTTTTTTTTTTTCTTTTTTTTTTTTTTTCTCTTAAAAATCGAGGTACTAACCTGCGAACAAACTTGGAAGTTATCTTGCTTATTATACCAGTTGATGTCCCTCTTCTAGCATGTGCAAAAGCACCGGTTTCATGGGATGGTGAGGCGGGCGGTCCATTGTAAGTGGCATTACGCCGCTCCCTGAGCTGCTCACCATGGAAAGTGCTTCGACTTGAACTCCCCCGAGGAAAGCGGGTTCGGTCTGGAGTGGTAGTGCTAATACTATGAGCAGACGGGGAAGCAGCAGGCACTCTTTGAGTTGCACTGCTGGGAAAACAGAAGCATAAATAAAGAGAAAGACTATATGCTAGAAACCCTCCTACATGACAACCATTTCTCAAAGAGATAGGACAAAAACCCCACTTGATTTTTTTTTTTTTTAATTTTAAACCTGAATCTGCTACTGATTTGTTCTTATGATTCACACTTCAAAATAACCAAGAGATACATTCACTGTAAGATCAAATTATCTCAAGTATTAAAAGCAGTTTTAAAAAAAGTATACACAGATAATATGCAAGAGGAAAAAGATAGAAAAGTCTGCAGTAAGATCTGAAAACGTTCACAGCTCTCTTCCAGAAAAATATATTCATCAAAACCTTTAACACACAAGCACTCCACAAAACCTAAGAGATATTTCTGAACAAGTAATCCTCTGGCACAAATAAATGTATAAAGCTATTTGGGCAGTTAATAGTAAGAGCAACTATACTATGGTGCTTTTAGACAGAAATGAGCTTAGCAATCTACAAAACCAAGAGGTTAACATTTCAGTATTTCTTTTGAATTTGTGGTGGCCTGTGTTCTATGTTCCTATCTAAATTAGTTAAAATTTTAACTGCTTAAGTTTTCCAGAAGCTTCCAGAGGGAGGCAGTCAAGGAACTTCTTTAACTGTGTGCAAACGCGTGCAATGAACAAAATCAGGCTTAAATCACCTGTAATACCCACACACTACTTGAGTAAGCTACTGTTCTGAAATAGAATGCAACATGACAGTTTTGAAACCACTACAACCATATCGAAGCATATAATGAACTGAACAACCACAATTTTAAAGTGCATGTCACTAAAAAAAAAAAAAAAAATCAATTTATTACCTTGGTCGGTAAGCTTCAGTGCCATCTTTGATGGTTGGCAGTGTAACTTTTATAGGATGACCAGAGGCAGACATGGACTTTTGATGCCGAGGCCGTGTCGATACGGCAGAAGCCACTGCAGAGCCTGCAGAAGATGTGCTGCTTGCAGACATTTCTGTGAGGCTTTTGCCACGGCAGCAAGGCGGGGGGGACGGACAAATGAAAAGGGAAAAGGTTAGTGTAAAACCCCACAGAAAACAGGGAAAATAACAACTGTTTTTTTCTTTCAGAACATAGCAAGTGCTGTTTAAGTAACCAGAAGATGGGGTAACCAGGCTGCCTTATTCAGCTAAACTAAACAATACAGAATTCTGAGAGAATTATGTTTGCCCATAAATCAAATCACCATGTGTATTCAATTAGGCCTTTTCATTCCTCCCAAGATTAAAACTTACACACGTTATTCAAAGTACTGAAGAAAGGCTACAAAGAGTACATGGAAAAAGTAAAAAATACTGAAAAAGAAATTTGCAATAGACTCTTCTTTTGTGAAGTGAATACCCTTATTTTCAGTTAAAACAAACACCTAAAACATTTGGAACTGCTGTCACATTATCTCTTGGAAGAGATGGTGGTTTTGAAGGAGCAAGTTGTAGTTCTCTGGACTATCCCAGCCACTGCAAGGCTGAGCCAACTCTTATAAGATACAGCTCCTTCTACCAGTGCTTTTATTTCTGCTTCGCCTAAGTGGCAAGGAAGAGATGAAAAGGAGCGGTAAAACTATTGTGTTATTAATTTTTAAAGCAAAAGTCACTTAAGCCAAACTATAGCTTTGCCTCTACAGGCATAAATGAAATTGCATTAATGATGTATTAGCAACAACAGTCCCAAAGCTAAATAATATCTGTAGCAAAGAGGTCAAGATTTTGGATAAATAATCTGATGACAAAATGTTCAACTACACCAAATCCAAATTCAACTGCAACACAATGTATTGTAGGAAAGGCAAATATACAACTCAAAAGAAAATTCATCTCCTTCATTTTTCAGAATATGCTGAAAGAGCTGAGCATATCCATTGCACTCATGAAAGAAATAAGGATTAAGAGTTGCCTGTCTTTTCAATACTATAGAAAAAAAGTACAATAACTGCGAAATGAAAAACTTTGAAATAAAATCCCTTCTCATTATAGTGGTTTTGGTATTAAATCTATTCAAACAAAACCAATCTTTGTGAGTCAGAAGAATTATTGTAGTATATATTTTAACCCTAGATCTAAAAAACGTAGGTTATCGTCATTCTTTTTAAAGAAGGATTGTTAGAAACTTCGTTCAAATATTTTAAACTATACACAAAGATTTGTAAATACATTTTTGAAAGCACCTATCTAGAAAATTTGAAATTAAATACTAAAATTAGTGTTTGCCTTTTAAATACAACTCTTTAAAGCACTTTAAATAGCTGTACTTTACATGTTCCACAGCTCGTTTTGCTATAGATCAACAGCCCAATACTTTTCCTATTTTTAAAATTTAAGGCATCATTAAAAAATCTAAACTCTAAAACAGAAAACTAAACCAAACTAGTTTACTTGATGCTATTTCATGCTAGCAATTTTTTGTTTCATTTTATCTTAACTGTTTTATTTACAAACAGCTTTAAAAAAAAAAAAAATCAGAGTAAGATCTATTGCTGCAAACTAAAAAAAACCAAACCCAAAACAACAAAAAAACCAAACAACAAACAAACAAACCAAACCAACACACACACAAAATTAAAAAAGCCCCCACCAAACCTAGTTTATTAATTTCCATTAAAGGCAGTGTTTTATTTTTCAGTCAGGTACAGGGGTTAACTAACACCAAGGACGAACAAAGAACATATTTCAAAAAAACAGTAATTGTGGCAGTGTTAAACACTGTTCTTTTTAACAAAACATACTCAACTGAGTGTAATTATCATCCCACATACAGATACAAATGGTAACCATCACTACTAAAATATTATTTAGGCCAAAAAATGATGTCGAAAAGGATCGACAAGTCTTAATTTCAATTTCGAGTGATTAACAGGAGAAATGAGAAAGGATCATGTTGAAGTGTTAGGGCAAATCCATCTGAAGGTGTCCACAGCAGAACTGCCTGATCAGTTGTGAGCAGAGCTACTTTATTCTGTGTTGGAAGACAACCCTTGGTAATAAACCTGAATCCATAAAAAGAGGCAAAGGCAGATCTACACATCTAGTTATAAATTTCATCCCAAACATAGAAAATGCAGTGGACGATGAGATGAAAACATACAGTCGCACTTTATGTATTTCACACCATGCTTCATAATGTAATATATTAATTTCAGAAACCTGCTCTTCTATGCCTCAGTTCTTGTACCCAAATTAATAAGCAAGAAAAGCTGAAGAATACCTGTTGTCCTTCCCATTCTGTATTGCAGAATAGCGATCTGAAGAACGTTCACAAACGTAAGTGTTCCTCCTTGTCATTCCACTACCAGAAAATACATTATTCTAGGAGAAAATCGAGACTAAAATTAAACGAAGTACTTTCTTCTACTGTATATTACGATCTACAAAAATGTAAGCACTGGAAGCAAATCAAAATAGAGTTTCAGCCATTTATGTATATTCTTAATATCTTCAAATGTACTAGGCAATCTGTTGACACAAATAATTTATATCATCAGCTTCTTTTTCCCCAACAGCTCTTTCACCATGTCATTAGTTTACCGTTGAGAGTACACTATAAGAAAACAGAGAAATTTAATTTTGCTGACATTTGCTTTACTAAGTATCATTATCCAATTCTCACATACTGTGTTAGCTGAATTATTTGTCTCTGGGATCAAAGGAACAAACTGGAATCCCAGAGAATGCATCTATTTGGCTGGCTGAAAGGATTCTCTATGAAAATTAATTTGCCAACTAGGGCTCCAGCTTTACAGTTTGTTGCCACCGGTCAAACGAGTTTCCAAGAGAAAAATGAAAAGATTATTGATCTGTGTCAGCGAACCCAGAAATTATGATACCGATAACATGGCAAATAGGTCTTGCAGCAATAAATACTGATGAGCCTTTGTTTGCCCACACTTCATAAGATCCCTACAAACCTCCTTCTCCCCCTGCCATGCACAGATTAGCTGCTGAAACCTTAACTTTCAGTACACGAGGTACAAGTCTCAGTTTTCAATACAGTACCTACTGAATTGGAGGTGGGAGAGGTTTGCAAAGTACTGACATTACATACTCGTGCACGCTGGCAAAAGATTTCAAATAAACTTGGGTACTACAGGACATCATGAACTCTGCAAGATTTGCCGTGTGTTTAGGTTTCCCTCATCTAGAACTTTTTGGCATGATGATCACCCTGCAGAGACTACTGAAAAAACTCTTTTCAAAGCAAATTTGTAAGGAAGATTAACAACTGCAGTAACTGTTTATGAAACTCTCATAAGTTAGACTAATATGACTGAAGGTGATAAATATGTTTTTAAGAAATCCTGCCTTCCCTAACATCATGTTACCCTCAAAGTTACACAAAAGTATTCAAAAATTATCAGCATTAGCTTTGTCCACTTTTAATGACTTTTAAAATACAAATTCTTTTTTTCTTGGGCAAGCTGCTCAACTTTAACTACTGTTGCAATATCAGACACCACTATTCCTTAATCATGCCCATCACAAAGCCTTTCACAAAATCCCCCAAACAGTAACAGAGCTAAAAATGTACAAATACTGAAGTCGCCATTAGCAAGTAAACACATTTCTCAAAGATACTCCATCTAATTACCACAAAGCAGAGAAATGCTTTTGACGTATCAGCTTATACCATGTGTAACTGTAATCAGCTTTGGGGCAATATAGTTTTGGGAAAGCTCAGATATAAAAATCTAATCTTAGAAGACTCAAAGTTCCTGAATGCAACCCACACAGTCATAATTTCGAAGACTTTGTGGGGGAAATAGCTCTATTTAAAATCTGAAAAAAAAAAAAGTTTAAAGCATCTGCAGACGTATTGTAGACACAGCCTGCAGAACATTAAGAGTTAAATGAACTTCAGCATTTATTTTGTTTAAAGAGAATTCTAGCAGAAATGTGTATCATCTTCCCAGAATAACCAGCACATAGAATCCCAAAGGACAATGAGAATTCCTGCTGCCCATCTACTGTACAAAAAGATGGCCAGAATTCCTGTATTTAATATAGTGTCTCTTAAATAGAAAAAAGTATCTTAAATTATGATTAATGCATATTTCTTTTTCTTCCCCCCCCCCATGAACTCTTGCTCCTAAGTAGCCGTTTAAACTCTATGCGATATTTTTTCATTGTGTACCCTAAACATCGATACTACTGCACATGAACTTCTACAAGGCAAAGTAAGATGCTTTCACATTAGGACAGACAGACTGTCCTATTTGGAACAAAGATGTCTGAGGCAGTAATATGATAGCGATTTACAAAACTACGAATAATATCATAATAGAAGAACTAGCAATTTAATAATTTCTTAATTCAAGAACCAGGTTGTAACTCATAACATCAGCAGGCACACACACCAGGGAACAAGTGGGCTTTTCCTCCTCACCTCACCCCATTTCTGAAGTCCAAAATGAAGTGGTTTTAGAAAGCTAAACAGACAAATTTACAGAGAAAAAGTTTGAGAGACATTACGTAGGATTATTCAGATTAAATCTCTGATTCAGGAAGTCTCTTGATTTCCTTGTAGATACACAAGCATTAAAAACCAGAAAAAGAACACTCCGTATTGGCTCTGCTTTTATGTTTTTTCCCTAAATATCCACTATTTGTCTTGACAGATCTTCGGTTTGCCCAAGTGCAGACATTCTCATGGAATGGGGAAGTGAAAGGTTTATTTTAAAAGACACCCACTGTAGCTTATTTCTGTCTGCCAGTAAAAGTCACCAGAAATAGACTTAGTGGCTTATTCAGTAACCGTTATGTCTATAGTAACCTTATGCTGCAGATTTTGTTTAAATAGGGAAAAATAAATATAATATGTCCAAAGCACAACACACTCACACTGGGAACTGTGGTTGATTTCTTTCTTTCTGGACCCACAAGTGGACTCGCAGCCATCTCTCCTTTTGATCCCACTGTAGTGCTGCCAAGTTTGCGGGAGACGTCCTTGTCCCAGTCTTCTTTCTGCTCACTTTCCACGCTGTTTGCCTGAGCCCTTTTTGTGTACGACACCGCAGGAGGAATCGAGGGGCCAACTGCCAAATAAAAGCAGTATTAATAAATACCTAAAAATAATCACTGCGTTTTTCTTGGCCAAAATAGTCTAAATATAATTCCCCGAGTCTAAAAAAAGCATTTGAACAACTATGACTGCAAACTCAGCACCAACCTATTAAATTCAGCTTTGACAGCCTACACTCTTTTTACCCACTCTATCTTCAACACCAATTTGCAGTTCAGAATGAGTTCCCATTTCACATCAATATATATGTAAAACCTAGAAGAGTATTTGAATTCTCATTATAAATCCATGCAATTTGTGTGATATTATGAAGGAATTAAAGAATACTGTCAAAATTTTTTTTTAGTACTTTTTGTCACATATCTTTTCTTCTCAACACTGTGAAAGATCCTTTTCCCCTGGAAACTCAAGAACTTTGTTTAAAAGCATGTTTATACTTGGAAAAGTTACAATTCTTTCCCCCTTATTCTTTGCTTTGGGGCAAATCCTCCATCACTATAATTTTACATTCCCTTGAAATAAAATCCCATCTGCTGATGATCTTCACAATATTGGTTACTCTTTTGGAAAAAAACACCACCACACTAACACAGATGGAACACAACAAAAAAGGGAAAAAAAAAAAATCAGAAAAAAACCCGTAAATTAGGCAGAGAAAAAGGCCAATCATTTTAGAAATATTTCCAGTAATTTGATAGCTCTCTTCAAAAAAAAAAAAAAAACACAATAGTTTTAAATATGCACTTCTTTCTGATGTAACCACTTTCACCTGAAAATGTTTCCTGAATACTTGGTAAAACCGTTGCCGCTTGGAAACAAACAATTTGGCCCCAACTCCAAATGTACTGATAAACACAAAGGTTTGCTGCCTTTGAGTTTATCCAGACCAATATTTTGCTATCACTTCCTACACAGGAAACATCCTCCAGCTCATTATTTAGTGAATCAGCCAAGTAACAAGTCCAAAAAACTAAATCTGTAGATTACATTGACCCGGATTTACCATAGAAGCGTTCATACAAATAAAAGCACCACAGCGGAGCACGACGAGATACACAACAAATGCACAGAGTGGTGGACCTGCCAGGTTCACAAAGCACTGCACATTCAGACTTAAATTGTGTATGTTACTTTACTTGTTGGAATGTCATCCCCACCATGATCACTGAACCGCCGCTGTTTCTGGTTAGTCGATATACTCCGCTGGACCTTCAGGTGAGCGGGAGACTGCACCGAACTGTTGTTGAGGTCGCTGCTGGGACGAGACCTTTGACCCAAGTTGCTGCTGGACAAGGAATCGCCTCCTTCAAACTACAGGAAAAACATTTTTTCAAAGCGTAAACAAAATTCAACATTACTGGTACTTTTATGGCTTAATAAAACAAAGCATTCCAATGAAAGGCATTTTTTAAAATTTAAAATTGTATCCAGAGTTTAATTTTCTTCAAGATGTGTTTTATCACTTCATCTGTGTTTAATGTGCTTTAAAAAACACACAGCTAAAGCTAAGAAGTTAATGAATGCTCAAAATAAAATTAGAAGAATCTTTCCAGCAACAAAAACTGTGCTATTTTAAAACCTAAGCCAAAGAACGGCTCCCCCTGCCTTCCTTTTTTTTTTTTTCAAGCTTAAAGAGCATTTATAGCTTCAGAACAATTTCAAAATGCATTGGACTGAGTCAGAAGGGCTAAAAAGGCAAGTACTAGAGATTCAAGGATTCTTTATGGCCTTCAACACATCTTTATAAGGTATGTAACTCAGCCACTGGTTTATTGATATCTAAGAAGCATAAGTTGTAAGAGCGGTGAAAAAGACAAATCTCCTCTTCCAAGCAGTTTAAGTCAAAATAATTTTTGACAGATTTCCTCCATGCTCTGCCATCACAAGGGAATTCTGCTTCAGAGATGTTGTGGGAAAATGCACTCAAGGATGCACATATCAGATCTACGCTATCTTGGAAATGAAAAAAGGCAATGAAGCAGTAAGAAAAAAATACTTCTGAAAGAAAAGCTTTGGTCTGAGCTCCATTTCTTGAAAATCACTGTGATCCCAAAAGATCTACACATTCCACTAGTTCCAAAACAGTCAAAAGGTTTTCTATGACAAATTTATTAATGACAATGCAATTATTTATTAAATAATAAAATATACCGTAATATAGTATTTGCGTTAGAAAGGGTGAGTACCTCTCTGAGAAATAAAGGATGTCACATCTTAGTAGCTAGAAGAATAATTGCTCTAGTCAAATCAACTATTTCCGATTTCAACTGTGGACACACATGACAGGAAGAAGACTCAGCACTTCGAAGTCATGCCACTTCAGATTAACAGCCAGCCTTTTACAAAAGCAATTTATCATATTTACAAGCAAACGTGAAAATACCATATTCAGTCTATTTCTTCATATGGGAACTAACAAGATATCCAAGAAGATACGAAAAGGGAAAGACATTAATAAGCTATCAGGCACAGGTTTTTTTTGAAAGATTTTACAGAACAGTTCATAAAGGTATCAACCACCAGAATATTCAACCCAGTCAAGTATAAAGGCCAAAATAGAAGATGTAAATTAAGTAGCACTTACTTCAGGTGGTTTTCTACCCAGAAGCAAATAAGTAGCCATGACTTCATCATACTTTTGGTTTACTAAAGATTCATGGATTTCTTCTCTTGAAAAGCCCATTGTAACCATAATGTCTAAAAGTAAAAAGAGGTAGATACATTAGCAGAATAAGTGCTATACTTTAAAGTGCTTATACTTTAACAGGTAACTAGGTTCAACTCAACCAGCATCATCTTCTCTATGCAAAATCTAGAAGGCTGCAACTCCCCTCTTTCATTGTAATTTTCTTCTTGAAAACTCTCAATTATGTTATTCAACATAGTTCAACATTATTCAACATTAAGTGTTATTCAATAAACAAATAAAATAGTGGCAAATAGGAAGTATGAATAGCTACAGGGCCAAACAGTATCTTTTTCTGACAACAGATGATACAAATCGTTGCTCTCATAACAAAATCTGTTTTCTTCTGCCTGTTGAATTCTGTAATTTTATTTGTCCTTTGCTGTGCTTGTAGATTCATGTCAGTTCAGTGAAGTCACAACAGCAGTTAAGTAGCATTGTAATGAAATTTCTCACTTAAATAAAAAGAAAACAGTTGTATGATGAGATTGTATCTCAAATTTTAGTTTGACTTAAAGATAAAATTGCCACATCAGCTGCAACATCCTTGTAAAAGTTTTACCTATTCTCTTGGTGTCATTAAAATCTGGTTCAGGCTCAGTATATGGCTTTAGTTCTTCTTCCTCATGGCCGACATTCATCCACCGATCCTTCATAATTTGCTAAGAAAAAAAAATTAACTTTAGGTCTATATGCCATTTGCTATACCCAATTCAATCTGTGCTAACTGGACTGGGAAAATAAACTTTAAAACTCATAATAACCTGAATGCTGCTCTTTCCCTCACACCTTTTCTCCTCACATGTTATAGTTTCTTCTTTTATCTTTTGCTTCCTTTTGTCTCCATTAGTTCAATCTCCACCTAATATTTACCCTTTACAATACAATCCCCTTACCCAAAATATCAGAAAAATCTACTGAGAGAAAAAAACCCTGCAGTTCCAACACACAAAAATCTTTCATTTTGTACCCTTCACTTCCACCGTCTCTTAATCTTGTCTTGCCAAGTGCCCAATACTCATGCTCTAATTTTGGTTGAGATGCCTAGATGTTACTACAATACCAACTCTATCACAAATAAATAACCCCTTCAAATAATAACAAAGGAAGTGTCTAGAAACTAAGGAATATTTCAGGAGCGTGGCGATGCTTCCTACAGTCATTCCTTTCAAGATCATGATGCCAACTGGCCATTTTTTCCTATGGATCCTATCACTGCACTTGACCTAAATATGTTCGCAGTTTGGCTGGAGGGAGAAATGCCTCTTAACTCTCTCTATGCCATGCAGATATTTCCTTAAAAAAATTCTCCTGCATTCTTTGGAAAATTTCCTCTGCTTTGGCCTGGATCTTCGATATGTCTGCAAGACATTCCAAGCTGGAATCCATAGGCACCACCATAATTTCTTCTTCAGGATGTATTCCATATTTTTAAATCGGCTAAAAACATTTTACCTCCCACAGCAACAGGCACACACGCCTCTCTAAGGACAGATGCTAATACTGCTCACTAGATTGACAGAAGAGTGAAACAAGTGCCAGCAAGTCAAGTTGCCCACAGGCTCCAAATATGCCTCACAAACACTGAATTTAGTTCTCTCTCACAAGAAGGAAAAGAGTCAGTTTTCCACTGATATAACCAAATTCTTTGTATGTGACACTGCTGCCAAATTACAGACCCAAATAGCTGTATCCTCACAAGAACAATACAGAACTTTGTATTTGGGCCAGTTAACATTTTGCTGACAATAAGACTTAAAGATCTGTTCAAAGCTCTGGCACAGAATTGATTTTTTGGCTTTTCAGGGGGATAAAAGCGAATGAATTGCGAACACATATTGCTATATCACATTTCTGGCACACAGAGCATGAGTCTATCTGACAATAGATTTTAGTTATGCATTTGCAGCCTTGCAGTAACATGATAAGACTCCCCAAAGAGTACTATGCAGTATCTGCCATTACAATTTTTTAAAGACACCGGTAATTAAATCTAAAGTTTAAGCACAATGAGGTGTTTGGATGACAAGAACCATTGCTCGAATCCTACCTCCCCTTTCTTGATCCTTCTTGAATTCAGAGGCAAACCAAACAATTCCCACTTACACTTTTTCATGTCTCTTCACTAGGTGGATCTATTGTTCAATATAGTCTACTCCAGATTTCCATCTGTCAAATATCTAAACTTTTGCTAGCTTCTGTCTTAAATACATGATCTCATAAGCATGCTGAGTTATTGTACAGCTCTTAAAACAGGCTCTTACCATCAAGCATTTAAGGGACACATATGATCCAGTTCCAGGATCTGTTTAAGTTCTGCTGATTAAAGAACAGCAGCCTTGGTCAGGGTATTTAAAGATCTGACCCAAAATGTATTTCTTAAAGATCGACCAAAACCAAATTTCAACCAACTAGATATTATTGATGAGGTCTCCCTCCATTTTCAGCAAAATCATCAAATAAAAAAAGCTGGCCTGGCTTAAGACGTGTCTCAAAATTATTTGCTTTATTACTCTTCATAAGCAGAAATCTGCTTTGTGGGAATTTCACGTAGTGTTGATTGGAAAGAACTGAAGACTGGGCAGGGAGGAGGAATGCATTGAAATACTGATAGTTAAGAGAGATCCACATATTTTCTGACGATGCATTTTTCCTATCTCTTCCTGCAAAGATTTACTGTGTTACAACAACATTCTCTTGCTCCTAAAATGTTTTCTCTCTGCTGCAACCATGAAAAAGTCTAGATGAACCATTTTAAGAAAAATTTACCTGGTTGTTACCCGAGGAAAACCGTTAAGCCTAACCCATATGGTGCTGAGCCTGTGCCAGGCTCAGTTTTGATGTTAATGTCACCAACAAACACCCTAATGGATAGTCTGAGAAAAACAGGCATGCGAACGGAGCAGACGTGTGGCTGGGACTGAGCAAGTAATTAAAATACAAAGCACAAACAAAAATCCTCCCCACCTAAGATGACATTGCCTTTCCACTTTTAGGAACTTCTAATAAGTATACACTTTCATTCTAAATATGTATTTTTAGAAGTGCTCAGACAGAAGAAATAGTCATTGCTTTCCAAACCACGTATCATTGCTATCTAATTTAACAAACATGTGATCCCAGGAACATTAATGTTTAAAAACTTTGTGATGTCTCTCTCCCTCAGATTAGCATACTGATCAATGTCCATTATCAGCAGTATTTTGGTACTGGCTCAAGATCCTCTGTCACACATATCATTTATTGGCTCTCTTCCATACAATGTGACAACTACACCATTGCAAGGAGGCTGCCATCCAACACCTCTCTCCAGGGACAGGAAGGAATTTTAGAAGAACTGGAGAACACTACAATATCCAGAGTGGAAGTGAAATTAGATCTGAAGAGAAACTGCTGTAAATCCAGAGGAAAGTTCAATAAAAGGAAAATCTATTTTCCTAAGACTTAAACACGACACAGGAAAAAAGCGATCTTTCACCACCTTTGAGTGACCATGCTCCTATCTTTGTATCCTCTAGACAGTAATAAATACAACGTAATTAACAAATATCAGTAAAGCAGAAGCCATCACTCACTATTCTCTAGAGCACAGATTTTTTTTCAAGTTAAAACTATGTATAACAAGTCACAAACCAGCATCAGCTTGAAATAAATTGCATGCAGACAGAGCTCAGTAACTGCAGGCTTCCTTGCACAGGTAGCATTCATGTCAGGAAACATAAGTCAGGCCACTACAAATAAAAAGCTGCTTAAATGGGATTCATTCTCTGGAACATCGTCCACTGCTGCACAAGTAGGCACAGGAAGATGAAACAAAAGTCACCGGTGATTAACTCATACAAATACTATTTTAAAACCATTCTATTTACCTTCTGCTCTACTTTCATGTCTACGGTAAGCAGACGTTATTTTTAGAAGGCTCTTTGTTAAAGAATTCACAAAACAGAACGGCATTTAGAGTGAACTCTACACAAAGTATATGTTAAATATCAGCTCCAGAGTTACCCCACAAGTATTTGCCAATACAGCAATCTTGAACAAAACAGCCCCTTAAAAACACTGAACCTTTTAGACACCTTACAAATGATGCACAGATATTCTCTGTATCCTGTGAAGAGAAAACTTAACTTACTAAAAAAAAAAAAAAAAAATCGTAACTCAGTAAAAAAATCCTCAAAACGGGTTTTAGCTGAGGGACACAGTAGATATTATGACACATGTTAATTTTTCAGCTACTAGCAAACAAAGCTACCAGAGGGGGAAAAGAAAGGGCTGAACAGAAATAACTAGCAATTATTAGCTTATCATTCAAAGAGTTCTTAGTCTTCATCTATATTATAGCACTAAAACAAACAAAAAACCCACCTAGTGTTCTACCACAGTTATTCCTCTTGTATCTACTCTTTTTAAGAAGTCATGCTGGAAATTGTGAAGTCAAAAATGCTTACAGTACTGCCTGCTGCTGTTTGGTTTTTTTTTCTGAAAAACTCTAAGCAGAAGATATTTACAATCTTGTCCTGCTTTCCACACAGTTCGAACTAGCTCCATTATCTGACCAAAACAAGTGGGAACAGTTTGCGCTTTGAATTGCTCTTAAATGATAGTCTGTAGTCAGCTGCAATTAAGGTTAGACTTCCATTCATTAACACTTTCTATTTTCAAGCTGCACTGTTTCTGGGATATTTCTTTTTTTTTTTTTTAAACCAAACAAAACCACAAACAAAAAAACGACACAAAACACTAAGACTTTTAGGCCCTTAAAACAGGATGTACCTATAATGAAAAATAAAGAAGTCTTCAGCAATTATTATACTCTTTCTTAATCTGAAACCCCTTTTTCCCCCCCCAGGATGAAACTACTTACTTCTAAGCTGCCTCGTTTTATTGGATTCAGTACTAGCAGCTTCTTAAGTAGATTTTCACAGTCTGTGGACATATAGAATGGAATGCGGTACTTCCCCCTCAGTACTCGCTCCCTCAGTTCCTTTAAAATAAAGTTTTAAAAGGTGAGCCTACTAATGACATAAAAGATTTAAACAGAATAAAAGCCAGGCTTTCATACTTGAGCTGTACCTTTAGATTCTGACCGTCGAATGGCAACGATCCGCTTACTAGTGTGTACAAAATCACCCCAAGGCTCCACACATCTACTTCGGGACCATCGTACTTCTTTCCTTGGAAAAGTTCAGGAGCGGCATAAGGTGGGCTTCCACAAAACGTGTCCAGTTTATTACCAACCGTAAATTCATTACTAAAACCAAAGTCTGCAATTTTAATGTTCATGTCTGCATCAAGTAGAAGGTTTTCTGCCTAAGGGAAAAATAGAAGAGGAAAAGGACAACTTAGGTATCAGAATAAGATCAATATATTACAGGGTATCATCTATCAATAAATGCAAAAATGTCTCTTTTTCTAAAATAGTTCACCATCTGTATCTTTCCTGCATAACAAAAGAAACTAATCCCCCTTAAAACATTACAAAGACTGAAAATCAACTATGTTTACTCAGGAAAATACAGTTGTTAAAAGCAGCTAAACAGACTTGAAAGTCAGCTAGTGAATGAGCTATGAAGATTTTTTTTTGTTGTTTTGTTTTAAGAAATAACCTAGTTCAGCTTTAGACTGAAGTACCTAAACATCTCAGAACAGCAGTTTCAGCTTCTGACAGGTTCATGCCAACCTCTGATGCCAAAGAGCATAAATCTAATCCCAGACATCATCTACCATTTTGGTGGGGTAAATGTTAGAAGGGATTTAAGACTTTAGAAGAAGATCTCTTCTGCTTGCAAGATGAAACACTTCAAGCTACGTGTTGTATCTCAGCATTTTGTACCCCCCCAAAAATCTCCCCTTAATTATTAGTGTTTGCTTCAGCAATAACAGCATCAAGGTGTTTAACACTCAAGTATAACATTCTGTATGAAAAAATGCATGTATTGTACATCTAAGAATATTAATGCCTGTGCAGCAATCATCATGTGAATGCAACGCATTCTCACAATACAGACGCAAGTATTCAGTAAACAATATCTTATACTGAGTATCACAGGTAGCTCAGAAGATTAAAAGAGGGAGGTTAGAGGAATACTAATACATTACTGGAAAAAAATAAAGTGCATTTCTCAAAATGCAAGGATGCTGTGCAAGCGGAGCAGCAGAACTGGGCAATGTTTACCCATGTAACTGGGTCTTGGCTCCTAATCTGCATATCAGCAACACAAGAGCAGCACTGAGCAGTGCAGGAATCCTTTTTCAACAGGGGAACAGACACCAGCCAGAGCACAGGATTCACCTAATTGCCAAACATCAGTTTTATAGCAAATATAGACATCTCTCATCGGATACTGTGCTCAGAAAATAGTGTGTTAGTTCAGGATCAGAGAAACAGCAATCAGCTTGTTAGTTGCTTTGATTAAAAGGGGAAACATGATTTTGTTTGGTTTTATCTGTTTGTAGGTTTTCTTTTTAATAATTTAGCTTTTTTTCAGGAGTAAAATACAGCCCGTTTTTACAAACTAACTGTCTTGGAAAATACTTTATTTTCCCAACTAATGACCTCTAATCTCAGCTTGTTCCAGCTGATGTGCCTGCAGACAGAGTCAGAGTTATTTTCTATATTTGACAGCCTTCTACATTACTGCACAAAGACGTCATTTTTCTTGTGGTGAAAACATTACTGTCAGTGCAGCTGCTCTGCGATTACAATAGTCCTCCTAGTCCAACAGTACACTGCTACCCAAGTCCCCCATGCTTCTAGGTTTCTTACTTCAAACAAAACCACCAAAAAAACCTTTTTAATGTGCCAAATAGAAAGACTATGCTCTTGTTGGCTACATGTTCAGAGCAAAAAGTATTAACATTCACTGAAAAGGTAAGTTTTGTGCATCACAGGATGAGCAAAGATGGAGTTGGTTGTAGCTCTTTCTACACAAGCTGTTTATAATCACAGAAAATTAAAAGGAGACAGTTTAAGTACCCATGGACCTTGTACTCCTTTCTCTTCTGCCAGAACAGCCTGGACAAACTGGCACATTTTCTTACATGTCTTCCTGGTTTAGTCTGAAGTATTTGACGAAATTTACCATTACTTTTATTAAAGTATTAAAGTATTTTATTAAAGTATTTATAAAAAATCCCCGAAGCGGTGCTCTGCCTTGCAGTGCTAACAATGTCAACTGGTCAGTGTGCTGATACCAGGGCCAAAGTCAAGAGAAGCAGATGCAAATGCAGACACAACTTTCAAGTTGCTTCTTCCTTCTCTGCAGCTCCATGCAAGGAGTTTTAAATGAGACAGACGACACATAGTATTTGGAAAGAAGAGATTAAGTGGAACACCTTCTCAAAGCCATAGGCTTAGCCCTTTTTTTCTTTGGGGAATGCATTTTTCACTGGCTAGGCTGACTGGCTCTCAATCACACCTAGGACTGAATTTTTCAAATGAGTCTAGCATAACTCCATCCAAGAGACGACAGAGAGAGAAAAGCAAACAAACAAAATACTTTGGACCCTGCCCGCCTGTCTTGCAGATAGGAAGGAGATCAGCAGCAGAATACTTGTTCCAGATGGTAAAAGGGATCCCATGCAAACGCTACAAAGCGGTTTTGGATAGTCCAGCGAGCAATGCTGTGAGCTGTGTATGTGCTGTGGAACTGAGACATGAATGAGCAGTGGAGGCTGTAACAGGCTCCAGGAGAAAGCGTGAGATGCAGGATGCTAAATCACTGCAGAGGTTAATGCAATAAGACTCAATAACATTGCTGGGCTGAACCAGGCAGTGCCAGATACAGGAGGAGGTGGCTGGCTCCCTGCTCCCAGCCAAGCACAGCACAGAGGCAACCAGGGAAAGCAGCTTGTCTGGCCAAGCCACTGGGTGCCTGGGTACAGCCTTCTGAAAAGCTCAACAACAGTAGCTGCAAAAAGCTCCAGGGAGCTTGACAAAACATTCACGGTCTCCAAACCACCATGTAAGATGGGGAGAATTTTTTTTTTTTTTAAATCAAAATTTCAATGAGATCCAGCCCTTTCCTTCCTTGCATTCTGACTTCAGAGCGCTGGCCAGGCACCTCCATCAGCAGATGACAATGGTCCTGGGGCAGGGAGGACTCAGCAGAGAAGGATGTGTTATCCAGCACCATATGCACATACAGGAGCTGGCAGATTGACAGGTATTAGGGAACAGATTTGTGAGAAACAGGATGAGCATATGCTGCAGTATATTATAAGAAAGTTAAGACAAAAGATACTGGTGAAAAAACCCTTGGGAATAACTGAACCTCAGTTTCCCGCAAGTATTTAGGCAAATCAGTAAAATAGAACCTACACTAGTGTGTTTTCTATATAAACATACACAGACATTAAAGCCAGAGCACAAGCCGACTTTTAAGTGGGTGAAGATCTTGTGTCCAAGTCCCATGATATCTAAACTTGGCACGAAGAAGACTTCAGACTGAAGCCTTAGGTTGCACCTGCAATCGCCGAACTCTTTAATACAGTCTGGTATGATTACGCAGATAGACTACTACAAAGCATCAAAAAAAGGAAGTTCAAATAATTTCTCTTCATCTCGGACTTTTCTGCCTGAATTAAATAGTAGAGTATAAATCAAAAGTTCATGTGGATTAAAAACATATTTCTTATGAATCACTAAGAAAAGACCATTTTATATATCTTGCAAAATGTTTTAACTGAAAATATTTTAATTAAGTAGTGCTGACTGGTATCACCGAGTTTCTATAGCTTCAGCGCGTAGATATCTGCATGCCAGGAGGTACAACTCTTTGGAGTGCGTGTCTTATAAAGCCAAAACTGGAACGAAACTAACATGTTCTATTCTTGTCTCTCCCCTGTTCCGACAGGCAAGCTACATCATTTTTGTGCTTCAGAAAACTGAGAGTAAAATACAAGTGATAGTTACGGTTCCCTCATTCACATGTTTGAGGCATTCAGAAACAGTGGCAAGGACAAGTATATAGAAAGAAATTAAGTCAGTATTGTCAACCAGCAAAATGAACAATAAGAGCCTACCTTAAGATCCCGATGAACTATGCATTTCTGATGACAGTACTGCACAGCAGACACAATCTGAAACATCATGATCAGTGAAATATTTTATTTCAGTCTCAGTATAAGTTTTTGTATATTATTTAGCAATTTTGGCTCATGATATGATTCAGTAGAACGTAAGAAATTAATAAATGGAGCTTTCATTTTAGAAACTATTCATGTAAATTTCATTAAAGCTCAAATGCTAAAACATCCCTAAAAGCAGCTCATATTCTTATTTAAAAAAATACATACTCCTTAAGGTAATAAGAGAAACATCTATTTTAAATGCAGATCATCCAATAGCAATAACTATAAACGGACATCATTCCACTTCATAACCCCAGAGTAGGATGTACCATCTCAGATTTTATACTCTGAAATATCTACAGTATATCTCTGCAATTAATTCCTAACAGAATAGTTTATTCAACATTTTCATATACAACTTTCATACATGTGTAACAAAAACCAAGTCTGAAACAGCAAGTTAAAAGTAGTGGCTTTACATGTTAATTATATACCTTAATTCTGAAAAATACCAGAACTTTTTTATTTATCCAATTAAAGTTTTTCACAAAATAATCACTAAAAACAGGGCAAGAAAAAGATTAATATGAGAAAGTTAGTAACAAGAACATAAAAACCTGTTACAGAATATCTTTCACACGAAACAGTGTGACATGACACAGCAATACATGTCATCATAACATCTCTAGATAGAAGAGCTGTTAAATTCTAAAATATTCAGAAAAGGATTAAAACCTCAAGTGAGTCACAATAAAAAATGTGGCTCTTAGGAACATCCACTAAAAAAGAATGTAACTATTTTTAGATAGTACGTAAGAAGCAGATATTTTTCTCTTCAGGGATTTTTTCCATTCCAGCTTTAATAAACATTATCACAACAATGAATATTTCTTTAAAGTAAAAGAAGTATGCTCACACTCTTGTCTATCTGAAAACACCGTAAACAGAAACAAAAGAAAGAGCAAATGTTAACTTCATACCTGCCTGAATTTTGCACGAGCTTCTTTCTCTTTCATCCTTCCATGTGCAACTAGGTAGTCAAACACCTCTCCTGACCATGACAAGCACAAAACATCAGTCCTGTTGCCCAGGTTCTACTTTTGACTGTCATGCACAATGAAATAATGCTTGAAAACAACAGCCCCCTCCACCCCGCCCTGCCCTTGATGGGAAAGGATACACAAGCAGACAATAAAAATTCCTTTTTGCTGTTTGCATTGAGTTTTATTTTTCGGACATTTAATAGTCAAGACATACAAAAAAGGAACCCTTCATACTAAGGCTTCTTCAATTTTAAAAAATAAATCTACTTAAAAACCACTGTGAAACAACAGCAAAGACTAATAATGAAAAACATCTATATTGCATATGAGACAAACTGGGAAACAGGCAATTTCTTATCTACTGAATTTATTTCGCTTATCTCCAGCGGCTTCTCTTGACAGTATCTGTATTACTTCAGTTTTTTCCTTCTCATCCTCTAATAGAGCTGTTTCACTGCCTCTCAGATCCCCAGCTCTGCGGTGGCTGAGGAGCAGCCTTTCCTAGCGGGTCCCTGTCCCTGTGCTGGGCTCCCTTCCCACACTCAGACATTGCCCACATTGCTGGGCAGCTCCTCGAGCGGGGACCCACTGACCCTCTCACTCCCCGCGATCCTGCCCGTCCCTTTCCTCGTGTTCCTTATTCCCATCCCCAGACCTGCCCCTCCAAGTGCTCCGGCACACACTTGCAAGACAAAATGAGGCACCAGTGGCTGCCTAAATATAGCGGATAAATACCGAGCCAAGTTTTTGCCAAGATCTGCACTAGGTTATCTCCTGATATTGCAGCAGAAACCTCAGAGCAGTAACTACCCCTAAGCATAAACCTAACAGGTTACTTTACAGAACTGGATGCAAGCAAGAAAGTCAGCCCTGGGAGGTCCGCTGGGACCGTTGTGAAGGCCAGACTGGAATAACCCATAGACCATAAAATCCCTAAATTGTTCCTAGGCATGCAACCGGCATGGCTTTCTGTATTTCAGTTTATCCTTAAAGCAGAATTAAGAATCCACTTACCCCCGCTGGCATATTCCATTACCAAATACAACGTCTTTTCAGTTTCAATAACTTCAAATAATTTTACTGCAAGAAAAATGAATGAGAGAGAGATTGCAGCAGGGAGCAAAAGCACAGCACAAACAAAAAATTATACTGATGAAGTGAGTATAATTTATGGCCAGTGATAACACTAAACCATATGAAAACCTTTTATCCTTTAGGTTAGCATTCTTTTGAGGGGAAAAAAAGCAAAATTAATTTCTAAATTATGGTTGATAATAAAGCATATTAATCCACAATTTTCTCCAAAGTTTATGCACGCTGTACAAACAAGTTCATGCTGAAATTAGTGTTTGACACAGACGTCTTTAAGATCATACAAACCTTCCCTGTTTTGCTATTAAACTGCTCCCAGTTAGAAATCTGAGACTCTGACCAACTAAAAACTGAGTGGATACGAGCAACGTTAAGTCTAAAAGACTTTTCTCAGCTTGTAATTGTACCTACTTGTTCAAAGCAAACACACTTCCACCGCCACCCCCAAGAAACAAAAAACAGCAGAAGCTAAGAATGCTGGAAAAGCAACAAACAACTTGAGGGATGAGAAGGGAGTGCCTAGCACGTAATAACTTGTACACCTCATCCATACCTTGTATGCAACAAGCCCTCTGGCCGATTCAGGACCATTAAGTGTCTCTGGAACAAGACTGTCCAGCCCTCCTCAGCCAGAAGAATTGTCATCACAAAGTAGGGCCCTGAAGCTGTGGGGCAGGTGAAAGAACTAAAGCAGAAAGGGAAAATTACATACTTTGTAATTCTGATTTTCTGGAAACATCAGTCAATTGGAGTCTTTCCTAGACTCAATGGAGTTCTGCTACTTTCACCCAACAAACTCATGCTCTTTGGCCTCAAGAGTAATTTCAATGGACGAGGGGAGTTAGGACCCTCAACAGATTGGAGCGCTCAGCAGCTCCTACTCCATGTTAAGGCTTTCCTGGACTGAGCAGCTGATCTCCTCAGAGCAAAATTCTTGTTCCAAGCAGAGTCAATAAAGGAGGCGAGACAATGAAGCATTTCCTGAATGCTCACTGTCTCGTTATCTCAAAAAAGTTTAATGAACAAAAGCATAACAGTAAAGTACATTTAAATAAAGCCAAAGAGACTAAAATGTAAACAGTATAATAATAATACAAGTTTGCAGAAATGCAGGGCTCCTACCAATATTGGGATGATTCAGTATCTTCATTATTCGTACTTCTCGAAACAACTGTTAAGGAAGAAAGACAATTTTCTTAGCGTGTATTTATGATGGAAATGTTACAGAAGATACGCAATTTTAGATGGCAAAAAGGAGCAGCATAAGCCATAGAAAATAGCACTAGCATAGCCTATAGATAAATATAGTGCAGTGAACTGCAGAATAGGTAAGCTATACCTTATACATTAGACAAAAATAACCACTACCAACTACATATCAAAACCAAACTGATTTTTAAGCTTTATACAAACAAACACAGATAAGTTTTAAAGCCCTTTTGGGAGTTTCACATTGACCAAACCCAACAGATTATTCACACAGGTTTTTGTTACAGCTTTGCCCTCATTTATTTGGTAAATGGGAAGCTCAGCTAACCACCCTGAATACATACATAACTCCAGGTACAAATACAAGGTGTAGCACTACAGAAAAGTCAAACACACAGATGCTGAAATGGAATTAGAGACCAGCAACCCTGATGTTCCACAGTCCTGCCACTCCAGAGATGTGAAACAGGTGAGTTCGCTTTTCTCACAACTACCAAATCTTACACAGCCATGTCCCCTCTCCCCGCAGCAAGGCCTGAAGGTTTATGATTGATTACAGTTTGCTTTACACTCCTGAGTCACATAATTAAAAACAACTGGACAAACTCATAGCCCAAAGTGTATATACTTAAGAAAATTGTGAGTTTACTTTTTTTTTTTCCCCCTTAAAATCAGAAAAAAGGCATCTTTGCTCTTAAATTTCTAGCATTCTTGGGTTTACCAATTAAATAAGAGCTGAAGCAAGACTAACCTAGGGGCTCAAAGGGAAGAAGGCAAACAAAAGGAATCCTAAATGACTACATAGTCCTGTTACTCTGTACTTGAGGCTGCCTAAGCTTGCACCGTTTTACTTCAAGTGAACAGCATATCTGCATCACCACATCCATTTACTGTGCTGTATGCTCTTTAGTCCCATATTGGGCTGAAGTAGGATCTTGAAATGAAGGAAGAAAAGCTTGCTGGCTTCAGCCTAATGTCCACATATTTTGGAAACATCTTAGCACTACAGTCCTCCTTATGGAGAAGCTTGGCTCAACACAGAAGTGCACTGTTGCTATTTTGCTTGCCTGATGTCTCAGAGGACTTGTCTCCCTCCATTTTCAAAATGAGTCCCATTTGTTCAGATATTACTCTTGCAAAAGGGTTCAAATATGTAAGCCAGAGACTGAACACCTCATCAAATAGTAGCACTTTAGTTTCTATTTTATGATGCCTGAAGCTACAAGTTAAGAGAAATTCTTTTGCTTAGACAACACTGATGCTTCTTCACTCCATTTGTGTG
The DNA here is from genome assembly GCA_013399365.1 of Pampusana beccarii. Taxonomy (NCBI): domain Eukaryota; kingdom Metazoa; phylum Chordata; class Aves; order Columbiformes; family Columbidae; genus Pampusana; species Pampusana beccarii. The sequence continues at coordinate 1,189,727 of VWYH01010423.1, read as the reverse complement.
ACTTACTCATAACATTTCTAGAATGTTAAGTTTATTCTACAAGACTATAGAGTAACACCTTTTTGAAATTCAGCTTTTGATCAAGTAAAATTATTGTAGTTCTACATTAATTATTTCAAGCTAGTTACTATCCACTTGCCTTATAATTGCCCTTAAAATGATTTCAGAAGGAATCAAAGACTCTATAAGCACTTTTTCTGAGAAAACATGAACAGTATGATACTGTTTGCTTGTGTTCAAAATGTAACACATGGGTATGTAATACTATGCACTAGAATTAACTTCAGCAAATATTATTGTTTCCTCATAAAACCAGTTATACTCACGAAAAAAACCCTCATACCAGGATGTTCTTTGTGCATTTATGTTTTTCTACCTATTTTAATTTGTTACACAAGAAAAGGTTTCTCAACTAAACCAACATCAATTAGTCAGAAGTTAACAAATCTAAACCAGTAGGTGGTATAGCTTCAGAAGAGCTTATAAGCAGGTATGTGGAAAACTGCAATTCCTGCCAGAAGATTAGAAAGATATTTCATACAGCAATGAACACATGCCTTCATAAGCAGGATTAAAATATTGGGCTTCTATAAAGAAAATAATTTCAAATATAGAAAAAAAGATAATTAATAAACACAATTTTACAAATAATGTGAAGCACAGTAACTGAAAAAAAATTGATGTGCATTATTCTACGCAATATTCTCATAGGATCTAGAAATTTATTAATTGGTTTAAGATTCAAATTGATTTTACAGGGACATTAAATTTTGTTCCATATAAAATGCAATTTTTTCTTCCATAAAGGAAAAAGCCTATCAGGAAATAGAATAAAAGTCTATTTTCCTCAATACAGAATATTAGTGACTTCTAGCCTAATTCAGATACTTTGTTAACATGAAAGAAACCTTTACTTGCTCTGATTCTGAACAGAAGACATCACCAAGACCTAAAGCATGGCTTTATTCCATAGAAACACCAACACAATTTTTTACATCTTGTATTATATATCCTGTTGAATAGATATTTTTCAGAAATGAAGTAGTTAGTCTCAACCTTTTGAAAGAAAGCAGCTATTCTAAGGCAATTTCTAAATGTACTCAAAGTCACAAGGTGAATCTTGCTGGTTAGGGACTCTGAGGTGGGCTTCTTGTTTGTTTGGGGATTTTGACTGAAAGGGATTTTTAATGCTGGTTGAAATGCATTTGCATGCTTAGAGCAACTACCAGACAAGGCTGGAACAGCCAAAGTTATCTTAGAAGATGCTCCATCCACACAAATCACATCAAGCACTAGCTGAATGGAAAGCAGCTATTTTATTTTACAGATGGGACAGTGTCAGCCTCCCTCCAAACATATGAGAGCAGGGAGAGAGAGAAATCAGCAGAGTAAGAATTGAAAGAATACTTGAACTCTTGGAATCTACCTGCAGGCACCTGCTGACTAAACAGCTTGCCCTGGAAAAGATCAAAAGACCCCAGGTGATGGTACTCCCCACAGAAATGCCCCCCAGCTGCCTGCCCACTGCTGAAACTACAGCACACAAGGTTGCCTTCTTCACAGGGAGATCCACGTTCCTCTCAGAGCTGGTGTTTTGCAGTTGTTATTGGCTTCCGACAAGCTTCCAGCAGTTGTGTACTTGGAACCTGATATTTCCAGACCTTTTTCTGATGTAACTCAGGCATAGGCATGTTGTAAATTAGGCAGATGTAACTCATATATTCCATAATACTGCTACAAAACTAAGTCAAGCAGCTTTGCTAAACCTGCTTGGCTTGACAGATACTTTCCAACCCAGAAAGAAAGAAATTGTTTGCAAGGCTGAAAGACCAGAAGTAATGGAACAGCACCGTGTAATGACACCACAAACACAGCCACATTACACCTTGTGTAGTTCCTGGCCCATACGGTGCAAGGGGATGTGTAAGGGTTTCTCAAAGGTGCAGTAGGGAGAAAGAAGCCAAGTCTGATTTAGATACATCTAAAAAGAAGCCCTCTGACCCCCTAAAAAAGGGAAAATCTGAAATGCCGCTTGCTAATCAAACCCTTTAAGAAAAAGAAAAGCATCTTCTGCTCCACTAGCATTTTGCAGAAGAGTGACAGAATGCTATTTCAGAAACAGCCCTAGTGCAGCCAGTACAAGAAGACACTTCCAATGTAGCAGACATGCAGAAAATAGAACAGCTATTTTGATATAGATTCTAGTTATGATGAAACCCAAATACTTACATTTGGGAACAAATTACAGTAATGACTGGAAAAAGCTGAGTCAGCACACTATGTTATGATAAAGACAGCAATTTCATAAAAAAGCAACCAAAACAGCTCTATCTTCTAAACAGGTGCTCACTAAGATGAGAACCACATACTGAACAAATTGAAAACAAAATAAAAGGCAGTGCCCTTAATTTAACATTATTTGTTTAAAGAGTTAGAGGGCCTAAAGCAAGGAATACAATGTAACTTAAAACTATCATGTTGCATGCACGAGGATGCAAATTTTAAAATTTATAAGGTCACCTTACCTGTGTCATCTCCTAACATTCAATGGTTTAAGTTAAAATAACTAAGTCTATGAAGTACCCTGTCCATACCATATGGCATAAATAACATTGGAGAGTGGCTAAGAACAAACTAAACACTTTCTTCGCTTTCATATCCATGACTAACTACAGACACAGCTTGTATGCACTTTCAGAAACTCAAGTATGTGCTCAAATATTTCTGTTTACAAAACAGAATGGTGCAGGAGAAGCTACGATGCCTCAAACTCAATTAAGTCAGCAGCGAGTACTATGGCAAAACCTACTTGCACTTGGTAACCTTTATATTACAGTGAATGGCAGGAGGATGGGTTTGTGAATAACCCTGCGCCTAAGATCACTACATATTCATTTTGCTTGATTAATAATAATCAATAGTGATCGACGGCCCAAAAGTTTTGCTGGCCTGCATACAACATACCAGCTTTGAAGTTTTAAGGACTGTCCTGTCAACTATGCTAATTTAGACGGGTTCAAACTCAGGAGTGGTATTTTTGTGGCAATAACATACTCCAGTATTCCTCTATAAACAGTAATTAGAAAAGTGTCTGCTCCTATTAGAACAATACTACTATCACCACTTCCCATTCCCAATGTTACCTCTTAAAATAAAAATTGACTACTTAACAGTGCTACATACAGTATAACCCTGCTGACAAACCATAAAAATTCAAATTACAATGATACTACACTGTACATAAAGAATCACAAACTTTACATAATAGTTCAGTGCAGAAAGAAAAATAAAGATGACTGATTTCACGAGCAGTAAAAGAATTTTTTTATTATTTTATCTACAATACACAAATGACCTATCAGAATACTAAAAGAAATCATTCCAAGCATGCTGATGAACCACCCTCCCACCCTTATTTGCTTTAAAAAACTACAATTGCCTGAGTGACTGTGCAAAAACCGTGCTTACGTTTACTTAAAAGCTTTCAGAGAATCAATATTCAGCTTCACTCAAAATTCTCAGAAAATTGTAGGAAGCTGTAGACATTTAGAGCTTCAAAACAAAGATTATTTTTTCTGAAAATTACAATCAAGATGTTACAAAGGAAAACTTTATACCAACAAGTTATCACACTTTCCAGTGTAAGCAGAAGACGCATGGGATAAATATTTCTAGAAGTTATTGAAGAAGAACGGAATTGTTGTTAAATCACTTAATTCAATTTCTGTCCTTAGCTCTATGATAAGCTGCTTCTACCTGCACCTAAAAGTGTTTCTCTTGTTATCATCTTCCAACTCAAAAAACATGTAACAGCAGCAATGTCCTATTACATGAGTGTTTTGTGCACTACTGGTGCAGTGTGACAGCATCTTTTGTAAGCTATGAAAGTTTCATTTATACTTGGAATGACTTAGCAAATTATTGTTGAATATCTTTGTGTGAAATAACTTATCATTAAAGCAATTACCCTAGAACTAACTTTTTCATGCTTAATTTTCCAGGAAGTTTTAACGCTTTTTATCCTCTCTTTGTTCAACAATGAGACAAATTCACCTAGCTCTCCAAGCGTAAATACCGAGCTAGGTAGGAAACAAGCTACATGAACAGCACAGGATCCCCCCAGTATGCTCTGTCACGTCCTGCCTCTGTGGGGCCCTCTTCACTAGCCCAAATACTAGCAAAGAGATTTGCTTAATATAGGATATAGAAAGTAAGGATAGCAAAACTTTTGCACGGACTCTGTGCAGCAGGTTGAATTAAAAAAAAATCCTGAAGAACCCACACTCAAAAATACTACAGAAGAGAAAGCAAATAAATCAAAGAATTAAAAGACATCAAAGAAAAAAAGAAATTAAAGCAAAGTCATATTTAACTTCCCATAACCGAAGTTGCACAATAAAATAAATGTAATAGCAGCCAGAGACAAAAGAGCAACAAGCCCTAGCTTCTTTCTCTCTCATTCTACAGCTGCAGAAAGCAGCAGTTCAGTATTTGTAAAGAAAGAAAAAATACCCCTTTTTTTTTTTTAATAAGGGGCAACCTCCAATAGGACAACGCAAAATTCCTGTGCTTCAGCCAAAACCAAACTTATGCATAATTAAATAGTAAAAAAAGCCCAAACCAAACAAAAATCCCCCAGGGTTTTGTAAAAACATTCATCACAATGGTTATGAAGGACTTCCGAATTTGTCTACAGCTACAAATAAACAAGAATGTTGTAATTATTTTCAGCCATTTTGTCAATTCTATATACAAAAAATAATTGCTAAAGGTCCATTGAGTTTAAAAAAAATATTATTCAAGCTGAAGGAATATAAAAACAAAAGGTAAAAAAAAATTAAAGCCATAAATTTGGCACTCTTATACGTCCACAAAACCTAATTACTATATTAAAGAAAAATCCAAGAAAAATACTACCCTTTACAGCATTATATCTTGATTTAGTATGTAGACAAACTACTTGTGTACTTAGATATTTTATTGTCAGCAAAGATTAAAGCTGAAGGAGGAAGGAAGAGCAAAGTAGTGATGCTTACATAGGAACCACACAGAGTAACTGCCCTCAGACAAATTGCACATGCACATTATAGCAGAGCCAGTAGGATACCACTGTCTCCTAAGGTCATACATACACAAAGATGTTTGTTTAGCAAGATAAAGCGACCAAACATTTTTGACAAGTAAATAAAAGATCACAGTTCAACCATTCACAGAATTTCAGATATTATGGTGTATTCTTACCTTCTGCAGACTAGTAGGATTTAGCTGGGTTTTATCTATTATTTTCACAGCAACCTTTGGGAAAAAAAAAGCAAACCATGGATTACTAAACTCAGAAAAATGTTTGAACAAAAACATATCACACCTCTGTGAGCAAAAGCATAGATGCACCTAGAAGACGTACATATATGTCTGCTTTTATGCATTTCATCAAGCAAAACTTCCTCACCTGTTATGATCTACTAGCAGGAGTTCAGAACTTTGCACCAGATGGTACCACCAAGGAATCAGTTGTATACTTACGTCAGTGTTTGGACCGAACAATGTTATCCTGTCTACTGCAAAACCAGGGCCTTCAAACACAAGATCAATCTATCTCTCAATAGATTTCAATATCAAGGATCTATCTATCTATCTATCAATAAGATTATCAATATCAATGAAATCTAACTACCGTTAGATTTCTCTTCAGTTTTGGAAATGGTTGGGGACAAACTGACCCACTCCCAGCCCCAAAATACCCCTTCATGCACAATAAACTTTTTTAATCTCTTCACCAACAATTTACATTCCAGAGAAAAGGAGTCATTAGATGGAGAAAACTCATGCACGTCAGATAACTTTTCCTATATTCTGAAACAAGCTCTTTGCATTTTCCTCTGTGATGACAAAACATGCGCTTTTTCTATTCAGAAGAGAAAGGTAATATAATAGCAAAGATAGCCAAAGAGAATATAACACATTCTATCAGCCTTTTTTTTTTTTTATAAGGCTTACCTCTCTTCCAGTAAGCACATGCCTTGCCAGTTTCACTTTGGCAAAATTTCCTTTTCCTATTGTTTTCAGTAAGCGATAATTTCCAATGTGAGGATGTTCTTCATTGGTAGATGTAATGGAGTTTCTACATCGGGGGATGTTTTGTCTGCTACTCGACTTGATAGGCTGGACATGCGGTTCAGTGTATCCATCCACAGAGGTATGCTGGAAGACAGATAAAATAGTTGGGAATTTAACTACTGGGATTTTAGACAGTTGCAGCAGAACAGACTGTATAAAAAGGTGTAGGGGGAGTAACTTATTTACTTTTACAATATAACTGACAACTTTGGATGGTAGCCCAAGCAGGACATGCTGTTTTCAGGCAGAGTTTGATGAATGTTTCAAGAAAAAATGTCTGCATAAAGATTTCACCAGCTCCAAAAGTAAAACCAGATACACCTAGGCAGTAACCAAGAAACTATTAGACTTTTTAAAACATGAAACTATGCCAAACTACATCCTACACCACTATGTTGCAAATAAACTTGTCTAATCATAACCAAATTTAGTCTTTTAAAAATACACAGAACAAAAAAATATTTGTACTTTGGTGTATTTGGAAACAAAGTTTCACTCAATTATTTTTCCTTAACTTTCTTCACTCACCATTATGAGAAAAATATTTTTTCAAGTAAGCTTTGTTCCTCAAACATGTTTGTATATTTTTGTAAGTCACAGAAGTTCTCATTCAAGTAATAATCTACATCTTTATTTAAAAATAATAATCTATTCTTAAAAAAACCTCCATGATATAAATATATTTTAAGTCTCAAAAAGTCTGAAGAACTAAAAGGCTGTTATTTTTAACGCATGCCACACATCATCCCACATTAAACGTTAGTCACTGAAATCTGCAGTGCTTCTGTACTCTTTTAACTTCCAAGTATGTAAGAGGCAAGATACAGATGGGGCTTGGACACATTCCAAGGAGAAACCAAAGTAAGGGAAGATGTCAAAGGGGTGTTAAGTGTTTCAGTATATCAAATGCTTTCTGACATTAGTGGTAGATGGATACAAATGTTTAACAGGTAAAATTTAGCCTCTGATCTTTTAAGTTACAGCTCCTAAGGCAAGCAAACACTATAGGCAGAAACAGCATCTTCTCAGACCAGTGCTGAGATTTTGTAACAGAATGGGATGTTTACTCCCAGCTCACCCAGTTCCTGCTAAGCATAAAGCACCAACAAAACTCAAAGGACACCTGAATATTTCCCTGCTATTCACTGCTGCAATCAAAAAGTGGGTATCTTTACACAGAGCCTGTTTCTTCACAGACCAAAGGTCCCTAGATCTTCGGCCTAAAGCTGAAAGCAGAGTCAGAAGGCAGCAGGAGGTTCCACTCTTTTAATACCCAACCTAACATTGGTCTGTGCTGATCTCACCCGTCATCCCTCGCACAAGTAGCTATTTTCTTATACAAAACAGAATTCAAAGCAGTGCTTCCAACTCCAGACTGCATTTATTATAGACCGAAGTCAATTCCCTCCTGTAAACACCCAGGCTTACAGATAGTCCCAGTGAGCCCGGCACAGTTATTTCAGGACACAAGCACTAGTAGAATTGGGAAAACTAGCAAACAGCTGCAACACAACCGGAAAAAACAAGGAGTAGACCACAACCAGAATGTTCTTCCCAAATGTAGCACAACTCTGCTTACATCACCTCCAGCATTATTAATTATTCACTATGGCCAGGAGAACAGTCCTAAATATAATTTTGTGTTTGTCTCTTCGTTACCTGAGTCTCTCTGCAAAATACTACTTCCCTCCCACTGCTGAGCAGTTTCCAAATTACTGCAGAACCAAGCAAGCCAGACATGTTTAGATTCTGTATATCAGACAAATTTATTCAACTATGAAACAGCACACTAGCAATAGTATTTATCCTTTGGAAGCATGTAATTAAAATACTTTCTGTGGACTTGGAAAGAGAGGATCAGAAGGACAGCTCCAGGCAAAGAGGTTTTGAAACATTCCTTCAACATCAGATATGAGTCCTACATGCAATAAACCAGAGCCCAAATACAAGTCTTGCCTAAGAAAACACCCTGAAAAATCAATATTTGTATGGTGCTAATAATTAATATTATAGCTGTACCTAGAACCTTGTCCAGAGCTACAGCACTATGCTAAACAAGCAAGTTTTAAAAGTCTTCAAGCCTACTTATGCATGCAATTAGTTCTTCACTACTTGTAATACAATGCCTACCAGAAGCAACCCTAATATCAATTGCCAATTTTATACACGCCATAGGATTAGCATACTGCCCGGAGATACTGGAAGGGGTCTTTTAGATAAACGGTTGGATAGGCAAACAAAACCAATGTCATAGGCAAAGCGAACGATGGCTCCACAGCATAGATCGTTTTAATGCAGATTTAACAGGTAAAGCAGTTATTTAATCATAATGACAATATAACGCAGAAACAAATCTGAAGAAAAAAAAAGGTAACAAGGTTCATGGTCATGACGATTCTCGATTTTGGTCTTTCTATGACGGAAAAATGAAGCCCCTCCAGATAGTTTCTTAATTATCCCCCCTCAGATTATCTTCAGAGACAACCATTCTCCCCAGCTATGCTCAAGGACGACAGAGAACATGCATAAAGAAGGTCAAGTTCCTTAGTTTGTAAGCCACACATGTATAATTTTTGAATTTTAACAGCACTGAATGAAATTCAAATTATTCTTCTTAAGTCTTGAAATAGGCCTCTCTTTTGCACATAAACGTGTTGCTATTGTTGGAAAGTACAGAGGAATTTAAACTAGAAACTCATCAACTTCTAGAAATAAACATTCAACAAAATTGAAACATAAGAAAGATATTGAAAAAAATCAGGTCAAATAATGATATCTCAAGAGATTATTTCCAAACAGTGCTAAAGCTGAATTCCACAGAAGGATGTGATATTCACACTGTCTAGAAATACAAGATATGTAGTTTTAAGATCTTTCTGGTTATTACAATATGTTCATTCATTATGCACCAGTTACTATGTGGCTGTTTAAAAATGCCATTTCAGAAGAACGATCTTTACATTCTGAGAAATTTGTCAGGGTGCTGGAAACGAAAAGGCTGTAAAAACCAACACTCTCCTTGAAGTTCACTGCCATCTAAAACCAATTCCAGCTAATAACCTGCATTGCTTATGCAGGATTTTAATGAAAGATTCTGATACTTCTCTAGATACCGTGATAATATATCTTAAGATACATATATAATTTATTGTGAAACACTATTTTACTAGTACATCATAAACATGACTTACAGTATGTTCAGTTTATGTCAGTGTTAAATAAAATGCCTAGAAATCAACACAAAATTAGATGTTTCTTAAAAGAAAACGCATTTTTAAACAAAGAAAGTCCATCAGTAACAAAAGTTTAGAACTGAAACAGTATATTAGAGCAGCCATTTAGGTACCGTGCATGTCGGGCAACTATTAAAAAAAGAAAAATCCCATACGAAACCAAATCCACTGCCTTTTCAGAAATCTCCAAAAGGTAATTTTAGTATTCAATTTTTAGATTGTGACCAAAGAGAGCTCAATTAAAACTTATTACTCATAACTAGGCTTGTTCCTGACACGTCCCATTAGTTACAGAAAGTCAACAGCACTAAAATCACAAGAGAGCTAACCTGACCCATTGCTTCCCAAGACTCAAAGCTATCGTTTGCCTTGTTTACCCCAGGCAGCTTTGCAAAACAAGATGACCTGATGCCCAGACACATTATCTTTGAGAAAGTGCAGAAGAACTAACCCCACCAAGTAGATATAAAGTGTGTGCTCCACTCATTCAGCATCCTTTGGCTACTTAGCCACTGGAGTAGTTTTCTCACAAATTAGACACTGTAATTAAACTGACATCATCACATATATTAACTGCTCTTACAGTTTAGTCTTAAAAAGTCCCCAAAACCATTCCAGACACCAAACCACAAAGTCTTTCTCAGTCAAACAACACTGAAGGCCTCTCTAGTAACAGGGCAACTTCCACACACTGATCTGCCCAGAAATACACCTTGCTTGATTAAACAAACATCTTAGTCCTGAATTTTCCCCTTCTTGAATTACTACATGGTAAAGTCCTTGGTACAGTCAGCTCATGGAAGCAAAGTGCATACACACGGTGCTAGAAAAGGCACATCATCACACTCCCTCTCTCAATATTACCTCCTGTTATGAACTTAAGTTTCTTGCGGCCAATTTTTCACATTTGTAATTCCAAACATTTCGAAGTATGTGCAATACACATGAACATTTGTACTACCTGACATATTTTGCAAGGTAATCAAAATAGCTAGCCCAGACCGAGGAACTCTGAAGGGTTTAGAAGACTGTCTTCTGAACAGCACTGACTTGCACCAGCTTTGATTCACAATATGGGAAGGAAAGGGCAGAAAGGTATGAAGTAAGGTCCTGGATGTCCAGCTGTTTTCATGTTTTAAGTGCTTGCTGTCCATAACTACTCCTTTAGGACCTAGGAGCTTCTAGCAAACCATCTCAAGCAAGTCTTCCTGTTGCTGAAATAATCAAACAAAACTAGAAGAGTTCAATTTTTTGAAAGATCTTGGTAAACTTCAATGTAGAAACCAACTGAAATGTTCAGATCAGCTTATTCTGCATCATATATCAAGAGCACCAAGAGGTCCAGTTTTACAGTTACGAAGCACGATGCAACTTCAAACTGCACAACATGATAGTACCTGATCCATCAGGTAGTGCCAGAAGAGGAGGATTCACAGAATCACAGACTGGTTGGGGTTAGAAGAGACCTCTGGAGATCATCCAGTCCAACCCATCTGCCAAAGCAGGTTCACCCAGAGCAGATTGCACAGGAAGGTGTCCAGGTGGGTTTGAACGTCTCCAGAGAAGGAGACTCCACAACCTCTCTGGGCAGCCTGTTCTAGTGCTCTCGCACTCCTCTTCCAGGTAAATCTCACATCTGCACAGCTTACTTTTGCCACATGTACCCACCGCATCACACTGCAATTACCAAGACACCTCTAATCTCAATCAAAACACTAATAGAGCACTATGTAATTTTTCATACCTTTCAGACATGTGGAAAAGTGCTTTGGAGGGAGCAATGAAAAAGGCTAAATGTATGCACACATGATCCCATGATTGCTTATCAGCAATTAAATGCATACTAGATTGTCTATACATGACAAAAACTTCGTTATTTAAAAAACAAAACAAACTAAAAACAACAACCAAGGCCCAAAGCAATCAACCTGCTCCACTGAAACAGGATAATATGCAGGACTCAGCTCAGGAAAACCCAAGAAGCACACACAGAGTGAGGGAAAAAGTATATACAGATTTTGAATCTGATACCAAGGTCAATGCATGGCAGAGACAGAAGAGAATCAGACAAAACTGTCACGTCTGTCTTTAACTTGTCCCTGTACCCTGAGCCTGCACATGCAGGCTTTCCGGAAGTACACAAGGAAAATAATCAAACCCATGTATGTGCATCTTTCTGTTTATATCAGATTTACATAATACGGAGGAATTCCAGACATGAACTTTTGAAAGAGCTCGAAGCTATCAGCAATAAGTAACAATGATTTTGAATTAAGCTTCCTCAGTCAAGCATATGGAAACATTTCATTAACTGATGCTGTAACTCTGAAAAGCATTTTATATAGAACATAAAAAACCCCCAAACAAACCAGACTATAAGCATTGAGTTCAATATATAGTATCAAGTGAAATACTAAACAAAACAACTTTCCCTTACTCTTGTATCTCTTGCCTTTTCTTCCCAATTGTAATATTCTATATTTCAAAAACACAACTTCAAAGCTAATGGTAAAATACTTCCATTGCAAGGTGAAATACAATCCCTTCATGTCAATACACAATAAAGATTCCTTTCTAAAAGCATAAATATATGCTGGTGATGGGTAAACTTATGCCAAACATATAGTAAATCCCATCTTGTGCTTGTTACTATGGTATCTTAGGCCCTTAGAAGTTTTGGTAGCATTTTTGTTTCATTTTGTTGGGGTTCTTTTGTTTGTTTTTAAGTGCTTAATATAGCTTTGTGAGACATATCAGAAGTAAGTTTGCCAACTTTGAGACAGAACTGTTTTTCTAATCACAAACTACACAGGATACAACGTTTACAGCTCCATACTTGAAGCAATCTAGGATAGAAAACGGAGCCCACGATCTACCAGTGCAGCACCATACATAGCTAACGTGAGTTTCAAACGTTCACACACAAGGTTCTTCAGAACACTCATAATTTTCATATGGTAACACTAACCTGTCATAAATCCTGTCCATGTTATAGTAAGCTTGCTCCCAATTTTATGTTTTTTAACACAGCAGTAATGTCATATGGAAGGGTGACATTCATTATCACATAGAATCAGAGATACTTTTTAAGTATTAAAAAAAAAATAGAACGTGCCGGTCATCCCCTGAGAAGTCAGAAAAACAAATACCTTCATAGCATTAAATCAGGTCTCGTAACCTGAACTCGCTAAGGTGCTTCCTCCTCTCCCTGGGCCTGAAGCCCTCAGCCCGGCCAGGCGCGCAGGTGCAGCAGAACAGGACCTTCCTGCTTTTGTTCCATTTTGCTCAGAATTGGCACAGTTATTTCAACCTGGCACTTTCCTTCCTGACTCATCCCAAACACACAAACAAGATTTTCCAGGGCTAATTCAGGACAGTCGGCCCATACCATAGCCATTAATTGCTACAACAAAGCTGAACCCTCCCTGTAGCCCCAGTGAAAACTGAGACAAACCAGTTAGAAGCTGCTGCAGTATACCACAGATGATACTGAGGGAAGGAAAAACAAAGAAACAAGAGTTTTGCCTAAAATTCTCTCACATTTACTAATTTTTATTTGTCATTTGGTATACTACTAGAAGCTACAATCACTCCTACTAAGCAAAAGAGTAAAACATTCCCTAGCTTGTCAAAATAAAACGATGAATGTCCCCTACCCACAAAACTTGCTAGCTATCGCTCTTTCCTCAGGTGATCAGTTTAACCTCACCAGACTTTTTTTTTTTTTGACTTATTTCACGAGATCACGAGATGCAAGCAGCTACAGGTCACTGCTGCTGAATGCCAAGACACTCAGAGTTTGCTCAAAAACCCTCGGAAAAGAAAATGAAATGCTAACGTTGATCGTTAATTGAACCAACCAAACAGGAACATGAACACACCCAGAAAGCAAAACTTCTGGCAAAGGAAACTGGCAGGAGTTTTTATTGCACTTATAAATGATGCAGTCAGGTCATTCTGCAACCGGCCTGACAAAAGGCAGGAGAAGCGAGACATGAAACAACTTACAGTTCAGGATCACGCCAAGCACACAGAGCTTCTCAGCTGCTTGGAGGACTACGACAAACAGAAAATGCTTAAGTATCAACTTCAAAACTAAGGGGAAAAGGCTGTTTTTACAGTCTGCAGACTACAATCTGGAAACATGAGGCTTTTCTCCAGATGAGGAGAATGGCAGCAAGAGGCAACATTTACTCACAAAAGGGCTACTGGATTCTAGAGCTAAGTGTCTCTGATGCTCATGACCAAACCACCAGTTTTCTGGCCCAGCTGAGGTTTCTTCTACAGAAGGAAAACACACACACAGCTAATTGAGACCAGGCTCTGAATCCCAACTCATTCTTTCTCTCAAAGGTTACGAAATGGGAATTTTTTCCTTGCCCACTGCACACCTAAAACAACTCTGCAAGAGTCCACATGTGGCATGACGGCTGCTGAAGCACCTCACGTGCTCACAACCCACTGACAACAGCACCACAACTGGGGCAGCGGGATGGAGAGCCAACACAGGGACCAAAGCCAGACAAAACCCAGCGCCCCGAGCACGAGTACCCCCAGAGAGTTTCCCAAGCATCAGCACAGGCCGAAGGAGGAAGGGGAACAGCCAGCACCGGGAAGACGGGGCTGCTACAGCTCCATGTTAAGCTCCTTATTCCTGTCCTGACAGTGTGCGTCCACATGGAAAAGAAAATTGATCACACTGCTTTTCTTGATAATCCAGAGGCAAATCGACACCAGTAGTGAAACTTAAGCTAGGAGATACTTAAGTTCTACAACAAGGTAGAAAGAAAAAAAAAAACAAAAAACAAAAAACAAAAAACAAAAAGGACTGGGGGAGGGGGGAACAGCACCCTCCCCACCCCCAACAAACAGAATCCAAACCAAAGTAAACCCCACAAACAAATAAGCAGACTTGCTTATTTGCGTTGAGTACCTGCACATGGTGTGCGAGACAGAAGAGTACAGAACGCGAGCTTACAAAGCTACCCTTTAGAAATGACGGGCATGGGCAAAGCACCCTTAACATTTCTGCTACATAAAAGGGAAAATTAAGTTACTTCTGTAGCAAGCTGGACAGCATTTCTAACATCTTTACATCCCCATTACTAGATTCATCCCATGGATCCAATGGTGAATCCATCAAGATAGATCACCATCTTATTTTGAAGACTATTTTACCTGAAGGTCTTATTAACTTTCTGTAGTAAAGCCTGCTTCTAGAAAGTGATGAGATGGTCAGTTAAAATATCCAAACTGATAGCAAAACATACTCATTGATGCACACGTGTCCTAGAAAAGAAACTGTAGAAAAGGGCAGTGCAGCCTCTGTGATGTTTGAGGATCATGACAAGCTATGTTTTGAATTAAGCTACCCAGTATTCCGAAGAATTTTCCAACGTTCTTTTGACACACAGCTTTCAGGGATCTCGGAAGTCTAATCTAAAGGTCATGGAGACTCATCTTACTATTTCCCTTCATATAATACAGTACATACAATGTAAATTTATCTAAAAGTAGTTGGGCAACCAGTAAATGTTGAGAATTAGAAGAGGAAAATAATGCATGGATCTACAGCAGATCAAAAGGCCTATCCCATGGCCTTCCACCGGAGCTGCAGCTTTCAGGGAGGGCAGGGAGTCCTTCTTGAGCTAGGAAGCATTTGCATGGCCTCTTGCACTACAGCATACTATTAATAGCTTAGCTCCTTCAAGGTTTGATAACATTTTCTGGTCAATCTCTCTACATCAAGGCCTTCTGGTGTCATTAACAAGTCTTGCCTTAGAAGACAGAAGTGCAGAGTGCCTACTGGACCACACCTGCCAAGGAGATGCAGTTTTAATAGTTAAGCTACGACATAATCAGACTCAGCATTCTGCAAACACATTTGTTTTCATAAGCATTGATACAAAGATTGACTTTGAGGAGGAACGCATATTTTGGCATGGGAAAACCAGCCACCCTCCTAAGAAAAGGAAGCACCTTAGATGGTGTAGGATGCTCTACCAAGGAGCCTGAGCTCAAGCAGAACTAAGGTTCCATGACTGTCTACAGAGAACACTCTAGCAGGGTCTGATCTGATGGCAGGAGCTGCAGGCACCATTTAACATTGTTGGTCTTCTGAAAGTGTAGACCATATTTTAGATACAGAGCAAGACTATGATGACGTATCGAAGCCAGCTGGTGTAGTGGGACATGGTGAACCCAAAGAAAACATAAACAAAAAAAAACCCCTACAAAGCAAAATGAAGAGAATCTTCTGCTGAGTGCTTTCTACCCTGTTTTTCATGTAACTGTTAATTAACAGATCAAATAAAATATCCTCAGTTGGGCTGTACTAAGTATTTACCTTTATATGGATACCGCTACACCACATTTCAACTTAGCAGACGTATTCCCAACCCTGTACAGATTTACGCTTAACTTTAAGCTGTCCAACCACTGTATGCCCCTTGGGCCAGCTCATGTCTTATGATCAAAGAGTGTGCTGTACACAGAGCTTCGACTACAATATCCTCAGAGTCCCTTGTTTCTAAACTCACGCAACCACCTATTTTAACGTTTAGGGTTTAATTATTTATGATCACAAGCTATCACAATTTAGCACTTTACAAATATATGCAACTAGGAAGCTAAATTGAAAAAAAGGAAATAAAAAGCAAACACGAGCAATATTCCTCAAAGATTTTGCAAAGTTTCTAATACAGCTAGAAAACAATAATATATTTATTTATATGCTTTAAACTGGCAGATACGGTAATACAGTAGATAACGAACACTGACAATTGCACATATACCCCAGGTATCTGTCAATGTACTGAATTCAAACCATAAACAGAAATCATGTGTGAATATAGCTGAGATGTAAAATCCAAGCACAAGAAAAAGAATGAACATAAATGAAGTAATCCATGTTACATAACTCAGCAAAGGAAGTGAAAGAAAAAAACATCAGAGGATGCAAAGAAAATACTAAAACCAACAGCTGCTTAATTTACTCAGCCCATTAAAATAAAAGGTAAGAAAATGTGGAAGAAATTATGTACATATATATATATATATATGGATGAAGCTTAAGAATACAAGTCAAAGAATCTACAATTAAAGGGTTTAGCAAAAACTAATATGTATTCAAAATGAACACAGTCATTAAAACAGGCAGACAATCCAACAGTAAGGAAAAAAGTATATTTAAAAAAAAAAAGAGTATGACTTTCTCTCTTGAGTCCTTGACAATCAGCAGATGAGGAATCCCAGATGCCAGCTATGGTCTTTAGACATCACCACAGCCCGCAAGCTGTCGAAGTCAGACACTTCCAGACTTCTTTATCTATATGGTGAGGTATAGCAAATAACCAGTAGCAGCAATGGTGGCCTCCATACCACCATTAGCAGTGGCAACCATTGGTTCTGTCCTAAGCTGGGCATCACAACAGTATGGATAACACTAGAGCAATGTGTCTTACAGTCTGGAAATCCCCAGCTGAGGTGGCTTACCTAATCAGATGCTGTCTCATATTAAAATAGGAATTAATCTCCTTCAGTCTTAAGGAAAAGAAAGTCAGGAAAGCAGAGAAGTCATGGGAACCCGAGGACAATGTCAGCAGGTGACAGGGATTATCAGTTTCCCGACCAACAACTGGGAATCCATCCTCAAAACCCTAAAGGAGAGTTATCCTTATACAGATTTCAAATGGATATCACTGAATTATTACGAGTCTTAGGATGGGTCAGACAGCAACGTCATCTTCTCTCTTCCACCATCAGCCTGCCAAGGGTCCCTCTCCCACTCCCAGTCCTAAGATGTTCCTTGCCTTTTAGGAGATAAGGAAAGGCACAGTGCTGTAGGAGACATGAACACATATCCCCTTCTGCAATGTTGTGATCCCTACATCATCCCAGGCTCACCAGGAACTCCGTCTATAATTTTTTCTCCTTAATTTACCAGACTAACTAGAACTCTTCCAGTCCCAGTGGATGAGAGCTGTTGTGTAAAATATCTTTCTTGTTTCACCGCACACCTAACAAATAATATATTCATTTTCTACCATCTTTCTACCACCCAATAGCTGATCTGAAATTAGGCACAGCTTGCTATCTTTCCTCAAAAATTAGCCAGAGGTAAATTTAACTCCAGTATATAACTGTACTACCTGCCAACATACTTGACAGTCTCCCAGTTTGCTTTTTCTTGTCTTTTCTTTTCTTTTTTAAATTAAGAAAATGGCTCATACACCATTAATATTTCATTTTATCATAATAATTTTAGTCTAATAGTCAAGTGCTATGTTTAATTCAGGTTCTTTACTTTAGTAATTACTATGTGAAGGGAACGAAAACATACAGATGGACACAGGCATCCAGTTTGTCTCTTCTATGCTACCCCAGAAGGCTTAACACCACACACTTTGAAAATAATCCTATTTAAACAAAATATTACACATCACTAGGAAATTGATTTAATGAGTAACAGTGAAAAAGCTTGTACACAATACCAAAATACAAAATTTTACAAAAGGTCAAACAAAAAAATAACAGCAGTAATAATCAATATTTTATCTTGTAATATTTAGAAAACATCAAATTTGATTTTTATATGAGCGCTATACTTCTGCCATCACTGGATAAGCAAGAATAGCTTTATTAAAACAAACCTTTAAATGCAGTTCTTATTTCGTCGGTCTGCTTTGCTTTGCAAAGGTTGAGGGATTAAATTTCCCTTAGCCTGTTTACAAACACTTCTGTAGGCATACCTTCTCTAATAATTATGTCTTTCATTGACTAATTCCAGCACCTATATTAGATCAACCCTCATTGCTCATAACAGCTTTCTGCAGATAAGATTTCTCTGGACTATGCAGTAGATGGAGCAAGAGTTTCATTGTGAAGTGAAAGCACTTCACAAACTTTCTTTGTTCATGGGCATCTTATACCTATCACTGGAAGAAAGAACTCTCAAAACCAGCCAGCCTTGTTCATTTAATATCAAATTAAGAAAAGCAAATTTGAAAACCTATCATGCATATATATACCTGGTATATACCACTCAAAGAAAGTATTATTAATATTTTTATATACATCTCATTGTATTGAATGATTTAAACTGTTATTCCTTCTGGAGTCTGATCTTAAGGAGAAAAATACTACTTTAGTCCTCCACCAAGTAATGACATTTTCCTGATTTATTTTTTTTTCCAACCATTGGTAGACAATCCAAAATTGCAGTGGGAGGAAAATCTGATTACAGTTGGAAAAAATTACTAAATAAAAACGTAAATGCTTCAAAGAATTCTATTACCTTCAATCCATAATACTATCTGGAATAGAGATATGAGTAAATACATTACATATGTAATCCATTTGTGGAAAACAACCATACCCTCTGTAAGAGCTCAGTGTAGCATTTAACAGGCTAAGGTAATTTCTACAGCAAGAATCAGACTCTTCTTAATGTGCAAGATTCTCTGAATTTCTGAGCTATGCCTCTGCTTATTTTAAGTAATGACAGAAACATCTAAGAATTAGGAAGATACTTATATACAACTGAAGCCAAGCATGCACTCTCAAAAGGAATTTCAGATATTTACTGTTTATGCACAAGTAATTGACACTGCTGCTACACGTACTGCAGTACGTCCTACACTTTGCTTTCCCTAATTCTGCAATTCTCACACACTAAATTCCTCGCGTATCTACCAAGTTTATGAAGAAAACCTCTCTCTACAAAGAACATTTTAAAATTGTATGTTCTTTCTAAGTAATCGTTATAAAGCTTTGGTTACTCTCTGCTGTTATCTGAGAAAAGAAAGCACAGTTAACTTTACTAGCGGGGAGAGAAGGAAATGCAGAGTGAGGAAAACACAGTCTGACAAGTATTTGAAGTTGTAACAATCCTTTTTGCTAATAATTTCAAGAATAGTCCCCAAACCAGAAACAATTTCCCTCAATCCACCCACAGCAAAGCATTTCTTCACTCCCTTTAGTTTAACAATTCAGATTATTCCCATAATAAAACGCTCCTTGGGGTTCATACAAAAGGATATTTATTCCTTGAAGGATAAACAGGAGCTACAACTACGTAGCTTCAGTAAAGCTTTGTATTGGTTTTGCTTATGTCATTAAATGAGCAAAACTGGAAAAGGTCCCAGAAAGAGCGAGAAGCATAACGAAGTTGGCAACAAGCACGTAAGCTCAAGCACAAAAGCACGTTAGTAAGCAAAATGTGGGGGAAAACAAGGTAGGGCAGAAAGAATGGGATAAGATAGGAAATTACAGGTATTAAATGGCGAGCAAGTTCATGAACACAGGTAAATGGACTTTCAGAAAGATGGACTTGGGAAGTATGCAACAATAAAGCTGCTGTGATGGCAGATACAGACTACTGACAAGTTTTAAAATGAAATTGGTCAAATATTTGAGAGACTATATAAGAAAAATGGTCTATGTGATAACCTTTAACATTAAGACGACAAATAAATGGCCTTTTCGCCTCTGAAAAACGATGCTGCTTGGAGACAAGCAAAATATGTTTTTACTTTATTTTTCTTTCTCTTTCTTTCTAAGCATTGGGCTAAGAAGGAAAAGAACCAACAGTGGAGAAAGCAGGAAGCAGGGAGGAAAGCTTCCAAGAGAGCTGAAAATAGCATTCTATCGCAGTGACTAAGGCTGTGCCTCCACTTACAAAGAAGGTGCGTGTTTTACTGCATCACGAGTAAGGCGGGGGCCCTCCTACAGAAGCACAGCGGAGCAGAAGTACTACAGGTTTTACCACGAGGTTAGCCTTGGGCGGGAGCCTTTACAGCAAGCCCTGCTGGAGACTCATCTATCCAAATCTAATCTATTTTCTCCAACCACATCTGTCTAACGAAAGATAACATTTCTCTCCAACAACCTTGCCTAATTTTGTCTCTGCTTGAGATTTTGAAAGTTATCATGCACTACTATTACTTTATAATACAAAAACAATTAGACTTTGTCACCAGTAATATTACTTGCTCCTGCAAAAGACTGCCATGGGCTATGAGGTAACTCTGTGTGTTCAGCTGTGCGAACATCTATGTGCTACACAAGTGCTTTCAGAGGTGAAATAAAGTTCTGTCTTATTATTCAAGCTATCCATATCACAACTACGTATGTTTAAAATACAGTTCTGCAACACAACTGGACAAACCTCCTTATGTAGAATCAATTTAAATATATCATAACTTCGGATATCATTCTCTGCTCTGATTAACGTGATTATTTTTCTACTTTTGTGAATTCGACAGGGCAGATATTTAAACATAAAACAGGATTATTACTCCACTTACTGCCAACACAGCCCCATGGTCATGGTGAATAAGGCAGACACTGATCTGAAGTCATTAACATGTTTCATTCTCTCCTCAGTACAACTCAACTATGTTTATCAATCCTTACCTGAGAAACCATTAGAAGTATGAACGCACATGTCATGGTATTATATTTACTGGGCATCCAAAATGACTGAGCAGTTTAAAGAATGTTATACTGCTTATTTTTTCTGCAAGTGCTTCTTTAGATTGGGTAAACAGCTTGGAAATTAAAACAACGAAACTAGCTAAAGCTTACTGTAACCAAAAGTCCTCTTTCTGATATATTGCCTGTCTTCTGAAGAATGTAAGTGTGAAGAAAAAGAACCCTTTTTTTTCAAAACACACTGTATTACTGTATTATGAATGTATATGTCTTACATTTTTAGAAAATGTTGCAAGCTTGAGATAGTTGGCACACAAATGGCCAGGAGTCATTGATACAGAGCACTCAAGTCTTTACAGAACAGCACTTAAGTCTTTACAGAAGTCATCTTGACAGTAAGCCATGTTAATGCTAACAAAACAAGTAGAGTGCAGGCAACTTCTCATTGTATCACACCCAGCGTACACCTTACGTGTCCCACAAGCATAGGAACAAGAAGATGAAAGAAAGAAAATTACTTTTTCCTTGATCCATATACAACAAACAACAGAACACAAGAACTTGAAAACACGCAGACAATGCATTCATTCCAGCAGAACAGAGCGCCTGCTTTCCACAATGATTTAAGTGATGTAAAGTGACTGTCGATCAGCTGTCCTGATAAGACTGAGAATTTTAGAATAACATCACGATCTTCTGTTCTACAGAGATGCGCAGAAAACCTGCGCTCTTGGCTTTTACATAAATACAGTCTATTGATCAATCATTACAGCCTAAGCTGTGCCCCAGCTCCATGAGCACGTCCAGTTTATTGCTTTAGAGGTTAATTGCAGCCTAGCTGAATTCAACTGTGCAGATGCCTTATTATGACTGTGAACATGCGCCTTTCAGCACAAGTTGCGTTTTTTTTTTGAAAGCCTACATAAAGAAATCCCTAACAAAATGCTCATCTGAAAACAAATAAAAACCACAAAAACACACCTTCTTTTGTAACTGCTATCTCAGTTCACAAAGAAGCAGGATTATCATAAGCACAGAGAGTACTTCCACTGCTTGTGCCTTAAACTATTTTACCATGATAGCTACAGCACGTTTGGTCGCTACTTAAGAAAAATAAGGTGAAACAAGCACAAGGAGACCTGCCTTCAGAAAAAAGACCATCTTAGTCTCTTGCAATTTTTAACCTTAGATTTGCTAGGATGCTCACCAAAACTGCCTAAGCTGCATCATCACATACAGCTACAAAGTCTGAAATTGACCTTGAGATCTCAGTTATTCACAGAAAAACAAAAGAGAAATTTTCTTTCTTAGCACTGAGCAAGGAGAACACAAAAACATGTTAACAATTTATCAGGCTTGGTAGCTGATGTGGAGAAAGAGCTTATTATTAAAATGGGGATACAGTTGTATTACATTCATTACACTGAATGATGTGACTGTTTTGATGAAACCTGCTTTCATAGTTTTTTCAGAAATACTCAACTGTGGAGAACACTTCTTAATTTACCACTGCCTAGAGAGAAGTAAACATTTGAAAATGAAGACCAAGAAAAAATTGTGAAGTCATAAAAAGAAAATGTTTTGGTGATTCCGAAATGCCAGGAAGATTAAAAAAAAAAGGGGGGGACGGGGGGAAGCAAGCAAGCAAGCATTGTGTTTCCAACAACAAATAAAATTAATAGATCATGTCACGACCGCAAGACAAATAAGCTCAGTTTGAAACACCTCACTGTCTGCAGCAACTTACAAGTAGTGTATTTAACCTGGAGGACAGCACAGAGTAAAAACGTATATTCTAAAAAATAAACAAACAAAAAAAGGTTGAAGCTACTAAAACACAATATCTAAACAGAAGTGATAAAATGCTTTCTTTCTCATACCACAACATGTGAAAGGTTTGCGCAAACTCTCAAGCTGTTAGCAGGCCAATTTGTAAGAAATCCACCTTTGAGCTTTATTTGCACCATAGATTTCTAGCTCCACATTAATAGTACAAGCATCTCTCCTTTTTACAAGATAGTTTCTCAATGAATCTGCACTAGGGGAAAACAGTGTTCAGAGTTCTCTCTCAAACATTAAGGCTAGGTCTGTATTAAATTCTGAGAACATGAAAAAATTCTGCAAGTGAAAATACAAAGCCGTGATCGAGAACACAGTTTTAAAGAAATGGCTGTATATGCACATAAAAGAAAAAACGGATTGCTACTTTATCTGTGTTTAAACTATTGATATCAATTAGAAAAAGCTCCCTCTGCTAAGCAACAGCAATTGTGATGGTAAAAACTTACCACATCTACAGTTGAAAGATTAATTTCTAAATACAATTGGATGCTATAAGAAAAACAAATCCTGCCTTTACTGATGAACAAAACATTTTAAGGGCAGTTAGAAAAATTCTAAAGTTGTATGGATATAAACAGTAAGTCCACGTGATCAGAAAAATGATGGTACAGACCCCACCGATAACAAGGCTCCATGGAACATTATCTTCTTGTTCTAGTTCAGCGTTTAACTCCACTGACCATGTAAGTACAGTTTTTCAGAACGCCAACTACAAACAATCCAACTTCATGTTTACCTATGAACCTCAAGTGAAGTGAAACAAGTAGTACAATCAAACTGCATTAACTCTTTCTGAACTTCAACACTATACACCTATATGGCTATATTTACAATACCTAGAAAGAACAATGAAGTGTGAAGCTACATTTTCACTGGTTTGTTCCAAATTATTTCTCTTTACCAAGGGAAAAAGAGACTGAACATTTGTATCACCTGTACCATGACTCTGAGTTACACAGAAGGTTAACTTCAAAATGGATAACCTGCTTCCTAACAAAATGAACCCTGCTCTTTCTATGCATAACGTTCTAGCTAAACATGTGTTTTTCCCCACAACCTAGGAGCTTGCTCAAGACCTGAACAAAAACAAAACAAAGTCTGCATAGAGAAAACACAAACCTTCAAAATAAGATTAGGAGAACATGCCCTGTTCTCACCATTCAAACAAACATATGACCTACTGGTGTATTTATGATAAAGAAAAATCATCTTACAAGGAAAAAAAAAATACACAGGCATTCTCCACTTCGCTAAAGCCCATCTCTTGTGGATAAGAATGATACAGCTGTACTCTTGAACCCATAAGGCTTGGAAATTAGGCCATTCTTCTGCTTAAGGCACTGAAAGAAAGAATTCTTGTCAGATACTTTCTCCCACGCCCCCTCTGTCCAAATCAAAACCATGTGTTCTTATTGTGCAAAAGCAACTCCAGAAGAAAAAACACAGGAATAAATTAAACATGGTATAATTACTATAACCCTAACCTGGCCACTCCATTCCATCCTCTTACCTCTTGCCCTGTTCAATTTTTTTTTTCCTCTTTAAAAAGCAGCTGCCTCCTTGTCTCCACTACCAAAAAGCCATCCTTAACCACACCCACTTTAGCTGCCATCTGAGATATCACCCTCCACTTGCCAGCCTGCAAATGGGTGTGCGTGTCAAACTATAATTATTTGTATGGTAGTGAACCAAATCACATGATCATAGGTCACTGTATTGTCCTTAAAACTCCCTCTGCCATGACATCTCTTAATCATTCTCGTATGGCAGTGGCTAGGCAAGATAAACCACAGTTCCCACATTCCTCCTTGACTCTGGCCAGTGTTATCATCCAGCACCTCTGCCTTGCTTGGTCCTTCTTCTGCCTTAAACATGCAAGATCTCTGGAGCAGAACTGACCAACTTTTATGTCTGAAAAGTACAAAACAAAATAGTATCCCGAAACTTAGCTAGGTGGGTGACACCACAAGACAGACAAATAGTAATACCTTCATAAATAATATTAACACCTCCCAAAGATTAAACTCCACTTACTACAGAAAAAAAAAGTATTCTTACGCCATACTAAGCAGTCCTTATGTCGGAAAAAGCAAACTACGGCATTCTCATTTTCATTAATTTTACTAAAGCAAGTAGTATACAGCCAACTGTGAGTCTTTTCTTATACACAGCTCTAAAAAACATTTCAGATACTGTAACACTGATGCATTTCTTTTATTTTGCCTTAAATCAGGAAAATCATTCCCCAATTCAATGACATGATACAACACAACATGAAGGAAAAACACAAAAGCCCCACTTTCCTCAATCAGCACCAACTCAGTGAAAGCAAAAGAGCAACCAGCTCAAAACGTTTGATTCCCATCTCTCTCCACCTCAGAGATGGGAAGCTCAGTTCATCCAAACTAATCCCAACTGCAAGTGTCTGAATGCACTGAAACATTACCTACCACAGCCTATGTAAAACGTAAGTATTTATAGCTTCCTCTTGATACATGTACAAAATCAAAACATAGGAAAATTATTATTTCGAACACTTTTGCCTCTACTTGAAAAAAAAGAAGTCTGATAATAAGCACAAAAACAATCTTTACTGCACTGTGTCCACCCAATAATTTCCCCAAGTTTCCCAATAAACTGTTCAATATGAATAAGGACAATCATATTCTATTTTGTTCCCTTAAACACAGCTTTTGTGAAAGAAAAACAACATTTCTAATGAAAAATATTTATGGACATATGCTAGGAAATTTAAACATAGTACCAGGAGACCTAAAGAACAGCAAAAAGTAAAAGAAAAGGAAGGGTGTGAATTTCTGTAACACGGGCGTATCAGTTACACACATACTGACTGTTTCACAACAACCGTTTCCCTCCACCTGTTGTTTGTCCGTTGTCGGCAGTCCCTGTACCTTTCACTCCAGCTTTCTGATAAGACCTTATCAAGTAATCTGCTCCATGATCTTCTGCCTTCTAGATTATTTTCAAAGGGCACTGCGGGATAAAAGGCGCAAAGAACTATAGAAATATGCACGTTTTTCACCCGTCCTAGAAGGAACTCCCATAACTCCTCAGGGAATGTATATTCTTATGATAGGTGCTGTACCAAAATACTATAATTTTTTTTTTTTTCAAATGACAAGACACATGCTTATATACTCACTGAGAAAAGCATATGCTGAAATTGTATTTATTTTCTACTTTAAAGAGCGCAGAAAGCAGCTGCCAAGAGACAGAGGGTGGTGGTGGTAGGGTAGCTCCCCATGATTTCATGCAACGACCTCACGCCACGTGCAATGCACAGCTGGATGTGTACGTAGATTTGTACTCAGAACCATCAATCAGCTTTCCCTGGGACACAGAGCTACAGCCTGTCCCCTGAGAGTCACACAATGAGCAACACGGCTGAGACAGCCACGCGTACGAGACAGAAGAAAAGAGTGCTCTCCTAAAGATCACCATTAGCTGCAGAACTTGGGAGAACTTCACTAATATATGTACTGGGAACTGGAAATACCAGGACAAAAATCACTCACACGCACACTGCTCTTTAACTCCTCACTCTTTCCAACAGCTTCTCCCTTCTACCACTTCAGTTACCCAGAGCTCACTAGCTACACTTTGCGCACCAAGACCCATCAGGGTAAACACTTCTCTGGCCCATTAGTATTTATTAGCAGGAGGAAGCACATTAAAAGTAAATGAAGAGTCTCACCCCACCCTGCCAGAGTCCATTTTAAAGCAAGGAATGCTGCTGTTTGGGAAATCAGCAAGATATCTCCTCCTCCTCCATCCCATGTTTGACACCCAGGAGCAAAAGCTCTGACGTAAGGGAGACCACAGGTACCAGAGAGGGCTTCCCGAGGCTCCCCACAGGGTGGAAGCAACCACCTCCTTGAGATACTTGCTCCAAAACCCAGCAGATGCCATAATAATGACAGCACTAGAATTACTTTGTGCAGAGATGGGAACTTACTACCACACAGCTTTTCATGGCGGATTATATTCATTAGTATTAGGTTACAGACTTAAAACAAGATTTTCAATATGTTGATATCCTTTACAAACCCGGGGTTTTTTACATACCAAATGCACTCTCTGAAATAATAATAATAAATAATCCTCACTTATCTCTAGGTGTCAAAATAGAGCATTAAAAAGCAGCATAATATTTTCTAAATGAACTACTAAGACCTTAATTGAAGTCTTCATTCTATAGAAGTTGATGACGTTTAAGAATATTTCCATTAGCCTTGTACAAATGTAATTTGCAAGTCTTATGTATTATATTACTAGATATGCGCATAAGTATTTCTTATCCCTTCCTGTCATCTATCTCTCATCTACATTCCGATATACATTTGAAATGGAGATTCATGAGTAACGTGTATCGTTCAAACCTGGACTTTGTCATTTAATTAAACCTAAAACTTCATTTTTACCTCAAGGACTTGCTTTTCTTCTGACACTAATATAGGACTCATCAGTCCACAAAAAGTAAGAACACATAAAGTGTATCTATTTGCTTTAAGCTTTAACTAGTAACCGGGCTGATATGGAGACACTAAGCCAGGGTTTTACTTCCTTAACTATATTATCTCATTTCTTTAACCTTTGCCTTCCAAACCCTCTTCTCATACTCACTTTTCATTTAACACAATTCAGTAACCTGTTCAGTAGATACTGCTGCTTTGGCTTGCACAGTAACAAACATGAGCTCCTACTGCTGGCCAGAACTTTTATAGATTGATGCAATACAAACAAACATCTTCTTCAACCCATTTCAACCCACCAGGCCATCTTCCTTCACTTTTTACAGGTCACTTTCCACTCAAGTAGAAGTTGGGCATGATTGCATGCGTTAAATTTCCTACAACTCCTTTTTTCTCTTCTGCGCCTCTGCCACCTTCCCAAAGGCAGCTAACGATATCTAGCACACATTCCAAACATACCTCTCTAAATATTGGTCCCCACACTTAAGATGAAAATTTCACACCTCCCATGCTATTTAAATAATCACCACCAATGGACAGGGCCAGACACGGTCCAAGATTTTAAGATTTCTCGGGTACCGCACCTATCATAACCAAGACTGCAGGAAGACCGCCACCACAGAGAACAACGCTGCTTCTACTCCACCAAGTCCAGGCGGAGCAGGGGAAAAGCACAAACATGTTTAAACAGAACACAAAGGAAGACACAAACAATCAGCTCGGGAGGTACCAAGGACATGACCACAGCTTCTCTCAGACGCAACACAAAGCAAAACAGAGGCAGGAATACAGCAATAGCAACGCCGGGGACCATCGTCGAGGTGCAAACCAAACAAAGAGCAACTACGACTGAATCCCAGAGAGGCGAGACAGGGCCGAGTGCCCAGCGGTCAGAAAGCCCACAAGTGGGTGCCCCGACCCAGGGACAGGGATGCCTGGCATGGGGGCCGGGTGAAGGCAGGGCAGCCCGGCCCGCAGCCCCGGAGGCCTCTCCCCGGCAGGGGACCGAAGCCAACCGCCTGTGTGCGCCTACAGCCAAGTACATATAAGGGCAGCCCGGCCCGGCCCAACAACGCGTGGAAGGGGTTGCCCGGCCGCCGTGCGGAGCGGCAGCCGCCGCCGAGCCTGCGGGAGGCCCGGGGCCGCGGGCGGGCT
>VWYH01010423.1:1108713-1160852 GCA_013399365.1 Pampusana beccarii | reverse complement strand
CTGGGCGGGCGGGCGGCCTGCGCCGGCGCCACCGTCCCTCCTGCCGCGGCAGCCGTCGAGGGTGGCGTCGCGCCGGGCCCAGCTGGGGTGGGGGCCGGTCGGGAAGGCGCGTTGGGTGCGGGCCTGGGGCGAAGCGGGCCGGGACAGGTGTGCTGCTTGGTGCGGGGAGCCGACGGAAGCGGGCGTCCCGGTGACCCCGGGTCAGGGCCCGCCGGCAGGGCCGGGCGCATCCTTCAGGCTGCCGGGATGGCGGGAGGCTGCACTCCCGTGGGGCCCGTCCCGCGTCCTTCAGGCAGGAGGCTGGGGGCTCCCGGAACGACTGAGTCCGAGCCCCGCTGGCCACCGCCCGGCCTCCTGCCTGAGAGACGCGGGACGGGCCCCACGGGAATGCAGGGGCTCGCTGCAGCCTGGCGAGCGGGTCTCCTCAGGGACTCTCCTGTTACCAGGAGCCGGCCTCGGGAAGGGCAGTGGGGCAGCTCTGCCCCCCTCCCGCACAGCTCCACAGGTCGCAGATTTTCTAGAGGCTCGTAAAACCCTGTGTCAGCATCCGTGTAAATCAAGCCGTTTATTTGTCCGCCTGAGCCAGCCAGCCTCATTTACCCGCTTGAAGCTGGAATTATCAACAAGACTCTCTGCGACGCGTCTCTCTGCTCGTGTCCGACCAGCACACGGTCCTCAAACACTGGACTGATGACCTCACATACTTAAATTAGAACCATACGTGGATTTTTGTCTTTGAAAAGTCACTGTTTTTTACACGACAGCAGCTTTTGCTATAAAACCCCTCACCAAATTCTAAAAATAATCTGTAAAAGTAAAAAAAACTCCCCTGCACCAAAGCCAAAATAAAAACAACGTGCCTGAATTTCCATTGCAATATTTTGACAGATTTTTTATAGCTGAGGCTGTAAACATCTTCATAAGTGCTGTTAACACAGTCCATGTTCTGAAAGGCCTTCTGTATGAAAAGTACTTTGGAAGGCACTTGGTGGGTCATATGTCTGTGTCCGGGAAGCCCTTATGTGCTTGTGAAAGGTCATGGGTTGTTATTTATTACCTATATTTATAGGGTTTATATATATGTGCCTATATTTCTATGTAAACACACTAGAGTATTTTTAGTTCTGGCTGTGCTAGTTCTGGTGTGATTCAAGAGGTGCCCCCAGCTCCTCAGTGCTGGTTAGCCAACAGTGGAGTTCTCCAGATGTTTAGGAGAACAGCTCTTCCTCTATAGCTGATGCAGGCACAGGCAGAGAACATCCCCATGTTATACAAGCAGTGCGACCGGACTCACTCTTTGCACGTTCAGCATCACATTGCTCTGAGCAGGCATGATTTGTCTGTCTGGAATGATAGAGGTTCCCAGCTGGTCCGTGACCCAAAGCCTCCCAAATCCTTGCAAGGGCCACTGTGGCCTCCTGGCTCTCTCCTCACATAGCTGGCAATATCGGCTGCAAGGGAAATTTCCAGGTCCTTTATTTTCCTGGGAAGAAAATAATCCAAGATTTGGTTTACTTGGGGTAAACAGACATGGTCTAGCCAGCATGCCAAAACAAGTTTGTTGACAAACTGGATATTAACCCAGTTTGGTTGCTTAGCTCATCAAAATGCATTCACTTTTATCCCAAATAAGAACAAGGCTGTGTCTGGGGCTGTGTGGGGGGCCTGGCTCTGCAATGCTTACTTGGTCAAAACTCCCAATGCAAGCCCGTCGTGGTATGGATTTGTGTATGTGCTTGTGGTCGGAGAGAAGTGTAAAATCAAATGTCTTCTAAATGTGTTTAATGGCACCACTAAGAGAAAGCTTAGAAAGACTTCCTGCCTTAGGATTTGAATATGTGTTGGTCAGTTATTCGTAGGAAAACGTTGGTTCAGCAGAAATTAAAAGCGTAGTAATGGAATAATTCTTGTTAGCTGAAGATCTGCTTTGCAGTTGTTTTGGCCGTAGGTGTTACTGTTATCATCCTCTTTCACATTAATAAGGTAACTCCTTCATTTAATAGCTTGGTTTACTTTTTTTCAGTTATTACTACAGGCCTCCCATTTCCCCAAGTGAAAAAATGCAGAAACAATGACTGAGGAGCTGTGTGGAGGAGAAGGTAACCACAGAGATGGTCCCATCGTCCCCCAGCTGCTCTCCAAAGTGACAAAACAGACAATGGACAATGGTCTGAGTGCCAGAATGGCCTGGAAGAAGGATGCTCCAAACTGTCTGAGGCCTACGCTAAAATATGCAGAAAGTTATTGCTGCTTCAAACAGCATTAAGTCCTGCTTGGTGCCCAGTGTGAGTCAGAGAGCACAAGCAGGGCTTGGTTGGCAGCTGCAGCACAGCTTCTGTGGCTGTGGAGGGGTGCAAACAGCAGGCAGCAAGGGGAAGGCTGTCATTTTGGGAAGGTGGGAGCTAGCAGGAGTGTTTTGCTTGGGATCCATGTTTTGAGGGTCTGGAAGGAGCCATGGCTCCTCACATCAGAAGTGAAAAGGGCAGTCTTGTATCAATAGAAAGCTCTGGGCAACAGTTGAGATCTTTTACCGCTAACTCTGAGAAACCTGCACAGGCCCCTACTTGAGCCTGGGCGAGTACCTGGTTGTTTTGTTCCTGGTTGGTTGTTCAGGCAAAGAGAGAGGATGCAGAGTGCAAGACTTGAGCTCTTACACCGTTATTATTATTCTGAAATGCACTCATTCTCTGCATTTTTTTGCCAGAAATGACATGTTTATTTACAACTAGACAACTTTGTTCAGTGAGGAAACTAAGGTGTCAGTCAGCTTTGTAGGCACTGGTCCCTCCCAAGGGAAGCTCCAGCAGTGAGTCAGCTGCAGCTTCCCCGCACACAGGCAGAACAGACTTGTTGCTTCGTGCCTTGTCAAAGCCAAGCCCGCGTGCCTCCTCCATGAAGCCGGCTGGCGGCTGGTACGCTCGCTTTTCTTTTTGTTTGCAGGGATGTGCTGGATGGGAGCAGCGCAGCCAGGTGAGCACAGAAACACCCGGTCCCTCCAGCCTGGCACAAGGCTCCAGCGCTCCCTCTGGACCCGCTTCGGATGGTCTGCGGTTCATTTAGGGACTGGCTTGAACTTCAGCCCTGTCCAAGTAGATGTTCCACCGTCTTAGCAGTAACTGAATCCCATCCACAACTGTAATTGCAATTTTGGACACTAATTTGAGTGAAAGCTTTTCCTACAATTTTCAAATTGAATACTCAACAGTGAAAGGGTAAGAGGTTCAGAAACAATACAGGAACAGATGACCATTGAGATGTTAATAAAATAGAGCAAAATCTTGGTATTTATTGCCTTTCATTGCACCAGGACATCTACTGTATTGTGGAAAATTAAATTACAGACCTGGCAAATATGCAAGAGTGATGCACTTCCATCTGCATGTGATAAGACTGCAACAGCATTAAGGACTCCTGAGGTCATTACAAACTGCAGATACAGGGCTTCATGGATTATTTACTTTCATGAGGGACACAGGACAAAATTATATGTAGCCTGAATATATGTAGACTTTGTAAATATATAATTAGTTACAGTCAAGATTCCAGTTTTGCCATAAGAATCATTAGGAAGTAGTGTCTTGGTAAAAAGTTAAATAATGTATAATTAGCCCCAAATACTTTAAGCCTCCAAACTAATTAGCGCTTTTTTTTTTCCATTTTAATAGGAACACATATGTTTCATGAATACTCTTATGATGTATATGCAAACAAAAGTTTAAATACATTTAATAGGCCAGAATTTGTCTCAAGGTCAGTTGTACTGAAATTCGTCCCTATATGTAGTTAAGTTTGTGTCTTCACATTTTCTGGGTAACGATTTTTATAGTTTTGATGCTATTATGAGGAACAGCCATAGGAATGTCCATGTAAGAACTTTGTATGAAAACCGTAAATAAAAGCATCATTTGCCACGGATCAGCCTGGATCTCTGGGAGGAATATAATAAAATCATAGTGCAACTTTATAGTTCTAGAGCTTTCTTGCACGTCCCCGAGGCCTCTAACATGGTATCATCCAAGCTGTTTCACGGAAGGAAGACCACCTCAAAAACAAGTGGGTTGGCAATGGTCTGAAAAATCTAGTAAGGACATTTGCTCCATCCCTAGGCATGGCCTGAAAAAAATAGAAGGGTGTTATAGATTGGTCTTACATTGCCAAAGATCTCTGTACTGGCTCTTCATAATCATTGCTAAAAATAACTAGTTTTGATTGTTTCCTTCAGCTTTGATATCTCATCTTTCTTTTGACGCCCCCAGTCACTACAGCCACAGCCAACTTCTTCCCACATCTGAAGAGTTTCAAAAAGGAAACTATCAAGCCGCTGTAGTGCTGAGGTACAACCACAATGAAACCTGGGGCAATGGCAACTACATGAATTTCAGCCTTCGTTTCCATTTGCTGCAGTCTTTTTTTTTTTTTTTTTTACTGTTGTGGCTTTCAATAGTGGTTTCAAACTTGCTTTTTAAAAAAAATCTCATTTTCTTTCTTTCATTTTTGTAGCTTGAGTTTAGATTAAGTGTATTGGCAGAGGAGGTAAGGCTTGAATCGTTTTCATGCATCAGCACTGACCATATATTTTCTGATGTTAATTTTTTTTTAATATTAGCATTCTTATGTATCAGAGAGTAATAATTAAAACATAGTGTAGCATGTTGGGATTACCTGTAACTTAATGCAATGTCTCAGTATCCCTTTTATGTGAAAAATATTTATTTGTTATGAAAGCATGTTAAAGAGTAAAATAACAATTTAGAGCAGGTACTTGCATGATTCCTGTCACAGTTGTATCTGAGCTATTACACGAGACATAATGCACCACTGCACTGGACCTGGGAAGCTTCCCTAGCTGGTGCTCAGCTGTAGATCTGAGGAGCAGAGGGACTAAGTGGTTTGTCCAGGAACAGAGAGGAAGCCAGGGACAAAGGAGACAGCAGACTCTCTATGAGTAGTCCTTTGGGACCCGCTGGGTACAGATTTAAAACTGGCTTTAGATAACCCCAGGAGATGGGGCAGGATGGCAGAAAGCCTGCAACAAGATGTCTGGTGATCTGCCATTGATCTTCAGAAGGCCATCAGAGACCAGCAGTGGGGGAAGAGTTGGGAAAGGCAATTAACCTAAGTGGTCACAGATGTTCTCACTCTACATATGCCCTCTGCAGACTTCAGTGGTGTGGTTTCTGTGGAAACAGAAACTCTGCACTAAACGGAGCTGCCCTCCCTGGCAGGATCTAATTTTTTCCAAAGATGCATTCTACAGTAGCGCAACAAGAGCTTGTTGATGCAGAAAGGTGCAAAGCTATCCCGCAGCAGCATTGCATATTCCCATCCAAACTAGAACAGCTTTCAATCCAGTTTTGATAAGAGTTAACCCAATAAATGATTCTGTAACTGTTGCAAAGACCCTGTATAATCCCCAGTGAGTGCGACATCAGTTCCAGGACTCTTTTCTCTCCCCTGTTTAAGATGGCCAAAGAAAGAAAGATTTGAGCTAAACTCCTGACGGCAAGATTTAAGCATGCATGTGTGTGTCTGTGTGAGTGAATATTTTTCACTTATTTAGGACAACTTCCATTTAATCTTTTTGTAATATCTTATTTGGTTAAGATACCTTGTTGAGTGGACTGGGTTTCATTTTTTCCTGAGTCATTCTACCACTTCAGAGGCATAAAATGGCTTGGGATGATGGGTACTTTTTTTTTTTTTCCATCTCCCCCTGTTTTGTTTTCTGCTGACTGCACTGAACTGGCAGAACAGCCTTAAAGATAATTGACAAAATGACAGGATAGAATAAAATGTTGGAAGGGAAGAACTGACACAGGCATCCCAGGACTTTTTAACAGTTAAACCACAATGGCCTGTTCAAATTAATGCATTACTTCCAGAAGAGAAAGTAAATTTTATCCCCCCCACAATTCGTATGTGGAACAAAATGGCAAACAACCGCTTGCTGCTGTGAGTCGTACCGGCTACGTCTTAGAGCAGGCTAAAGACTAAGCTGAAATCCATCCCCCCTTCTCCGAGGTTACCAGGAGCAAAGAAAGGCCATCTGGACCTCCTGTAACAGGCGTGAGCCGGAGCTGGCAATAACCTTGGCTTCAGCGATGGATTTAGAAGAAGACAGATTCTAGAGGTCTCCTTTAAAGAGTCCTAAGAGGGTGTAAAATGACCTAGGCAGCAGGGCTCGCTTTGCATTGACTGAATGACTGCACAAAACCAACACCCTGAAGTCAGGTGCAGGGAGAACAAAGAGGACCTTACTCTGAGTTACCTGGTCACCCCGAGTTGTGATAACTGAGCGTACGGGGCCGTAGTCTGACACCAGCACCCTCGTCTTGCAAAACCACATCAACTTGCTTGCCCCGCCTGTGAAAGTAGGGTGCCTGGAAACAAATAGGACAACACGGCAAACAAGAAAAGAAGCACGTAGTTGGATTTTACTTTTTAAGTTAGCCAGAGAAGTAAGAAACAATGTCAACCCGATTTCCAGAATGAGCTAAAAATAAACCAAAGGATTTATTTTTAGATGTACCAACCTATCCAATAACAGCTCAGCTTTACGGCATGTAGGAATAGGATCCAGATTCTGATTTTGGTTATATCGCTGGAAGTTTTCCATTGGCTTCAAAGATAATTAGCAGTTTCACCAAAGTAATTTGATCAGAATTTGGCCATAGATCTATTGTTTCTTGATGTGATGCACTTACACATAAGTTTTAGTGGAAAAATAATTATTAAAAAAAAGTAGAAGCAACATACTGATCTACCTCACAGCTTTTTTGACATTTAAATTATTTTAAGTGCATTGAGAATGAACAGTGCTATATGTATGCTAAGCATTATTATGCATTACATAAATGCATAATATCAGGCATGCTATTTTCATCTTTGCCCGCAGCACGATAATGACGTATCCACAGTGGGATGAAAGGCAACACTATATTTAATAAAGGTTATGGATTATGTTTGTATTTCATGTTGTTAGGTGATATGCTGCCTCTGATATCTAGGTCACTGTTCAAATCTGTCAAGGGTTAACCAGTTGTTCTGATCTGACACCTGGTATGCTTCTGCTGCTAGAGGAAAAGTTGTTCCTCTCTGTAACTCATCAACTTAGTTTAGAACCAGTGAAAACACTGTGATGATGCCAGTGCTTACAGGGGTGGAAGAAAATACCAGTCTTTATTCTGAGATAACCTATTCGAAACTCAGCTAAGCAGTGTTAGTGATAGTGATGTAAAATCAATTAAGGACATATGGGTAAAATAATGTTAAGTCCAGCACTTTTTCGGAGCATGGAAAAGCTAACTAAAATATCTGAAAATAAGATTAGTAAGCTAATGGTTTACTTAAGATAATAGTTCCGTTTTTTGTTTTGTTCTGTTTTTTACAGAGGTCTGATAAGGTTGCAACAAAGTATGGGACGAAAGATCTCGCTGGAGTACCAAAACATTTTCCAGTATGGTTTTCAAGTCCATCTTTGATAACGCCAAAGTCTATTTCAGTTGCAAAACTGAAATATATATTCAAATTTTTCAGGTTAGGTTTGTGCCTCAAGCCTAACTTTTGGCACTGCTCCTGTATTGCCAATATTTACCCCCACAGAAGTACATTGATTGAAAATCCACTGGATCAAATCTTAAGGCCTTCTGGTCAGCTTTTATTGAGCTCTTACTAGAAGGAGAACTCGCAGTAGTTCAAATCCTGACGGCTGAAAAGCAGCTGAGCACGCACCCTTCCCTCTGATTTCCATAGCAGTTCTTGCTGAGTAAGGGCTGGATGCGTCTCCTGCTCCTGCCTCAGGACTGCTGACATGAACAAGTGGGAGGAACACCAAGCTTTGGTGAGGACGGACCTCAGGAGCTGGTCCATTCTTCTTTCACACGGCTGGGAGTGTCACAGCGCGCTTTCCTGCCTAATCAGTCTCCACACAGCCTTGCACAACCCAGCCTGTCTTAAGCTTTTAACCAGGGTGTAGGAGTTCAGAAAAAAAAAAAAAAAAACAAAACAAAAAAAAACAAAAAAAAAAAGAAAAAAAAAAAAAAAAAAAACCCCCCAAAAAAAAAAAAAACAAAACCAACAACAAAACCAAAAAACCCCCCACAAACCATACCTCCCTTCCCCCAAGAAAAATGTAATTGCAAAGATTTGTTTTGATGTAGCATGCACAGTACACTTGAGTCACTGAAAGTGAACCACACATCTGTGTGAGTATTTTTTCTTCTCCTAATTTTCATTCCTAGTTAGCTATTCATTTTATTTACCTCTGAGAGAAAACACTCTAGAGACTGGATCCGACTCCCAGTGAGGCTCACAGTGGAGCTGCCAAGGCGGTAATCCCCAGGGGTGTAAGACAGCTCCTTTCTGCTGACCTCACTGGGGCCATTCCAGTATATATCAGCAGACAAACTAGTTCCCATCATCGTTAATGCAGACAATCCTTTGTGTGACTCACCTTATGGGCCAAAGCAAATGTTAATGCATAGTAATAATATCAAAATAGTGCGTGGTGATAGGTTCCACTCTCATTGTAGTTGTATTCCTAATTATCAGTGCTACTTATTCTTTATAACACTTAATTGTTTTAATAATCTCAGGGAGATTGGGGCCTAGTGTCTTAAAACCTTCACATAAACGAAAGCCTTGATGTTGTGACATGGTCTGTGCTAAAAGCCACACATCAATGCAACTTCAGTGTCAAGATCATGGTCCTTGCAAGCTCTACAGAAGAGCAGTTTAAAATTCAAATTACGCAATAAATGGGCATAGTAAATAGCAGAGTGAGAATGGAATGCCAAGGGACAAAGCCAAGAAAATGATTGTCCAGTTAGGGTAGATGGTCCAACAAGATTGACTAATACTTAACAATCACGTAGTCACTGTAGCGTCATTTATTGAGACCAGCAACAAGAAAAACACTAATGAATGCCAAGAGAAATGTACTGATTGGGCCCCTTAGTATAGATTCAAAATGCCATCAACGAATATGAGAATACCTTGACAAGATGAAAAGTCTCCAGTACTTATACAGCCTCTTTTACTGTGGCACGTGAGTATTTTTCTCGTAATGGCCCTCATATCCTATGCAATTGGGAAGCTCTAGACCAGGCCCACAGCAACAGGCATCCTTGGGTGTCCTAGCCTGAGTGGCCGATCCAAACTTCCTACTAGCACAGCTGCTGGCACCATCACCCAGAAGTAGCTCTCCAAGCCTTCCCCATCCCATCCCATCCGATCCCATCCCATCCCATCCCATCCCATCCTTCTCTTCACCTTCGCTCTTGGTTTCCCTGCAACAGGACCACCCCACAACCTCAGCCTTCTTTCCTTCTATTCCCACTAGCATGGGAGATGCAGGAGAGAATGCTGGGACTGCTGGTTCTCAGGGAAAATGCTTTTTGGAGAGAGAAAGAAATTAAACACTTACTCTTCCTACTCATCTGCATTTCACTGGTCTTACCAGTCCCGCTCCCTTCAGACCTGCTCAGTGCAATTACAAAATCCACTTTTGCCTATCTATCTTGAGATTCTTGGGAAATCTTGTGCCCTTCACACTAATGGGAACAGAAGTATGAAAAGAATAAGTGTGGCTATCCAGGAAGTCTACAGTAGCAAGAGACCCAAAAAATATATTGTCTCACATGCAGGCTGTTACCCTAGCTACTGAGACTTTTTTTTTTTTTTTTTTTTTTTTGGTGAAGCTGTACTTTCTACATGTTAATCCAGGCTTCATTGGTCTTTTGCTCATATTTTTGGGTCTTGAGTTTGGTGATAATATGTTTTTGCTTCCTCTGACAATGCTGACAATGATGATCAACAGAATTTTACTTACAAGCATCTCTAGGTAGCATGAAAGTTTTGCAAATATTTGTGCAAATGTTCATCCAGTTCGTAAACTGCACAACTGGACCATCTTGAAACCTTCCTATGGTTTGGAAAGTTGTGCAGGCAGGGATTAGAAACTGTGCCATATGACAAATCAGGCCCAACTATGGGCAGCTGGTATTCTAAGCAATCATCCTAATGCATAGTTCATGAGCAAGCCATTGGCTACAATATGTTTGTGTTAGTCATTTATCAAATAATAATGAGCACCAAAGGCTGGATCCTGTAAATGGATGAATGAGGCTGGTTCCTGCACCTTGGTATGAGGAATGTGTCTCGAGGCCCATGTTTATGGAGCTACAAATTTGTTCTTTGATGTCTTACAAATAAAAAGACTGAAGGAATGCAATTTTTGTTGTTAATATTTTGCTTAATGTTAGTCTAGGAAAAAGTCGTTAGTATTCTATAGCTATCTTGTCAGTCCGAAGGGACGTGTCATATACATTAAAGAACAGAAATCAATAATTAACGTAAAACAATCCTAATCCTAAAGTCAAATATTAACATCCTTCTTTTTTTTTTTTTTTTTCCCCCTTGGCTTCTGGCAAATTCCTAAAGAACCCAAGGCTGAGAGCAGTAGAATTTTGCCCGGAGATGGCAAAAATAATGAGACAGTTACACGCCTACCTGTGTGTGCCAGATTTCAGGCATATAAGTCCTCAGTAAGCTCAAAAGTTAAGTATGCAGGCAAGTGCTTTATGATGTGTCATAATCCTGCAGTTTGCTCTAGTCAAGAGAAGGTTCAATACCTAGTACCTATAAAACAAGAAATTTTTGAGACAAAAGGTATTACTCTCCGGATTAAAGCTGCTTCTTTCTAAAAGTCTTCAAAAAATGCCTAATTGCCATTTATAGAAACAATTCCATTGATATAATCCTTTAAAATATGCCTATTTAATTGTTTTCAAAATTAAATATTGGTAGATCTTGCAGCATTAACCTTTAGAGCATTTTAAAAGGTGCAATAATGACACATGCTCAAAGCAATTCCAAATTCCAGTTAAAGCAGAACATCATGTTAAACAGTTGTAAAGTTAAATACATGTGCATAATTTATTAGGTATAGGCATGAACTTTTTCCAAATGTCTACGCACATCTGAAAATTAGACCTGTCACTATATATTTATACTTGCATGCATAATAAACTGCACACCCATAGATGCACAAGGTACAGGCATATAGATAGTTTAGATACATTCCCAAGGCATCTTCAATTACTAACATTTTTGTCAGTGGAAAGGAACGTGATCTTTCATAACAATGAAGTAATTGTTTATTTTCTCCTTGCCATCTTGTTGCAGGAATTAGACATTTTGGGTTACTTATTACCATGAGATAATTCCTGCCGGTCTGCTAAAGGCACAAGCAAAGCAAAGTGTTTCCTAATTCCCAGAAGGCATGTGTTATCTCATGGCAACACACGCACACACGTTTCAGTGTGACATTTCTTCTTGATACAGGTAAACGGACCGTACTGTATCCAGGATACATCTTTGTGCTTCCCATTAAAATCCCGCCTGTGTTTCCCTGCTTGCAAAATACTTTATCAAGCTGTATAGCACAGAATAAAAATTTCACAGAGTGCTTGTGCCACTGTGATTTTAATAAAATCCAAAGAAAAACTAAACAGAAACATATAACTGCTAAAAAGCAAAAGGGCTGACAGGTGAGAGTTGCTGTCTTTACTCTTCTGCATGTGGGAATGGATATTGATAATCTCACGCTGCTGATGGGCAACAGCGTGTGTCTAGCCATCTTATAACATCTTGTGAATATAACGGAAACATACTATTGCTAAATGTTTTCAGGATGTTGCTGTTGGGGCCTGACTGTAACGAGGTTTCCCAACAGCGGTCAGCAAATCAGACTGAGAGCCTTCTGCAAGTCTTCTCCTCCCTGGCTGTCTGTATTTCCCAATATTCTCCGTCAGGAACGCATCCAGGATGCGTCCCAGCTTTCAGAGGGCTCCTTCGACTGCCGGTTCTGCAGTTAGTCGCTTAGAAAGATGGACAAGCCTGCGTGGTGGGCAGCCGTCTTGCATCATGCTCTCTGGGCCAGCTCTGACTTATTTTTCCACACACTGGTTTACTCTGAGGCAGAGATTCTCCATGCTGAGAATGTCTGCTCAAGGGAGATGTAAAATCTATCTGCACAAGATGCAGGAGAAGGAAATATAGGAAGGCAAGTGCCCAAATCCATTATTAATTTCTGATTGCAGTCCACTGAGATCAATATACAATTAATGTGGACATGAGAGAACAGATTAATGATGGAACAGAGAGAGGACAGTGCAAACGACTTACTAATTATTGCACTTGGGGATTTCCTCCAGAAACTATGGTCCTTCCAGATTCCCTCTAGAAAGGAATTTGCAGCCACTGGGCACATACTCTTTGTGTCAATAATTTATTGTATACTGCCAATGAAGCGACACAGCCCTTCCTTTATGTACAATTAGCTATTACACTTGCAAACGAAGTCACGCATATCATATTATAAATGTGATCTTTAAACCCCAAGTTCTTCTGTGTTACAGAATCATCAACAGCAGAATCTCTTTCTTCTATTAAATGGGGACTCGGATATGGGAAAATTCTCCATGGGACACTCCCATGTACCATAAAAATAATCATGAACCTGGTTATCTTCTAAACACAGTCATAAATCATATTTTCCTTTTTGTTAGTAAAAATACCCTTGATTAGTTCGAGACAGTAGCAGGCAAAATTTTAGCAGTAGCTTTTGGTACTTCAAATGCTTTCATTCAAGAAAAGGGGGAAAAAGACATTGGTTTTGGGGGAGCTGTAGAGGCATGCTGACTCAAACACAGTTAGCTGCAGCAGCAAGACCAACATGAAAAACAGATTTTTTTGTTTGTGGTTTTCTTTTTCCCTCAAGTTGTCTGTGGGACTAGCTCCCCTACGGATGTGTTTCTCAAGATGATAGCCTCTGCTTTGCGTCTCTTAAATACAGAATTGAACACGGGCTCTGAAGTTTGAAACTGGATTTTCAGTCAGTCAGAGCTTAAGGAAGACTTGGGATTTTGGTTTGGTTTCATACCCCATTACATGGGGTAAAATCCTGTCTGTCTTGAAGTCAGTGGCACAAATCCCACTGGTTTCAAGGGGGCAAGAATGTCACCCCTTGCAGTTTAGAGGTCACCTACAAAAAAACCAGAACTATGATTCTGACCATACAGTAATTATATTATCTTTATTCTTGTCCGTGCTTGTCATGGGTTTAGTTTACTGGATCTATCAATTTCCCCTACTACACACTTATAAAGGTTTCCCTGCCTGCCTCTTTTTGGAGTTCCTGTGATCTGTTCAAGGAGTGTGATCTTCAAATCCAAGAGACAGAAAAATCCCTAGGAAGTACATGAGCTTGTGATAAAATGCTGATAGCATTCTGGCATGTAAATCCCAAATCCCAATGGAGTCACAAGACAGATTCCATTTATTTTAATTGTCTCTACATCAGTTCTTTTTAGTGCTCGAGGAGTA
Organism: Pampusana beccarii; assembly: GCA_013399365.1. NCBI lineage: Eukaryota > Metazoa > Chordata > Aves > Columbiformes > Columbidae > Pampusana > Pampusana beccarii. Next base: position 1,147,466 of record VWYH01010423.1, on the reverse strand, counting down.
CTGGACACTATCAGATGAGATGTGCCAAAAGTGTTTGTCAGAACAAGTTGGCAATAATCTGTGTAGCTTTTTTTTTTTTTTTTAATCAGCATGTCTTTGTCAAATGTTCCTGTCCATATATGGTACGAACTTTTTGCCTTTATTCAGGAATTTCCTTTTCAATTTCTCCTTTTCTTAAGGCAGCCTGTACTGTGACAACAGGAAAAAATTCTGGATTGTGATCCAGTCCCTTGCATTTGTATCTGATAAACAGATGGTTCTGTGAGCCTCAGGCAGTGGAGGAATATCATCACATTTATAGAGTTTTAGTGATAACGCAGATAGTTATTCCAAAACATCATATGTTACACCAATATTTTGCACCAACTGAGTAATGTGGGGTGTTCTGCCAAGGCTCCTCAGTGTGCTTTTTCACAGCTGTGATGCTGTCAGCCCAAAGACAATGCTTGCAGTGAGGAGCCCAGTGCTCCTGCAGACGCTCGGCTGTCTCGAGGCTGAATCTCAGCCAAAAGGCTCCTGGAACATTTTCCAAGGGCCGTGTCCTAATGTATATTGCCTGTGCAATATATAGGTCTTCCTAATGGGAGGATGGTTTTCAGGATAGCTGCTGGTCTGGCTTATAGTCCCCTCTGGAAGTATGTAAGGCAGAGGCCCCCACTGTAGAACTAGGATTGCATTATTTTCTCTGACAGCTATGAGTTTACACATAGATATTGTGTTGCATTACTTTGTTTGCTCAAACCTCGTTAAACTATGTGGTGTTTAAACAAATCCAAGCCATGATGGTTTGTAGTATCCTCCTTGTTGGCCACTGTGTTGACCATGACCTTGTTTGACTGCTCAGCATGGTGTTCTGGGAAGACAGCCCCTGGTGTGACGACGTGCCCCCGTGTTCTGCACCCACCATAGGGTGGCCACCACAAAGTACAGGGACTGGGGGCTTGGAGATTCGTGTGCCTGCTTCTGCTCTAGGTATTATGAAGAAACTGAGTGAGTATGTCAGCAGAGCAATTATCTGCAACAGCTCTGCTCCATGCAGCACCACTTTGGGTGCAGTGGTGGGTGCAGCAGGGTACAGATGCCATCCTGGGGTCACCAATGAGTGCGACTATTGCACAGGAAGGCTAAAAGGTCCACTCATGCCTACATCAACAACAGCCGTGCACACAGAGCTCCTCCGGACTGCTGATAGAATCATAGAATAACGGGTGTAGCAAGCCAGTTTTGCAATGACTGATCAACAGTGGAGGTTGTTGTTATATAGACATGTGTGATTTTGTGAGAAGGTTGCTGCTGTATCACTTAATAAGACACAGCAATGCAAAGGAGTTTATTAGTTGCACTACATTTCAAACAGTTTAGAAAAAAATCCTTACTGACAAATGGGCTTTATCAGATGCCTTTAACAGGTGACACATTCATACTTTGATTACTAATAATAACAAATATAAGATGACTATAAAAAATTGAATCACATACCCCCAGTAACAGGCTTCTTCTTTGGTGAAGAGAGAATTTATGCAAATCTGAGTTCCTTTCACACCCTTCATGCAAAGACATCATCAGTAAGAACGGTTATTTCCCAATGAATTTTGACATATGTTACTTTAGTGTTCCATGTTGTTATAGAAAAAGCACCTTGTGTTATGCTTCTCTGCTTTCTAAAACTTTTAATCTGTTGGTTGGACAGGAGAAGACAGCGGTCTAATTCTGAACTGTGTGTTTGCAGAGTGCGATGGATACACACTGGAATTGCTGAAGTCAGTAGCAACATCTGTGTAAAAGCTGATGTTTCTTGACATCATGAGTCGGTCATGCTACGTGCCTGATGGCTTTTGCACATTTGTGAGTGTAGGAGAAAGATGCTGAAAGACTGCCAGGAACAGGAGGTCAAGAGATGCTCTGTACATATGTAAGCCAAAGAGGTTACGTTAGCGAGCTGCCTCATGTGGTCAGAGAAACAGGATCAGGAAAGTGTTATGCTCCCATGTAGAGACCAGAAAATAGTTGTAGGGAAGGAATGTTGTGTAATCAAGAATACGTGTTTGCATTTGCTCACACTTGGAGTTAACAGCATGGAAGGATATTATGCCAGGTGGTACTGCAATGAAGTTTTGCAGCTGAGTGGTATCAGAATATGTTTGTTTTGCAATAAACAATAACAAAAAATAAATGTAAAAATATAGGTAGCACATTGTTTCTTGAATAACAAACCCCTGGTGAACTGACCTTTTGGTAATTAGATAGGTAAGTAATAAAGCAAGCAGATGGTGTAAGTTAATTGAATACAAATCAGGACTTCTGCTGGAAAAGTCCGCAAACCACAGACTACAGGTTAAGAATGACCAGTGTAGGTAATGCATTTGTTCTCATCCACCTTCTGAGGGGTGGGATTGCACAGTGCATGCTGTGGGAGGGCCCTCCAGTTACCCCTGAATGGTGTATCTTCTCCAGAGTGCGGCACTCGGGGATGCAATCATTAGAGCTGATCACAGGAGAAGTTAATCTGTGACATTCCTCCCCTGCAGTGCCTGTGTCAGGGCTCTTCTCAGGGCAATGAGCTCCATTTCAGTCCTCTGAGGATTCTCCGGGAAATGCTTTAGGGCCTTCTGTTGGGTTAGGTCCAGTAGTTGCTGGAACAGATCCCTCTCTTGCTCCTTTTTCTTTCTGAGCTGCCTGTTGGCCATCCTGTCTGTGTGCACTGCTGTGGCATCAGAAAGCCTGAAGCAGATTTAAAAAAAGAGGAAAGAGTTTAAAACTGCGCATTCTTAATATCAGTCCTCATGCCAAATGCAACAAAACTGCTCCCTTAACGCTACCACATCTTCAGTTCATACTCTGTAGTGAGGCAGTAAACTGTCATACAAAGTGCTTTTGCTTGCTATAGGTCTTCGTGTAGCAAAGATGAGATGCTTTGGAATATGGCAAGATGGGGCAATTGGCAGTGAGGGGGCTGTGGTGGCTCATGTGAACAGGGGACATCCGTCTGCAGGTTAACAATTCCGCTGTACCCCAGGCTCTCTTTGTACAGGAGGATGTTACAGCCTCAGGAATCAGAAAGACCCTTGCAAGGGTCTTGTGCAAGAGAAAGGACTTTGTCACGACGGTGGCTTGGTGGCTTCGGTATTCCTCTCTGCAATGGATTCTTGTGCAATTCTCAGCCCTGCTGGTTTGTGCAGTGTTGGCTGCTCTCATAAATATCCCCAATAAATCCCAACGCACACACAAGATCAAAGGAGCTTGCAGCGGGTTTTATGCTGTTTGTTTGGCTGCCTTCAGTGCCTGCGCTGCAGCTTTGGGTGCTTTGTGAATAGATAACCACCATATAAAATGCAGAGCCTCTGCCTGCAATACTTGCAAAAAGGTGGTTCAGCTTGTCCTTGGGTAACTCGCCTGCAGCTCTCTAGCTTTGCCTTGTTAGAGCGGCCCACACGGTGTATTCATTATTCCCTATTTGTCTTGAAAGTGTTCTCTACTGGTGTCTGCACTCTGGTGGTTCTTCTGAGAGAGACCACAAAGGTCTGTACTAGTGCCAGTAAAACCTTATCTCAGAAAAGTCACACTGTGGCATAGTTGCTACAATGCTGGCAGTGACTCTTCTTTAAAATATTGAATAGTAGAAAATTCACACATAATATTCCAACCTGGGGGTTTTACAGACCCCAAAACTAGCCCCATGGGAAGTGCTGACCCAAATCCTCTAGCTCTTAACCTAAGTCTAGCCTGGCAAACTTGGCAAATCCAAGCCATAACCACAGCTTGCCAACTGTTCGATACCATGGAGCTGTGTGGGGTGAGGTGGTAGTGATCGTGGCCTATATGTGAGTCCATGAGCTGTAGCAACAGTTTTGGGAACTAGACGTATGGAGAATGTGACCATAACACCTGACATTTTTTTGCTAAGTTGTTCCTGCTGGTAACTAACCTTGCATGACACATCTGCTTGCTGCTCTTCTAGTTTTCATTTTACCTCTGAAAATTGATTTTAAACTCGAAGACTTCACAAGACAATTCAACTTTGCTCCTCAGCACCATTGCAAGACTGCAATCCATCGTTTTGTATGACTGCTTGTGATGGTCACAAGCCACACACTGCAACTTTACAGTCCTCACTTCTGTTAAAAGAGCAGCTAGTTCTGATTTCTTCAGACTGAATATTTGCATGGGTGTAGGAAACTGCTCCCTGCCTGCCTGTGTGAAAATACAGGTTCTGTAATCTTCTGAACAGCTATCCGCATGCTGAGTGTTTTCTAGAGACTTAAAGCTAAGGGATCAATGCATGCATCTCCTGTTCCAATCCAAAAGGTACAACTTTGCTGTTTTGTTAAAATCACAAATGACCCGTATGTATTACACTTTCCCTGCGCAAGTTATAGGGAAATCGGTGCAGGCTGGTGGTGAGGTTTCTACCACCATGTTGGACAGCCTTGTCTGCAACAGTGGCCTGTTGGGTGTTCTCAAGCAGGAAGCGATAGTATATCAGCACATAGGAACACTTAATTTCATTTTAGCATCCATAAAGGGGACATTTCGATCTCTTCCGAAAAAATGAACTCTGATTATCATTTGATGAAGTAATTTGATGAACACGCAGGGTTATGGCAACAAAAAAATATTGCAGCAATTATCTTTGCTAGATGATTAATACAGTGGAAGAGGATTAATTAGGAAGTTGAACAAATTATCACAGAAATTTATATCGTAGAACCATAATTTTCAAGTGGTGGTGTTCTCTTCCAACAGCATCATGTACATAATTTAGCAGAAGAAATTAAGACAAATATAAGCAGTTACTGCTAGAGGTGAGCAACATATCAGTCTCTTAAAAATACCGCTGACTGACTTCACATTCCAGAGACTCCACATAGCTTATTCCCTGGATAGTGTTATGAATCATTTACCCATCCCAACGTTTTGTTCGAACAACAACTCTACTAGTCATCTGATTTGTCAGACAACTAGCTGATGTCAAATTTCTCCTCTGTGTCTCACTTTGTGCCCCCGAGGCTGAGAAAATTGATTGATTTTAAAATAGGACCTATCATGCCAAATTTCCTGAGCACTTCAAACGGATACTCTCACTTGATCATGACTAATGCCTTCTCTGAATCTGAGAACGTGTCCATGGCTTGTGCGCTCTCCTTTTGGTTGAATAACAACCTCCATTCATAGAGAGATCTCTCAAGAAACTTCTTGTAAATCAATCACTGACAACTGCATAAGTCAAGTCTTCTTGGTCTTGTCGGTTTTTAATTAAAAAGCAACGAGTGATAACAGACACGAGCAGCACAGCCTGCGTCGGAATGTCCAAATATGTCTGAGGGTGAGCACGCAGGACGGGTTACTGTGCCACTCACAGAATACCAGCTGAAAATTACCTGCCATGGAGCAATAAAAAACAAACATTACAAGGCAGATTTCTATTTTAGTTCTTTGTGATTTGCATGTATCCAAAATGTGCTCTCTAACTTTCTGCCCTAATGCAGGCCTAGATGTAGCCCCAGAATAAACAAGGTGACGGTACTGACTCTTGCATCGTTTGATGGCACGTCATCAGCATTCATGTGGTGGTGCTAGCTTACAAGGAGTGAGGGAATGATGGCTTTGTGTTTCCATCCATGTATTCTCCTAAAAAGCACTTTTCTGTTTGGATTTTAAATTAATTAATGTGCTAAAGGAAGGAAGCCTTGGTTACAAAGCTATCCAGCACTGAGCGTGTTTTTCCCTTCACATCATGATTTTAACCAGCGCATGAGAAGTATTGATGTGCATCCTTAGAGGATGCCAACAGATGTTCATGCAAAATTAGTGAAGACCCAGAACTGACAATCCAGATGATATAAGGTGAAAAGAAAGGCAATATCATTTGAAGGTTAAATCTTCTCAGGCTGCCTTTGAACATCATAAAGAGGGGAAGGGAGAGAGAAAGGACAACTCAGTTTAAAATTATTTATTTCAAGGCAGATAACCTTAAAAATTGAGAGGAGAAACCTGGTGATTTGGGGCTTGTGATATCTTCTGTCCCTAGACTCACAACTCATGTAGTTTTCTGCTTGGTCAGGAAGCAGAGATTAAGGAAATTGGACCAGAATCACAAGAAAACTTGAAGCTCATTTGGAGACTTTTTTTATCTTTGACCGCAAATACGAAAGTTTACTTTTTTATCATTCAGCTAGTTAATTCCAGATTGCCTAAGATATAGGGGCTTACTGAGGATTTGTAAAAGTCTTTTCAAAAGGTTTTTGTTTCTATGCTGTCAAGTAGTTCAGGCTGGCAATTTCAGAATTTCCCACTGGTTTTATTGTTGTTTTATGTCAAAAGGTGCGTCATACAGCTTAATATGAATGTTATTATTTGATTTCCATTAATAATTCAATGTCCTAAGAAAATGCCGTGATTTTGTCTATTTTTATATTTCCATTCTTTGTAGCAATGTCTGAGAGTAAAGTAACTGGAAGAGAGTAGAGCAAAAAAAAGCCGTTTTCTCAACGTTATTTTATCCCAACACATTGCATAGCTTTTACTTTCTCACTTTTTATGGTATTTCACCTGCACCACCAGTTAGGGCCCCGTTCTACCCATGGATCCAGCAGCATTGACTACTGCAGTTCTGTGGTATTTTATTCCCTGAACCCTGTTTTCCTTACATTATGAGTATACAAGGCAGATCATGGCCTTATAATGTAACTTTCTGCCTATTCTCTTATTACAAAAACATCCTTTTAGACTGTGCACGTTTCCAGCAGTGCTTGATGCTTGGTGCACCAAGTATATGCAGTGAATATATGTGAGATATTTTACTTGCATGGCCCAGCACATTTTACAGCTTATACTATTTGAGAAATATATTTCACTGTAGGAAAGGCAGAACACAATGTTAAGCAGGCAGGCAGATCTTCTGGAAAAGCAAATGAAAATATTAAAAAGAAAAAAAAAAGAGGAGAGAAAAGGTAAAAGACCAAATCAATGCTATGTAGTTAACTCCATAATGATCAATAAAACCCTGCACTTCGCAGAGACAGGCAGGGCAACCACAAGAACATTTACAGAAAAAATTCAATAATTACAAATCAAGAAACAACATGCTTATTCATAACTTTGTCATTACAAACAAGTGATATATTTGTAGGAAGAAGCCAAACATATCACCCTTCTCCCAATAAATGACTTTGTCCCTCTTTAAATAGTCAGTAACTTCCCAGACAGAGAACTGCTCGTCTATATCTACCATACTTTATTTTCCTGAGGTTTGCATTATTGCTTAAAAAAAAATATCTTAAACATTTTGGCTTGACCCGCAGCTTCTAGACCTTCCTGTAACTTGAGGAAAGGATAGTATTATGGTTAAGGTATGGCACTTGGGCTCAAAATGTAAGTGAGCAATTCCCTACAAGTTATCCCAGGCCTCCTTTAGCAGAGAGCTGTAGGGCTTGTTTTCGAAACTGGCTTTTGATTTTTGTTGTGTTTAGTTTTGTTTGCCCAGTTGGAGACCTGGCTTGTAAAACCCCCAACTTCATATGAAGTCCATGGGACCTGGGGCTTTTACTATGTGCAAACCAAGGTCAAAATGCTTCCAGAACAACCAGAAATGGCATCTCCCCAAATTAGAAGTCATGCTTGGAAGTCAGGGTTTTAATCTCTTTGCGATAACTCAGAATACCTAATTTAGGTGACTGTGGACTTAACCAATACTATAAGGACCCCAAGGCTCCTATGTGCCAAGCCAGAAGCTTAAAGTTTGGCAGTGTGAATATGCAGTCCCCTGTAAAAGGGGATACCAGCCCATCGCACAAGGCCATTGTGAGGTTGAACCCTTGCATGCTTTTGAAGTGCTCGGACACTACCACGTGTACATCAAAAACAACATATAGAAAAAGTAGAAGAGGGCTCTGATGAGCCTTCAGTTATGCCAACTGCAGGCACAGAGCAGTACGCCACCAATTTCCACCCAACAAAATCCCTTGAATAAGCCCCCATTTAGCTACATCCAGAAATCACAGCAGCACCGATGTCTGTATGGGAGGGGTAAGGAATGATGGTGGGTAGCCAAGCAGAAGGTTAATGTATTAATATTAGGGTACTGATTCTCATCCTTTATTTTGTACTTGTTCAAACCAAGAGCATCTCTCCTGAAACTGATGGGTTTTCCTCTGTGAAATTCCTTCAGTGGAAGCGAAAAAGAGGCTCTGACTGACAGAGACTCTTCTCCTCAGCTTCAGATGCCAGCACATAGGCAATAGATATTGACAGAGAGAAAGAGTTTAAATTTGGTTTAATCCTCTTACTGACTTATTATATGTTCTAGTTAGCTTGATGTCATTTTGGGATATCATCCAAGACTAATAATAACTATGATACTATCGCATGAAGGTTGGCTTTTACCCTTACCAGAACCCAGCGCAGCAGCAAGGAGGAGAGGGGAAAGACCCTTCATGACTTTTCCCCATCCATGCTGTGCACAGGTGTTCAGGGAAAACTCACTCCGTCTTCTGCAACACAAACATGCTTTGGATGAGGGTCAAAGAAAGAATAACGGCACCGCCAGCGGCTATAACTCTGCCAAATCCCTTCCTGATGTGGGATTTACAAAGGTTATCACAGACTGGGGAATAATTTCAAAGGACTTCTTTATTGCTATGGCCTGAGGTCAGGGGAATAAACCTTCTGGAGCAGAGGAGGATTCCCTTTACCTTAGGCTATTCACTCTAACTGTGAACACAGAGCAGAATTGGACCTACCAGTCTCTCCCCTCCAGAGGATCCCCAAAGTCTCTTCTCACAGCACCTAAAGAAAATCAGCTGCTTCTGGAGATGAAAAGATTAGAGCTGAATTTGCCACTAGCCGAAGCACATTGTGTTAGCACTGTGGAGGGAAAAGGCTGGGCCAATATCAGGGGAAATATGTGCTCCTATAAAGGCAACGGCAACAGAGAGAAGCCAGGAACTGATTTCCAAAAAAAAAGCCAACAAAAAACTGTACAGATAAACTGAACAGTTAAATTTTTTTTTTTTTTTTAAATTCTCTGGAATCCGTGGTTGGAGTCAAACAGCTTGTCAGCTCTTTCAAAAGTTTAAAAAATATTTGTTAGCAGATGGTTATTACTTAGAGAAAGTAATATATATATTATATAAGTCAGACATCACCTAAAGCTCAGGCTGGGCAGTTATTATAAATACTGAGCTGTTTTCTTCTTCCTAAAATCGAAGCCTGGGTGCTTCTGAGTAGACACAATTATACCGAGGCAACAAACAGGAAACTCCTGGAGAAGGCATCTGATGCTGGGAGACCACTCTCGCCAGCAGGACCTCCGCAAGGGGTCTGGCCTCGTCACAGCATTTCTGTTCCCTTTTTTCCCCCAGCCCCTTGATTCATTGAATTCTGGAGACTGCTGGATCGCCATGGCTGGTTGAACTCGGTATATACCTTTTTTTGCTTTCTAATGGAGATTCTGTAAGCTTGTGTGATCTTTGCATCCTAGGCAGGTCGACATAGTTGTGGTTTGTAAATGAAAGAAGGCTGGAAACTTTCTTTCTTGGCTGTCGTTAGTCAAAAGGCTACAGCACTGTCACTCTGTTTTGATTGTGTCCTACCTTGTAATGTTGCAGAAATGCTCAGAGGCCGATTTTCGGTTTATTGGGGAAGATACTAAAGCAACAATTTTCTCTCATATCCTTTATTCACTTTTCCGGTGCCTTCTTTCCGTGACTATCACAACTGCCATCGCTCTGCCTAAAAAAACACCCCGTCCAGTCAGGAAACAGACTGAAATCCTGGGAGTGGCCACATGGTGCTGTCAGCTTTAACGCACATCCTTCTCATTGGCATTAAATCTGAGGATCACGTGGAGCAGATCATCACGGACCAAGGACAGGGTATGAACGTGTGTGTGCAGTCGCAGGACTCACCCCTCAGTCAGTGGGAACAGGAAGCCCACCCCCAGCACATTATTCATTTGGAGTCCTGCCTTTTGATCAGTTAATTAAGACCTACATTTGGATGACGCTAAGGACATCCAAACTCCAAGTAACTTCAACGGGACCTAAGACCAAGCCTTGCAGACACTGAGCACAGAAGGATAACAAGAAAACTCACCCCTGACCAGGTTTCATTGCTTGGTTGATTCCCTGCTCAGAAATGAGCTTGTGACACAGCCTCAGAGCAGATCATCTTCTTGTGCTACGTGGTAAGACGGATGCAAAAGAGGGTTTCTGCTGCAGATTCCAGCCTGAGCAGCTCCTTCTTGGAATCGCTTCTGAAAATGAATTTACAGCTTCAAGACTACACCTGCACAGGAGATGCCTGTGGCAGTTAGTAGGGAATGTGGCTAATTAAATAGGAACAGATTTTCAAAGATTACTTCATCCAAGAAGCGAAAGCTAATAATTATATGGAACATGATGATTACCTGGAACAAGATGATAAAACTGCTAATGTTCCTGTTTATAATATGACTGTGAAGCTTCTCTGTTAAAGCTGCACTGCAATACATTCCAGTTTATTGTCTAACAGTGCGAGGAATAATGCTGGTGGTATTCTGACAGAATCATGCTTTTCTTCCAAATAAAATTCCACCTGGAGCTGACATGCCCAAGTAACTCCCATGGTTTTCCACGGTTTATCCTCACTTGGGAGGAAGGCAGGCTTAAGAAGGGAGAACTGTGGTTTTGCCTCACATAACAAATATATCCAGGAACTTTGGTAGATACTAAAGGATTTGTTCTTTCTTTACAGGAAAGAAGAAAAAAAAAAAGAAAAAAAAAAGAGACATTTCTATGAGATGGCAAGTTGCAGTCAGTGGGGTAGATCTGTGTTCCTTCGCCTTCTCTTTTGTGTGATGAAAATGTGTTGATGCAGTGGCCAGAGCTACCTCTGTCTCCTGGATGTTGTTATAAATGGAGGGATCTGCCACTGTGTGGGCACAATCCAAAACTATAATACCAGAGATCTTTTGTTCACTGTCAGCTGGGGATGTGATTGCAGGGTGTGCCTGGTCCACGCATCCAGCCATTATACAAGAAAATATAGCAGTTAAAATGTTGATATTTTATCTATCGTTGCTAATTCCTCTGATCTCTCCGCGGCAGAGTCCCAAGCTCTGTGCAGGCTCCGGTCTGGTCTCCACTCAGCCTTTATGCCTTTTTATTTATATTCATTTTTTTTCTACCTTTCTATATTTCTTTTAAAGAAACCTGAGATTCTGGAGGACAAAATAGCAGCTTACGAGAGGTGCCAATGTGTCGTACCATGAGCATAGCTCAGTACTAGTGCTGCCTAGACTCGACCACAGTACTCCCTATATTTTACCGATGACCCTCTGCAGAACATGAAATTACGGCTTGTCTCAAAACTAACTCTTTCTCCTGCTTTACTGTCTCCCACATCTTCCCTGAAGCCATTTATAGTGACCTCTGCAGGTTGGCTTCAAAAAATTTGAAAGCATCTTGGCATCTACTAGCTTAAGAGGCCTTGATGCTGTAGCTGCACACCCATATGAAACCCCCCAAGTGAATCTGGGCAGTAGGGGTCAGCACCACAGAGGTTTCAATGCATCACTTAGGTCTTCGGAAATTTTTTAATTCATTCAATTTCCATCAGACGGTTCAGATCTTGAGAGCTAAGTATGACTTGAAAAGGCTTCTTGGACCAGGATTTAAGGCTTTACCTGAAACAGTGTCTCAGAATTGGGACCTGTATTTCTATATGGCCTTTAGCATGCCTGTGGAAAATCTCCTACAGGCAGGGATCCAGGATTCTCCGCATTTATAGGGCTGAGCAGCGTATTTCAAGTTAAAAAAACTTTGATAAGTAATGGCTCTGTTTCACTTGCTGTTTGTTTTTAACCATTTGTGCAATACCTCAAGCCAACTGGCAGGATTAATAAGTTAACAATACTATATTAATTAATATCATAAAATTGCTTTAAAGGAGGGAAGAGCTAATTAACTATGAAGCGTTAACACTCCAACCAAGAGAGAACCCAAGGGAAGAAGTCTACAGTGTAATTAAGAGAGAACACATTTTTATTCCTGCCCTGCTGTCTCCCCATTGTCACAGGCACTAATGACTTTTGCTTGGCTTTCTGAAAGGTTTTCTGCTCTCTGTCAACCTGTGCCACACATAAAAATACCCAGAGGTGATTTGTAAATTTTTTTTTCTCAACTTTTTTTTTTTTTTTCTGTCGATACCCCGGATGCAAGCTATGAACTCTGCTCTTCCCTTTCCTACTGTGAAATACTTGTGAAACAGCTTCTTTCTTCCACAAGACCGGCCGTGCTGGTTAAGATCCAGTCTCCAGCTGTCAGTAACAGGCACGGCAGGAGAACAGGGCATGCCACAGCAACCCTTGCCATTCACTACTTTCCCTTCCTACTGTACATCCCACATTTTTCCTGCGAATGTCAGATGACTCACTGATTTATTACAGCCTTTTTATTTATTTTTTATCTAGTTGGCAGTCAATCTGCTTCAAACCACACTGCATTTTATTCATTTGCTGTTCTCTAGTAACAATCCTCAAGAAACAAACAAACAAAATGACAAATTATAGGCAATTAAGGGGGAAAAAAAATAACAAATATGTGCTTGCTTCTATAAAATTCCAGCTGTCCTGAGACAGGGTTTGAAATGAAAGCTTACTGCCCTGCTTTTTGTGTTTGGCCTTCAACCACCTGCGCAGCAAACGTTTGTGAAGGTGCCCCCGAGTGAGGAGCTGGGGAAGGGCACAAGGAGAATTGTCAAAATAAACGTCACATAAAGCGAAAATAGCTACCTTCTCGCTGTAAAAATATCTCCATGCTAGAGTTTTGGCTGAGTTAACCGATGGCATCCAGGAAACAAATGTTTATAAATGTCTAAACCAGAATTTACAAACATTCAATAGCAGCTTCACTGAAATAGCCATCAAAAACTAAAACCTTCGTCCAGACGGAAAAGCTTTAACTACATCAATATAACTGAAAGAGTAGAACAAACAAACTAATAAAATCCAACTGTAATACTGAAGCATTTCCACAACATATAGGTTATTCCATGGTAAGAAGTATTTGCATGCATCTGCAGCAGTTATTATGTCTAATTATTCACTTTACAAAAAAATTCACAATAATCAATTAAATTTGTCTTAAAAAAGCCCAGGACTCCAGCCTACACAGTCCTTAGAAGTTATTAAGCATCCCCCAGCTCTGTTTTCTTAGTGGAAAGCAATTAGTGCAATCCACACACCTGAGTCAGGAGGTTCAGGTCTGAGTCCAACATGGAAAATACAGCTGTGTGGTATTGCCAGGAGAGTGCCGTGTCATTAAAGAGTCTGTCCTTCAAAGGAGAAGTTAAACCAGGCTCCCTAATTTCTGGATGAATAATCTCATTATTTTCCTGAGAAAACATCTCACTGAGTAAATACAGCTGAGTCTTGCCCAGACATGTTTTCTATAGGTGGGAATTGATAATATGTGGATGAGGGTGTGGAATGGCCCTCCTTAATGAAGTCTGTCTACATTAATCATTACATGTCTCATACACGACAAAAAGTGTTGATGGAATAGGTTTGGACACACTTTTGAGTTAGAACAAAACCCATGTCACACCGCCTCAACTAACATTAGTTTTCGTGTTGGTGGTTGTCTGGTATGATGCAATGGAAAATTGCTTATAAAATTCTGATGTGCTGTCAGCTCCCGTGAACTTTATCTGCAGGCAGGAGGGTGTCACAGCACCAGAGCAGCTGCCCAGGTCTTGCTACAGACACCTTCCTGGGACAGGAGGAGGGGAAGACTAAGATCACCATTGTGAGAGAGGACTTTTCTCGCAAAAGGGAGTTTGACTTTGAGGGCTTTGCATCTTTATTTTATTTACCTAGGGTTAGATTTCCTTTATCACCTTCTGTTAGTCTGTTTAATCCACGTGGGCCAAATTCACCTGTCAGCTTTACAGAGATAGGCAATGCACTGTGATCCCTGTCACTGGGCTAACACTTCATGCAGTGAAAGCTTCCTGCCACCTCTTCTGAGAAGCTCCAGCACCTTTCTTATTTGTCTCATGCTTTGAAATCTGGCAGGAAGAAAGTGATCAGCACAGAAAAATACCTCATTTTTTTAATGTGAATTTCTCTTCAGGTATTGCCACAAAAGAAATTATTGAAAACTTACTATTTCCTCACTACTGGAGGAATTGCTGAAAGAAAAAGCATTGGCAGCACATCAAAATCATAGCTGACTACAAATATTCTCAAGAGAGGGATTCACGCACCACCAACGCAGCTGCAAGAACTGATATGGCACTGGCAGTGCCTGGAACCTGCCAGAGCAGATGGAGCAGCAGGTCTGGGAAGGAAGAGCGAGCCCAGGCTTCTCCAGCCATCACCTGGTGGTGTTCCCTGCCTCAAAGATACGCAGGATCCTCCAAGCTGTTGCCTCCCCCATCCTCTCCCCATGTTACTCCTTACCACGTCCCATGGGTAACCTGGAGTAGGGTTCTCCTGGTATGGCAGACAGGCTGCAGGTTCTACTGCCTGATACTAACTCCTTATACATTTTAATAGAGTCTTGCCTGTTCTGTGGGCCGCAAAAAAAAACAGGCTCCAGTCCAACCCCACGCTTCTCACTCATTTTACTCCAGGCTGAGTGGTCGTTGCCTGAGGGAAGAGCATTGCAATCTGGCACTTAACCTCTTATCCTGGCCATCAGCCCAACTGGCAGGTCATCCGTAGCAGCCTTGGGAGAGAGCTGGAGTAAGGGTTTGGAAAGGAAGTGATATGAGGAGCAGCTAAAGTCACTTGGTTTGTTCAGCCTGGAGAAGAGGAGACTGAGAGAAGATCTCATGGCAGCTACAGCTTCCTCACAAGGGGAGGAGGAGGGACAGGCGCCAACTCTTCTCTTTAGTGACCAATGACAGAACCCGAGGGAACGGCAGGAAGATGTGCCAGGGGAGGTTTAGGTCGGACATTAGGAAAAGATTCTTCACCCAGAGGGTGCTGGACACTGGAACGGGCTCCCCAGGGAGGTGTCACAGCCCCAAGCCTGACAGTGTTCAATAAGAGACTGGACAAGGCCTCAGACACATGGTGTGAACTGTGGGGTTGTCCTGTGCAGGGACAGCAGTTGGACTCGATGATCCTTGTGGGTCCCTTCCAACTCAGGACATTCTACGATTCTATGAATAGGTTTGGGACTGGTGCCAGCTTTCCTCGGTAGGGCCAGGGAGGTAGAAGTAGCCTTGTTTGTTGAAGTAACTGAAAGGTGGAGCTGACAGTCCCCTCCACTGGGCTGAACAAGTGTCCGTGCAAGATAAGGAGTATCCATGGCTCACGGCGATGTTTGCACCTCCCATCTTGAGCTGCCTTGACACACAGCTCACAAGGTGGCAGATTCAAAAACCAAACCTTTGACAAGTCCTTTTGTGATATTTCCTTACAATGCCATTGTTACCATGCGTCGTTGCCAGTACATTCACTTACTGGAGTCCTTACAAAGTGGAAGTACAAAATGGGTAGAAATCCGCTCAAAACAAAGCAAACCAGTGCAACAGCGGAGTTAATCTCAGCCACGAGCAGTACAAAAAACATGGCTTGCTTTATCTTCACAACCCACCTCCTGGGCTTCTCCAGCTTGTCAAGTTCAGTGCAGTTGCACACCTAACAGCTATGCCCAAAGCTTGTTCATTTAAACACTAAAACCAGGAAACAGTTATGCAAAAACTTCTTGCAATATTCACCCAATTCTAGGGCTGCTTTTCTGTATTTATTACAAGGGAAGAAAAACAGGCAGAAAAATCAATGTTCTATGCAATGTTCAATACCGTTTTTAAAATGTGGGATTTGAGCCTAAGGAAGCAAGCCACATCTTCTGCTTCTCCTACATTTTTGCAAGATCTGCATGATTCAAGTTCGAGTGTACGGCCAAAAAATAATGCAGATTTGTGAGCCAAAGGTAATATCCCCAACTTGCTGGCACAAAGCACCTTTTCCCTGCAGATACTCTACACTGCTTCGTCATTTGGCTCTTTATTTTTAGTAGTTTCCAAAACTGATAAAATGTCTATTGTTACAAACGTTTTGGATGTACATCTTCAAGGCCTTATGACCATGAAGTCATGCTTGTGCATGTCATTCTTTCCATTAGTGATGAGCTCAAGGTGCTGAGTTTATTTCTGAATCCAGATGGGTATTTGGAGCCTGATTTTTCATCTGGGCACACGATCAGATATATTTCCTGGCTAAACACATACCAGCATATGTATTTTTTGAGTATTCTGAGAAAACTATTGTCAGCTTTACATTACTACTGAATGGGACGATCAGTATTTTTTTCCACGCAGAGGACAAAATAAGGTGCAACCGTAATAAATGAACATAAAAAGCGGAATCCCCATGACCTTTTGAAAATTTCAGTCTGTCATACGTCTGTCTGGGTTTAGCATCTTTTCACACTTCCTTATTTTTAGCTTGAGAAAGTGTTGTCTAGACTGCATCCTTAGAGCTGATTAACTGTTCAGGGGCAAATACACAGCAGGCTCAAATGCAAAGATTTGGATGGGAACCTTGTCATGGATTTGCACACTGTCTCCTGCAGGATACTTCATTCCTTTGGGAATGCACATGGTACAGGCCGCTATATTGTGCTATAAAGTTATACTGAAGTTGGTATTTAGGTCTGCTGAGACTGCCCAGGCTCTACACAGACTACACAGCAAGAGCCTGGGCAGTCTCCTGGTGCTTGTCCTTGAATCAAAAGTTGCAGTTCCTGAAATCAGGTAAATGAATGTGTGTGATATTTTCTGCTGTATACAGGTCAGCTAAGCTCCCTTTGCCCTCAGCTTCAAGATTTATGACTTGCTGCAGAGTCCTGGTTTCAGCTGCTACCCAGATCAGTGTTTTATCTGGGTAAGAGCTAGCTAGGGACCCAGAGCCCTGGGTACAGGGGTTTTTACTTACACCACCAGCAGGGAGCACACCAGCCTTCCCGAGAAAACAGCAACACGTCTGTAAAATGGGCATAATAATCCTTACTTGTCTCTGGTGTAAGAAGCTTAATTAGCAATTTCAAATCATCTTGAGATCCTCAGAGGGATGGCACATACGCTAATAGAGTGAGTAATTTGGCACAAATGTGTTATCACACCTACAACTTTATTACCACGTAGATATGCTAGGGCAAATGGAGCAATGCATGTCCCAAATGCCATGGGGACAAATAGCTCTGGAACTGCCCAAATGCCCCTAGCAGAAGAGAGGGATCCACTTACAGCACACAGGCTTTATTATAGCACATACCGATGTATCAGCAGCCCACAACTTTTCGTCCCTATAGACAAAAACATCCACAACCACAGGCTTTCTGGCAGCACAGAGATACACCTACAGTACAAAACCTTTTGGGAACCCTTAGGGATACAGCCACAGCCACAACTTACTGGCAATGCACAAAAGATATGTCTATGGTGTGCAGACTTTCTGGCAACACAGTTGCATCCCCAGAGCCTGGTTTCCTGTGAGCAGTGATACACCAATCATACCACATCCCTTAAGGCAGAGAGATGATACAGATGCCTTTGAAAAAGAAAAAGACTTAAAAAAAATTACACTGGATAACAGTGGCTCTTATTGTTACTTAAGTGCCAACAATGTCAAAAGCTATCTGTGCATGAGGTGAATGCTCAATGTTAATAAAATACATCCAAACTGAATAGTCTGTACATTCTGCCGAACTGTGCAAACCATGAGAATTCTCTGCTCTTGTGGTTAATGTTTCCATCAAGAACCCATAATAATGAAAGCACTGACCTAGCAATCAGTGTTTGGAGATTGGTCAGCTGGGTATAGTTTCTTTCTCTAGAAGAGAGCATGTAATGCATTAATCCAGCCAGTGGTACATGGCATGTTAGGGGGTGGCCACTCCTCTGTGTGAACTAAACAGCTGGCGTTTGAGTATTTCCTTATTTCTGAGTACTTGACTGTCAAAGCTTGTGATGTTCTTTGACATAGGGAAGACAAAAAGTAAGGGATGACTTATTTAATATTATACAGCAGATCCAGATTTGTTGGTATTTAGGATTATAGATAGAATAAAATACTCTGGGATTTACTTTAATCTCCACAAGTGAGTAGGACTGTTTGGAAATGTCAGTGTTTATACTATAGCTGATCCACTGGGGATCACCTAGATCCAGAGCTTTCCGCATGGTGATTGTCATCGTGTTGCACTCAAGAACTATGCAAAATGCGGTCTGATTTCCAGGTGTTCTGCAGGCTGCAGCTAAGCCACGTTAGTGGCAATGTAAAGGAGTTTTCTGCTATGTTGTGGCTCCTGCTCTCAGCTGGGAGGGCAGCCAGGAGGGCTGGAGGCAAGCGGCTGCCAGATTGCTGTTTGTCATCTTGCTCAGTCCAGAGCAGCCACGTGTCTCCCCCAGCACCACGTCCTTCAAGGACTCCACGAATGGACAGAGCAGGATATCTCTGCCGCGTTCGTGCCACCAAAGCAGGAGGAGAGCGGAGCCAGCACTCTCTGTGCAGAGGAGAAAATTATCAGGAGTCATTATTAATGGCTTGCCAAGTAGTAAATAAAAATCACTTAAATTTTGTCTATCACGCAGCAATAAAAGACGCCCATCACCCTGTAGGATGTGACTACACAAGGCTTCTGGAGAAATCCACGTTAAGATTGGGAGTTTCTTGCCCAGGCTTGTCTCCAGCAGACATAACTCACCAAGAGTGATCTGCTTTCTCTCTGGCTCATGGCTATAGCCCAGTGGTCGATTAGTTGCATTGCACAGGTTAGTGAAGACACTTTTCCTGGAGTACGCCTTCAGGTGTGGGACTGTGTGTCAGGAGTGGCATGTGCTTATGGTCGGTGCAGATTTTTCTGTAGCTGATGCTTATTCACCTTCTTCTGTGGAATGAAAGGCAGGAGAAGGCTCCGTCTGTAGGCATTGGGGAGCCATAGTGGCAGAAGAATTGTCCACGGAGGCTCCAGCATCGCAGATAAAGAACTGTGAAGACCTAGGTGGTTATGAGCAAAGCGCGTGTTGCTTCCCTCAAGAGCCTGCATAGACATATATGCCTTGAACCATGAGATAAACATTTTCTAAGCATATTTGACAGGTCTGGAAAGTGCCACTTGGCACGACTGCTTGCAGCGCTGTTGTTTGTATGAGAGGTTCTACATGAAGGTGAAAACAGAGGTGGATGAAAGGAGACTAAGTGCACTCAGGCACTTACGTCCTGACACCTTCTCTTGGGCCTTTATTGATCTCTGTGCTGCATGGTGGCTTTGTGGGGGCACTGACAGCATTTGTTGTGTTACTGGAGCTGATGAACTGTATTGGTCTTCTCTATGGTAAAATGCTATCAAGAGTGCTTACAAAAAAGAAAATAGAGTTCATATCTTTATGGAAAGCTTGTAAAATAAGTTGACAGCACAGTTTGTGCTTAATGGCACTGAGAAGCAAAAGAAGTATTAATAATTATAACAATAATGATAAAGTAAGTCTTAAGGCTGATATCTTGGACAGGAAATTGAAAATGAAATATTTCCAGTTTGTTGGGTTATGCCTAAGTACAGTATGTCTTGCTAGGCTATGTCAGACTCCATTCCTACTTCAAAGTTTACTTTGATCTTCCTTTATTTACATTAGCCTTTGCCACAGTACTCACAAAGAGTTTTCAATAACTGCTCAGAGTCATGTATTACACTCTGCTAAGCCAAATTTGAAGTCAGTATTGTGGTGGTGCACATTATCTGGAATAATGATAATACCCTCAGCATTATGAAGTATTATTCTTGTTCCTTTAATGCACTCAGATCAGAAATTATACCACCTCGATGGTTGTTCCAGATAATCAGTAACAGTTTCTAACCAAAACTCCCTAAAGTTCTGTGAAAGTTGCCTTATTGATCCAAATCTTGTACTCAGTATGGTTTTCGCAGAGTATGTTCCCTCAGAATGGTACATAATGGTACACAATGAGCAAACTCATAGATTGCTTTGCCTGAGAGAGGTACATAAACAATCACACTGGGACAACCAGCCAAGTAAGGATCAAGCTAGGCACCAAGTACAGTGGCAGAAAGTGACTCCATCCCGGCTATAGGTGTCAGCAAAGCAGAAAATGTACAGTCTTTTCACCTTTTTTGCTTAGGTATAAGCAACCCACATGTTTGAGGGAAACAGAATATCAAGTCCTAAATGCAGAATCTCTCTTGCACCTCTTGGCCCTCCCTTGCCTGATGCCGTGGGACAGGGCAGAGAGAATGGTGGCTGGCTGGGTCCTTCCCATGGAAATCACAAGAAAATATGGCTTCTCCATATTTCTAAATGTCCTGAGGACAAGGCAGGAAGTTTCAAAGTGTTAGCTCTTCATTATTTCATTACTTATAGCCAGGTCTATTTAGGTAGTATCGTAATAATAGCATTGCAACAAGTGTCATGATAAATTAGGTAGCATTTTGCAAAGCAAAATTTTTTCCCTGCCTTTGACTTTGGCTGGGTAGTTGAAAGGGTGACATAATGGAGAAGCTAGTGACATGATCAAAGCATTATACCATGAGCTTCATTTTCATTAAGGCCTTCTTAGACTCCTGTCGAGCAAGGGAATCCTAAACCAAGCACGTACACCGGCAGGGACAGACAGTGTGAGAGGGCTACGGGTGACTTCAAATGCAGATTTTGTTCTGTAATTTACACTTGTCAGAATGCTACAATAATTATATCGGTCATGTAGGGTGTGGAGTATGAATATTCCACCATATTTTCCAGAAACCAGACAGCTGGTATGGAAGACATTATGTAAACATGGAGCTTCTCACTCCCATTAAGAATCTGTTGCAATCCAAGTAATGTTCCTAAATTGAATGTGCTTAGGAAAACACAGAATTCTTTAGATTAAAAATCTTAGTTTGACTTATGTAGCAATCTACTATGTTTCAGTCATCACTTAAAATAACAATAGGAAACTGAGTAATGTGTTCTGCCAGCCACACTGAAGGGTGAAGGGGAGAAAGCCAACCTGACACCTTGCCACATATGCATAGAAGAATGCCTAGGAAAATACACTCTTTTCCATAATGCCATTTTAAGAACAATTGTATTCTTACCAGTTATCTGTTGTTGCAACGTCTAATTGATGCCGCATTTACATAACAGATTTTTTAAAAACAAAAATGTCACATTAATTACTGCAAAATGAGCAAATAGTATGGAGTCAAGAATGAGAAGCTATGGCAAAATATTTGGATGGTTTTGTTTAAAAAGTGAGCTGGAATTACTACTTTGTGAGCTGCTGATTTTTTAATTGATTGCATTGTTAAAAATGGAGTGTTAAATGCTAAGTAATTTTTATTTGATATACTGTAGCGTGTGCAAACTGTGAAAGGAATGGACAGACAATTAGAAATCCAAGAATTTAGATGTGATATTGGATGCAGTTCATTTTTCTGTAATTTTCTTAAACTTCCTGTGTCCTAATTTCTCTGTCTTTCAATCTGAGAAAATAATGTATTCTTATTTTAATAGAGCTCCATGAGATCATAATATACAATTTTACTGATAAATACAAACCGTTCTAATTTTACATACAGAAAATATGGTCAATATTTTTGATGAATACTGACAAGTGGACTTTCACATTTCCTCTTCACCAACACCGCTAACAGAGGCTTGGGAGTGATGCTGACTATAAACAAAAGTCACGCCCTTTCTGCTTTCATCATATGCTCAAGTGGGTGGCATGCACTTTGGGGAAAAGACTCAATTACAGTGAAGTGCAGTAAAAATGAAGTAGGACGAGAGATGACTACAATATTCCGAACTGGAGGTCAAAGGGGAGCTGGACACTTTACTTTTGTTGCCACTGAAACCACTCATCTCTGTTAGTAAGGAAAATAAACAAGCGGAGAGATGCAGCTGATGCTGGATATTAGAAGTCTGTGTCTGCTGTGTTGTTCTGGGCTGACTGGTTATAAAATCAGCAGAGCAGCTGGAAAAAGAGACTGTAGGAGGTGTTGTCTGTGGGAAAGGAGACCGCAAATCCTGCAGAGCACAGAGGCACCACAAATTAAAGAAAGGATGTGCTCCTCAAGCTCAGATGGGAACATAAACATTTCTAGACTTCAGGATATTCAGATTCCAGATTTTGATGCTTCCCATTAGAAAATACGGAAAATTCTTTTTCAGGATCCAAATACAAACTCCATCAAGCTCATAAAAGCATGAACCAAATGCTTTTTATACTTAAAGACCTAATCTGCAGTGGCTATAAATCTTTGTAGGTCCGTTGATCCCACTGAGAATCCGACCCAGAAGTTTTAATGCTCAATTTTTTCCTAAACATTCGTTTAGGAGATGTTAAGAGCATTATCGGTCATAGACTGGAAATGTCAGAAATGGTTTATTAAAACTCACAGTACTGAAAATTCAATTTTAGAGAGGCATTAGTTGAAAAAATGTAATTATCAGATCTCTGTGTTCGAGAATGCATTATAACCTACAGTAGTCAGGTAATCTCTTTTCTGAGATATCTTTTTTGTCTAGAGTTTTTATTGCATTAAATGAAATTATATAGCTCCTGCTTGTATACCTTTTTATCTTTCAAAACAAAAAAAGCATCACAATGCCCGTGAAAAACGAATTGTGCTGTCAGGTCACCATCCCAGGTCGCTGTGATCAACAGGGGTTCTTGGAAATCAGTATTAATCTGGGAGGCTTTTCCACAGTAGGATCAAAGTTTTGCTGACCTGCCTTGAAATCATCTTGGGATGTACAACTGTAAAACAGCACCGATGTTGTGTTAAGAGCGGTATAAAACAGTAGATGTGTTATCCAGTCTGGGTAAAATGCCAGCCCGTTTGGTTATCCACATGCAGTGAGCCAGCACAGATACAGAGTAAACTTCAATTGGGGAGAAGTTTAGTCAGAGAAAATACAAAGCTAACAATTCTCAAGCAACAAACTGAAAAGTTTCAAGGGCCTGTGCCAATGAAATGTCCAGCACCATCTTGTGGCATTATCATTAATTCAACCAGTTGGTCTCTCTACTATGGTAACTACATAACTCCTGCGTTTTTCTCCCCTAAGAGACCTGATCAGAGATTTCTTTTTATAAAACAAGCGTATGGCTACAAATCTGCTGACAAAAAGGAAGAGCTTAGGACTAGCAGTGTCATTCAAGGTAAGATATGCTCCTGAAGTTCAGATGGAAACGTAAACATTTCAACACTTGCCATTATTACTTGAGAAGTACTTCAAAGCTAAAATTAAGAAGTGTTTGTAAAATGCTGTTAAGCAGGAACTAGATGAGGTGGCATCACATATACCCAAAGCACGATGGGGCAAAAGGTGAGAACACCAATACCCAGGGTGAGATTTTGCAGTGCCTGCACCTGTGATCTGGATCCTGCCTTCCCTTGCACTCCAAGGGTCCAGGAGGAGGCTGGGAATCCATCACTCCTTCAAAAATAAGCTGGGGAATAATTCTCCTTCTGATGGTCTGGCCAACATTCCGTTCTCCGTAAGATAGGATCGACTTTGTGCCAGCTATTAGTGAAACAGAGCTTCTGCCACATTTGCTTACATAGCTGATGCATTACCAGTATCTAAGTCATTGTTTGTAGAGTGCTATGCAAGATGTTTTGCACAAATGTGTATATAAAACCACATCATGTTCTCAGCTAAGTTTATAAAATACACCCATGCAGCTTCACAGATTCAGTCCAGAGTTAAACCAGGCCAAATAATGGAAAGAGTAATTTACGGGAAGTTTTCAGTATTCTGGACTAATATTTCTTCGTCTTACATTGTTCAAACAACAAAACCACCCAGCTGAATCGCTTTGTTTTCTCCACATCCATGTGTGAATTAAATTCCACTGTGAGGTGCTTGGTTCACAGATGTGAAGGTTTTATCCAATTCAGAGGAAACTCTGGAAGCTCACTCTATTATTGCTTGAAAGCTGAAGTTTCTCTCTCTCTTCTATCGCAGTGCCTCTCAGCCTGGACTTTAAAAGCCTGTATTTATGAATAAGATTTTTAGTTCGCTCAGTATTTGGCCTCTGCTGAGACTGATAAAACATTCCAATTTTAAACAGCACCTGGCAGGGGGATTGTTTGTTTATTTTTAATACAGTTTGTTGCAGCAGAAGCTGTATTATCATTACCAGATTTATTTCAGAGGTCATTGGATTCTTTGGCCTCCACCCACAGCTGATGCAAACTGGTATAGCTCCACAGACATAATATTTCCTGAGGATCTGGCTACATTTCTGCAGTGTGTTCATAGCTACACCGCAGGTGTTGCTAATGCAGAATGCACATGTGTGTAAGTATCCACGTATTTTTTAAAGCCTTTGCTTTAAATTTTGAAGCTCATCCAAATCACTTCTATGACCCCTTAAGCGGCAAAAAATAAAAAACAAAAAAGGCAAAAGGATGTAGTACTTTCTTTAATTCTTTAATTATTAGTTAATCAGAAAGTCGTGATCATGCCCTGAATTCAAATGATGGAGATGATGCCCTTCTTATAACAAAGACCTGCTTAGGTTAAGCTTTGACAGCCGGGAGTGTCCTTGTATTATAGCTGGCTGCACCCTTGCAGCCGGTTGCTGCACTCTTTGGTGTGCCCTTCCCCAGAAACCACGAATGGGATTTCAAAGGGAATTAAAATGGGGCCCTAGAGTCAGCACTTCAGAGAGTACCCTCCTCCCCTCTGAGACTGCATTCAGAGCCATGGAGGATGCTGCGCGAGAACCTGGAGACACAGAACACAGGGAACCTGCTATGAACTCATGGTGACTCGCTCATGCTCCAGTTGCAGCACTGGTGGATACTGGATAGATGCCTAAAAAGTCTGCTGAAGGCTTGATAGTTTAGATTTAGAGTAATGCTTTGTTTTGTAACGGCCCTTTCAAGCCAGGAGTAAATGCAGCTTCTTAAGGTGTGCCTTGGCAGTGTCGGCACCTGCAGTCTGTTGCAGCTACTTTTAAAAGAATAAATTAATGTTTTGGGATAAAAACAGTCGTTGACCAAAGGTAAATGTACACAGATTTTTTTTTGGACTAAACAAAGTTAATAGGTGTTGAATTTCAGATGTACTTGATATTTAGTTTAGCTATCAGTGTACTTACTATTTAAGCAAGACAAGGCTGCACTTTGCTGTAAAACTTCAGTCTGTAGCTACTGTAACCCCTTCTTTGCATTTCACAATAAATCAGGTGAAATAGAGCTCTGAAATAAGACACATGCAGACACATGATTTGTTGTCAGTGGCCACCGCAAGGTATTTTAAGTCTCAAAGCAAGTGGATAAGATCACTTTACCAGAAACTTGAAATATAGTTGGGAATGTATATATTAACCAGATGGGTGCCAGGAAGACTTCCCTGTGCTTTTATAAAAATTACTTTACGAACAGATGTCTGATCTCTAGCTGAAGGGATTACAGAATAAATAGCAGATTTGTCCTTCTAACTGCAGCTTAGTGAATCATTGGTAATATGTCAAACTTGATGCACATCAATAAATTGACTTGATGTGTAAGTTGTTGGGTGGGTTGTTTAGTTTTGGTTTTTGGCAAATGTAATTTCAGTCTGTCAGAAATAAAGTAACCTCGACTACAGCAACAAAGTACCTTGATGTGCATGAAAAAGTACAGAAGAATTATCAAAATTTAGCATAAGCAAAAGCAATTATCTGCTTTAGGCTAGGAGAGCAGAGTGTGGTCTTAGTAACTTATGCAGGGTAACTAAATGAATTTATGTTCAGAAAACAGTGCTAGAGCTGTAAATTAATACATAATAATCATAGATAACCTCAGTGAAGAAAAAGTAGTTGTTCTGTTTGCAAAACTATTAGAAAAAGATACACTGTTCAGTAGTTGATCACTGAAGGAAATGCTTCTGAATGCTTTGAACATGTTTTTAAAAAGTGATTCTCTCTCACTATTGTCTACCTGGAAACTTGACTGTTAGCTTTTAATGGAGGATTACTGAAAATTATTTTTGTGTAAGTTGTTATTCAACAGCTATGCTTGCCTTTTTAAATTAAAATAAAGACAGGGAATAGACTTTGACAAATTTCTGTAACACAGCTTTCTATCCATTATCTACACAAGCCCACAACTGTGCACTAAGGGAAGAGGATGTTTTCTTTCAGACTAGAAATAGGCTGTTTCTGTGGGGCCACTTGGCTCTTCCTAGGAGCAATTCTTGGTCCAGGTTGCTTTAGAAAGAAGGAATTATGCATAATTCAACAAGGAGCAGGCCCATATAACCTTACAACCAACCTTAATAGAAAAGGCATATGTTTGATTCCTGTGACATTGAAAGGATTAACAGCTGAGATTGAATCCAAACCCCTCTATTAATCCACTGGGCGAGCAGAAGAGCAGTATGAGCACTGGCAGTGCACTGGAGACATTATACTGTCACCGCTCTCTGTGCCTTAAGTCATTTTCAACACCAGTAACCATGGTGTGCAGCATGCCCAAGCTCCTGTAGGATGTTCCCCTGAGGGATGGGGCAGCTCCTGCCTTCACCTGCTGCAGCATCAGCATGGCTGAGAGTGCTGGTGATGGGAGGCTGCTGACAGTTCCACTTCTATTGCTTGGAAACAATCTGTCGGAGAGGGTCTAGAGGAGGCTGAGATGGTCAGAGGGATGGAACACGTCTCCTATGAGGACAGGCTGAGAGAGTTGGGGTTGTTCAGCCTGGAGAAGAGAAGGATGTGGGGAGACCTTATTGTGGCCTTTCAGTACCTAAAAGGGGCCTATAAGAAAGATGGGGACAGACTTTTTAGCAGGGCCTGTTGCAACAGGACAAGGGGTAATGGTTTTGAAGTAAAGGAGAGGAGGTTCAGGCTAGACATGAGGAAAAGATTTTTACAATGAGGGTGGTGAAACACTGGCACAGGTTGCCCAGAGAGGTGGTGGATGCCCCATCCCTGGAGACATTCAAGGCCAGGCTGGATGGGGCTCTGAGCAACCTGATCTGGTTGAAGATGTCCCTGCTCATGGCAGAGGGTTGGACTAGATAAGCTTTGAAGGTCCCTTCCAACCCAAACTGTTCCATGATTCTACGTTTTAAAACACTTTTCTTCCAATTTCCACACCTCTGGTCTGCTGGGTGGTTCCTTGATGTGATGTAATAAGGGTGAGGTCCCCTCACCAAGGAGGGGACTTGAGCCCTGCTGTGAGCAGGAGAGGACCCTTCACCACCTCTTGGCAGTCTAAGCAGCATGATGGCCTTGTACTCAGGGTGCTACAGCACTGGCCTCCCAGCAACCTCTGAAGCTCCTTGGCTCATTTAGGTGCTCTGAGCCTCCATGCATCCACGTGTGCTCTGCAAGTCTCTGCACCAGCAGATCAGCACCGACTCCTGCCCTGGCTGAGGGAGGTCTGAGGCTGGGAGCCAAGTGAGAGTGAGAGGCCTGCAGCCAGGCTGTGTGTCACCAGCTGCTCTGCAGCCCTTGGTCCCCATGAGCTCGGTGCCCATGCTGGGAATGACCCCTCCAGCCCTGTGCAAAGGGACAGCTGGAGGCAGTCCAGTGGTTCCCAATGTCTTCCTCCCAGTATGACCACCTTCCTCACCACTGGAGCAAGGTGTGTCATAGTTTCTTGATAATATCTGGTGGAATCTTAGTACTAATGTAGACATTTTCATGTAGGATATTGCTGATGGTGCCAGTATTCCTGTGGCAATTTTCAAGTGGAAATTCGTTGATGGGATAATGCTGTTGTGGCATTTTTCTTGTAGGAATTTGTTGACGGTGGAGTGTTTTTGTGGGAGTGATCATGCAGGAATTTGTTGATGGTTAAGCATTACTGTAGAAGGACTGCTAGATTTATTTTGACGTGCAGTGTTGAAGAGGACAATCGTGGTTTGGTGCGAGTTTATGGAAACAGGACTCTTGCAAAGGGCTGGTAGGTGCAGAGTGGAGGGCAGAGCTGTGGTTGCCTGTGCAGTGCAATGGGACTGGAGTGGTGAACTAATGCAGGTGCTTTTCCAAAAGTGAGGAAAGCCAAGACATAGCTGGCTGCTTCAGCCCCTTCTGCCTGGGCTGACGAAGGCCAGGTGGAGCTGGAGCATTTCCCCAGCAACTTACTGCTGCAACCACTGTAAATCTAAACTTCCAGAAATCTGAGAGAAAGCATAAGGTTTGCAGAAATGTCTGTTTCTATGCCATAACATCTATTAAACAGGCAATGGATGTTCCTCTGCACGGAGTAGATTTGGGTAGAAATGCCACTGTTTAACTTTATTTCAAAAGAGAATTTGAAAATATATTGAAGTTTATTTCAGAAAAGGCCACTGTAAATTATTAAATAAGATAACTTCTTATTGTGCTATTATAATATAATTAAATGAAGTTCAGAAAGACTCTGGACTTAATTAAAGAACAGAACAAGCAAAACAACTGTCAGCTTTGTAGTGAAAATGAAATAAAACTTGCCTTTCATGATGTAGGAGAGTATTTTATTGTAATGCCTTGCCTACTAATTTACTTTGTATAATAGACACTCAAAGTTCAAAGAAAATCTCACTTAAACCAAAACTAAATCAAATAAACCTGGTGGGTTTTGGTATTAGATGTAAATTACACCCTCCTGAGAGAAACATGGGGGCTTGAAACTGGGAGTGGAGAATGTAACCGTCAGGAAGGGTGTCTTTGTTTGAAGAGGTGTGCTGTGCTTTTGGGAATGATGGAGATGCGGTTAGAGCTGCACTCAAAGCTTGCCTCCTATTTAGGAGTGAAGGACAGTGCAGTTGTAGAGGTGGTAAGAAGGATAAGGGCTGTATCTTTGCTGGGAAAGGTGGGTTTTGTGCTTCAGAACAAGTGCAGGTGGACTGAAAATTGATTTTTAGAATAAAGATATGTTCCCTGGCCCAGGGCTATGCTGAGACAGTTGCCCCAGTTCCTTCTGCACAGTGACCTGATCTGGAACCAGGATGGTGTAAGAGAGTGTAACTGTGCTGGGGAGTCTGCATCATGATGAGAAATTGATCTCTAAGCCATTTTTAATATAAAGTTCTGCTAGTACATTTGGGACCTGTTTCAGCAGAGATTTTCTTCCACGTAACAGTAAAGCAGACCCCCAAAGCTCAGGGGTTGTGCAGTCATATTGCATGTTCCCTTGGGGCAGGAGTGCCTGTGGCAATAGAATGGCTGTTCAAAGGCACGGGAGGCACCGGGGGCTCTAGAAAACCAGTAGTTTTACAGTCATTGCAGATAGTTGGGATATCGGCTACATGAGTGGGCAAAGAACATGCAGGCTATTGCTACACGGTTTAGATCAATTAAAAAGTTCAAACCATAAGGCCACTTGCAATCAGTTCAAAAGACAGATACGCTGAACCCCAGAGGAACACACTGAATTTAGTAGGAATACCAGTGCAGGTTTGCTTCCCTGCCTGGCTAGAGTATCTCCGGTTTCCCTAAGTTAGTCTATTTGCACTGGGTTTATTTTTTCCTCCGTTTCGTTCAGCAGGTGCTTGTCAGTGCCATCAAAACAAATACAGAAAGGAAATCTCCTCTGGAGGACCTCAGGGAGGGGGAAAGCTCCTGTCTCCCTGGGAGGGAGAATAAGTGCAGCTGTGCAATCTTAGTGCACCTGTCTTGAATCTTTTAATCTTCTCCGAGCTAAAATAAAAGCCCAGCCTGCCACCTATAAAGATCATAAGTAAAATTGTCCTTGATTTCTGGGAGATTATAGGGTAATACCTGGAACAGCCTTGTACAGGGGCAAAAGAGCATTGCTGGCTCTGTTCCTTTTCTAATTCCAGATGAAAAGTGCTTTTCAGCATTTGCTCGCAGAGGTTCAGCCTGTGCTCCCTGGGCTGAGGGAATGTGCTTCATCTACTGGTTTGCATTTGTATGCTGCAGGCTTTTATTCTGCTGGTGGTTTGCAAAACTCAGCATCTCTCATTTTAATCTGATATAATGACTTGACATTTAAGTCACATTCCTCCTGTCTGCAGAAACACAGCCGTAGAAAGCTCTCCATGACAGGCCAGTGTTAGCAAGAAAGTACAGGTGGGTTATTCTCTTAGCTGTGAAACAGGTTCAACTAGGACAAAGCAGTTTAAAAAATGAAACAGTAAGGTTTTAGAGGTCTTCTACAACTAAGGATTTCCAGCTACAGCCTGCTCCTAGAATGACATTAGTGGAAGTTAATCAGTGGGTATTTTGTCTGTCTGCTCAAACTATATTTCTACATTCAGCTAGGTCAGAGTACCTAGATAATAATGATAATATTTTCTAGAAGTCACGATAGACTGCTTTTTTTATCCTCACTGCAGCCTTTTCCCAGCAATTACTTGAGCAAATTTTGTAGCTAGAGGTGTCGGTGGAGACCTTCGAAGAGCGCAGCCTTGCCCTCAGGCCAGGACCTGCTCCTGAACGAGCATGCTCCCACATACCCCAAGAGGAGTTGGATGTTCCAGGTTTTCATTCTCCGCCTTCTCTGATGTGCAACCAAGCCCAAAACACCTCACAGGAAGCTTTGCCAGGGGAAGAATCCTCTCTGCATCTGCTGCAGCGCCCCAGAAAGCTTGCAGCAGCAGGCGTGTGGCAGCTTAACCTGCATGCAGAAAGGTGTCCACCAGAGAAAGCTCCTGGATCTGACCTAAGGTAATAGGTGTTTATTTTTTTATATTTTTAATACATTTATTTTTCTTTATTTAATATTCTCATTCTGTTCCTACTGTTCTGAATATTAATAACCCATGCTGTTCTTGTTTCACACTGTATTGTTTCCCTAAGGTCTGTTGTATTCTACAAATGCCCACAGGCAGGTACATGTCTCTGGTTTTCTGTTGAGATGTCCATTGGCTAAAAAGCATTAAAGTTGTTGCTATCTACCATATTCAGATTTAAGGCTTTCCTTTATTTATACAGGAGGTAAGTACCAGCTGTGATATTGACATCTGGGTGAACCTCTATACGCTATGAAAATCCAGGGGTATTTGTATCCGGATTGCAGGTTGAAGCTTTTATTTGAGAATGCATCATTGTTAATTCCCCACCTGCAGCCTGGTCTCAGTGAAGCAGATAGAGAATTATTCCTAGACAGCCTCAGACTCTACACTGAGAAACTGGTGTAAACAAACATTTTCTTTTCTAGAGCTACCCTGTTCTTTCAGTTAAAAAAAACCCAGAAACTACTATATTGACATTTTCTCTTCTGCTTTCAGCTGAAACAAATGGCTACTGCTGCTAATAGCTGTTTCTGCAGTCATGAACTAATTTATTTTATAAAACTAAATGTATATCAGAAATACAGTTGTTGCTGTCACTGACCTTGGGGTAATACCTTGGCACTAGGAAAAAAAAAAATATTAGTGGATTAGGAAAGGACTTTAAAAAATATGAGAATAAAGAATGAGTTCTTAAATTACCACAGGTCAGGCAGAAACGCTTAAAAGAAAGTAAGATATTTAACAAAGTAATGAATAATTCCTTCAACAGGTTAGAATTAAAGTGTTACAGGAGCCTGGATCTTATGATTGTTGGCATATGAAATGATAAGATGTTCTGTTTAAATAGGCTGTTCTTATTAACCATCCACAGAAATGAATGTTAGAAAGGAGACAACACTAGATTATATTTTGCTGATCTTGAGCTCAGCTCATTCATTCAACAGGAGAACAGATGACTTTCACTGGACTGGCTGATGTCCCCCCTCTCTCACCTTCACCACTAGAAAAACTCCTCGCAGCCCCTTCTCTCTGCAGCCCACACTTTCCTTCGTCAGCCCCTTTGCAGTCCCACTCTGGCTGCAGCTCTATGCTATTACTCGACCCAAACCTGAATCCTAAAAGTAATAATAATCTAGGATTATCCTTCAATGTGGGCAACCAGCTATCACCCAGAAAAAAGGGTTCTTACAATGCAGGTCTCTTCACAGCCCACGTGTCCCTTTGAGTGCCCCCTCTAGCCCCCCTGCAGTTCTCCCAGCTCTCTCTTTCTCTCAAAACTAAAACTAACTTTTATTTAGGCTGAGCCTGTAAAAAGCCTCCTGGTTATTGTCCAGATAAAAAATTTCTCACGGCACAGTCCTCTCTGCAGCCTACAATTTTCTTCAACATCCCTTGCGATTTTACATGTTGGAGGTGCAAGTTGTCATCGCACTTGAAAACTTCTGACTTTCTTAATTTTCTTTATTTATGAGAAAACTTTTATATTCAGTATCTTTAATCAAGCTGGTGTGTTAGTTATGATTTCCAAGAAAAACAGTCTGAAACTAAGTAATTGCTTAAGGTCTCTTTTTTTTATGCAGTACACTAATTATTTGTGTATATTCTTCTGAATAATTCTTCCGAAGGAATAATTGTCCCTGAAGTGCAAAGTCACATGTCGGTCTGTAGAAGAAACAATATCTATATTCAAATAGACTTCACCAGGAAAGAGGAGAAAGAAGAATGACTCCTGAACATGCGCATTTCTATGTAGGATTTAATCATGAAGTAGAACTTCTAGGCAGAGTTTGCATCTGAAACTCGCATTAGCAAAACAAAAATACTCCCAAAACCTGATGAGGTGAGATTCTGAACTCATAGGGCTAAATGTGGAAGAATGCAGACATTTGTTTCCCTATCTTAGTTCTTTTATACTGGCTTGGTCGCACAGATCAGCAGAAACACTGTCCTCAAGAGCAAGAAAAACACTGAGGTGCTNTCAGATTGGATATTAGGAAAAATTCTTCACGGAAAGGGTTGTCAAGCACTGGAACAGGCTGCCCAGGGAAGTGGTGGAATCACCATCCCTGGAGGTGTTTAAAAGACACGTAGATGGGGTTCTCAGGGACATGATTTAGTGCTAAATTCAGGTTATGGTTGGACTTGATGAACTTAACAGTCTCTTCCAGCCAAAATCATTCTATGATTCCTGTGAGTGACCCTGAATAAAAAGGACCAGGGGGCCCAGAAAGATGGGCTGGGGTGCTACAGCTGGGCCCACATGGGCAGGAGTCACCAGTGCCCACAGGAGATCTATCAAGTACGTGTACTGAAACAGTTCACTGTTTTGCCGTACTGATAAATTTTCTTAACAAATGCTGCTCTTCACTTCTGATTCTGGCACAGATTTTTTCAAAGGGTTTGCATCTGCTTTCTCCAAATTAAAATGTGGCCTGCATAAACCAAAGTTTACTGTCAGCTCATTGCTGAATTTTCTTTCTTTTTAACATGAACAATGAAAAAGTCTGATGGTATTCCTCTCGTTTAACTTCTTTGTTAATGAAATGCCCCGTATCCAATAAGATATATTAATTTATTTAAATAAATATATCCAGCAATTAGTAATGGTTGGTAAGTAAAGAGCTTCCAATTGGAAATGTTCTTCTCTAGCTGAAACTGGACTTTCTGAAGAAACTGCACTAAACCAAGTGATTTTATTTCAGCAGTGAACTCGATTTACTTATGCACATGCTTGTAGAAATTTTAATAAGACCTAAACCTATGCACCTCTGCACTGCTAAAAGGGCTTTTATTTTCAATGCCTGGAAGAAAAAAACTGTACTAATTTGTTAAAATAGCAAGTTACAGTTTAAATTTTCTGCTATTTTATGTTGGGTGTCTACCACTAGGAAGATATTGTGCAATAACAAATCCCTTGAATTTTAATATAACCCAGAGATATTAAAATTCTAACCACAAGCTGTTTAGTGGTACTTTCTAGGGGACAAGAAGCCAGAAAGGAATAAAACATCTATGTCTATTACACGCATTATTTTGGCTATGGTATTAATAACACCTCCTATTTTGTGAGATGAAGGGGAGATGCTGCTGCCCTTGCCATCAAAATGTTGCTGTGGTCAGAGGAGAATCCATGGTGGCTGTGACCTCCCCAACCAGCTTTGAAAAGCAGTTTCCAAAGTGGCTCAGGCACTCCATTATTTTAATATGGGCTCGGTCCTGCTTTTCTTCTAGTTGGTGAGAATTTCTGATGTTTATTTAAATGGAATCAGGACCTGTGAGTTCTTCGGTCAGTCCTGGGTTAACAAGGTAAGTGATGTCCTTTTTTAACAGAAGACAGAACTCAAGCACTTTAAAATGAAGCACCTGGCATTAGAAATGCCAGAATTAAGGCCGTGTGCGCACCTTCAATTCTTCTTTTAGGTGTGTGTGTTGCAATACAGCCTATATAACGATGTTCTGCATTCTCCAGGAGACATTTGTTCTCTCAGACGCACAAGACAGACAGAGAATATGGCAGGAATGTGCTTGGGATGAGTTGGTTTCTGTAGGATCCTTCTTACCTCACACGTGAATATTGGTTGGCAGATGATGAGTCATGAGATGTGGGGAGAAATGTTCTTGCAGGTCTTGGCTATGATCTTAATTGTGGCATTTCCAGGTATCTGGTGCTTGATTATTTATGTAAAGTAATAACAAACAAAACCAGTTTTATCTTGACGCTGTTGCCTGCACAATTTTTGAAAGAAAACTGAGGTTTCACACATTTAACTCTATGGGCTCAGGCCTGAACTTTCTGCTGTTTAAACAAAAAAATCCAGAGGAGCCAATTAAATACCTTTTTAGAGTAGTATTTATACATAACAGAGCTAGGCAAACAGACAATTTCATTGTAAAGTGGTGTAGTTAAATGGACAAAAATTAAATTAAAGATATACTTCCTATACTTTAGAATTGAATCTGCAGGACTTAACTCAGCTGCCACAGGATGGTCTCCTAGGTCAGGACACACAGGTTTGCTTAACACTTTTAATTAATTGTTGAACTGCCATCATTGAAAGAGCTGAAACTTAAAAACCTCCAGAATCCTAGGCCAGTCTTTTGTTTGTTTGTTTCCTTTTCCCTCACCCCCAAGATCACAGACGTGATGAGAGCTGAAGGAGAAGACGGACGTGAAGGTATTCTGATAAAGAGACTAAAAGCACAGTATTGATGAAATCTCTGCAAGCTTAAAAAAAACAGATATTCACCACATTTAAGTGGTTGTATCAGAATTTTACAGTAGAATTCAGTATGTTTATGGAAATTTTAAAAAGCTCTGGAGTTCAGCATTATATTTTTCTAAAAATTCCATTTCTGAATGTTAGAAACATCAGGTGATTTGAAGAAATGTTTGGTAGGAATATTTTTGGCATTAGCAGAAATGATAGATTTTAGATGATTTACCATGCTGAAGATGTTTGGAAAACTGTTCAAATTCTCAAGAAAGCCTGAGTTATGGAAAATAGAGTGTGGAAAATATTAACCTGAAAAACTAAAACTCAGAAAATTCATAGCTGTCTAGACACCGAGGTTGAAACGAGTGCTGGGCAACATTTCTCTGCCATTGCAGGTGCCACAAAGCCCTGGCAGAACTAGGTCATAGTATCCGGAGACCTTATTTAGGATATCTGCTGCCCTCTAACAGCAGTAGATGGGAATCACATATTGTTTTTTGCTAGTTAACTAGAAAACACAGGACCAGATCCTGCTCTGAGCTGCACACCCACCTGTCATACCAGAAGCGTATGCTGCTTCTGTTTCGCTGTAGCTTAAAAGGCAAACCGCACTCTGCTTCTGCCCATCAGCCATCACTCCTTTGACTATAATCAGCCATCAGAAATGTAAAGAGATTATCAGTAATTGCGTAGCTTGGAGTCTTCCCTCTAACACCGTCCCACTTTAAAACCAAATGAAAACAACTCTTCTAGGGATGAAAGGTCTTTTGGGTTGATTTTTTAATTCCCTCAGTAGCTCTGCCTCTTGCACACATGCAAAGTCTAATTGCTACTGAGTGAATCACAGCTGCGGTTGCACTCTACCAAAAAAAAACCACCCTGCCAAACTAAATTTCAAAGGCATGTTATCTTCCTGAGCCTGTGGAAAAAAATGTTAAGGCTAACGTATTGATGTCCATGCTACAGAACTCAGGAAATCTTCTCCCTACAACTACATGGCTGATATATCAAAAGAATTACTGTAATTTCTGAGATAAGATTGTGAAGAGGTGGCTGTGTTAGCTACTCAGTTTGCTTCTATTTCATGAGTGTAATACTCTGATAGACTCTTGAAAAGATAATGGCAAAAATAAAAATGCAGGAAATAAAATTTTCTTCCTGCAACCTATACAAATACAGTTGGATAAAAAGGGGGTTAGCATTTTTTTAAAATTATTTTAAATTAGTATAACAGGTATATCCAGATTAGATAATCTCTGAACATTTGTTTAAAGCACCAATTTAGAAAGCCATTTATGTAAGGACTGTAATTGCACTCTCTTTTTGCATGATAAACACACGTTGTTCTGGGCAGACAGTTTGAAAGCAGGATGAGAAACTCTCTGCCAACCTAATTTCTTTTAAGAATTTATTTTTCATGCTATGTATGTCTTCAAATCTGAAGGAGAGCTCTAGCTAAAATAATGAAGCTGAATAAGACTGTCATCCAGTATTTCGGTTCCAGTTTTAGAAACTAAGCAGCTAATGCTAATGGGATTAACTGATAGCCCACTGGCACACTCGGTGCTTGTGACGCTGGCCAATCTAACAAGCCCATGGCACTATGAAGTTAAATAAATTACGTAGAGCTTAAAGCTAGCAGCTGGTCTGTCTCCCTTCTCTATCTAGAGATGGTTTATTTCTCTCAGGAGGCACAAATCATGCCATGTTCGTAGTTACAGCCGAGACCTGGACTCCTAACCGTGTCACCAAGCTCAGCAATACACAACTGCTTGCTCTGTGCATGCAGTACATCATCTCAGAGGCATTTATGGTTGTTCCCTTTCCTTATGTCTCCGAACAACAAGATATTGACGTTGGTCTCTCCACTTCTCCAGAGTTACATATAGAAGAAAAGTTAGCAAAATCACGCTGAGTGAACAGATGACAACAGGATCTAAATTGGTCATATCTTAACAGACACTAATTCTCCATGATTACATAAACAGATGGTTATCTACTGATGCTCTTAATTGGGGATTTAAAAGACAAATTACTATTCGCTTAGCATTTGAGAAAACATGTTCACAGATCTTTAAGTACACCTTAATAAATGGCATTCTGCTTTTTATGTGATTCACTACCACGGTTAGGTGGGAAGATGACAGAGAAAACACTTAAGTAGAAATGTGATGTCTGCAGCCTTAACGCAAGTTGCAAGTCCAGTCACACCGACCACATTCACACTATTTAAAATAATAGGTAGTACCAATCCTGTTTCTCCTCTGGTCATGAATAACCACTGCTATGGATTGAAGAGTCAAGAGGACTAGCAAAGCTTTTTCCTTCCTAAAATATCCATGAGTCTCTTTGAGTATTAACTGTAGATTTGTAACCTCCTGTGCATGTGTGAATAAGCCCCTGCTACCTTAATAATTATTAGGAAGAAAGATTATTCTGATGATGATAAGAGAAATTCAGTTGTTTCCTGCTGGTGGGGTACTACCTCCACAGGGAAAAAGGAAAAAATTTAGAGATCAATGTGGAAACATAAAAGGGAAATTATAGACAGCATTGGGTATCTGTCTGCATCTCTTAAGACATCACAGAATGTTGGGGATTGGAAGGGACCTTGAAAGATCATCCAGTCCAATCCCCCCACCAGAGCAGGAACACCCAGATGAGNAGTTGTCACCGAGAAGAGCCTGGCTCCATCCTCCTGACACTCACCCTTTATATATTTATAAACATTAATAAGGTCACCCCTCAGTCTCCTCCAAACTAAAGAGACACAGCTCTCCCAGCCTTTACATATATATATATACACACACACTTCCCCTAGTTTAGTTTAGTTATCATCTCTTCTCTTTTTCTTTCATGCTTCTGAACGTATAAAATAATAAAATGAATGTCATATGGAAAGAACGGTAGTTTGCAGGCTCGAGTTTTGCAGAAACTTTTCAGATACTACCACTACCCTGATCTCAGCTGGAAAGGGCTACTGGCTTACAAACAGCAAATTTCATGGTTCTCAAAAAATCACTACAGACCAC
The DNA here is from genome assembly GCA_013399365.1 of Pampusana beccarii. Classification (NCBI taxonomy): domain Eukaryota; kingdom Metazoa; phylum Chordata; class Aves; order Columbiformes; family Columbidae; genus Pampusana; species Pampusana beccarii. The sequence continues at coordinate 1,109,545 of VWYH01010423.1, read as the reverse complement.
TACTGAGATTCAGTACTGAGCTCCTCCGTTCTTAACCCGTGAAAGAAAACCAAATGTAATGCCAGGCTGTAAAGCTTACTCTGGCACAGCTGAGGTTGAGATTTCTCTCTACGTATAGGAGAATGTGCCTAATAACTGCTAACCAGATATATTTGTTTCAGAAAAAATCTCATAACCAGGCTATATAATGTATTTGTTCAGGATCTGCTTTTTACTCAGTCTCAGCCTGCTTACATCTAAGTAGAGAGGAATCTGCAATCACCCCTATTTTCATTCACTGTTCGGTTCATGTCATCATCTAAGCTACTGCACAAAACAGCTAGGTTCAGGTCTTATAGATCTTACTATAATCATCTTTTAAGCTGGTGGTTGATTGAATGGGAATTCCATTTTTATCAAGAACATAGAAAACTGCTTCCAGTGCGAGGGAGCTGGCTGAAGTCATTGCTAGGCCACTCTCCATCATCTTTGCTAAGTTGTGGGAAACGAGAGAGGTGCCTGAGGACTGTAGGAAAGCAAATGTCACTCCAGTCTTCAAAAACAGCGAGAGGGAGGACCCGGGTAACTATAGACTGGTCAGCCTCACCTCCATCCCTGGGAAAGTGATGGAACAACTTATCCTTGGTGCCATCTCAAGGCACATCAAGGATAAGAGGGTCATTAGGGGCAGTCAACATGGTTTCACCAAGGGAAAGTCATGTTTAGCTAACCTCATAGCCTTTTACGAGGACATAACCAGATGGGTAGATGATGGTAAAGCAGTGGATGTGGTCTGTCTTGATTTCAGTAAAGCATTTCACAGAGTCTCCCACAGCATCCTCACAGCTAAACT
>VWYH01010423.1:1023087-1099891 GCA_013399365.1 Pampusana beccarii | reverse complement strand
GCCTGGCTCCATCCTGGTGACACTCACCCTTTACGTATTTATAAACATTAATGAGGTCACCCCTCAGTCTCCTCCAAACTAAAGAGACCCAGCTCCCTCAGCCTTTATAACTAACATCATCAATTATTCCTTAGTATAGATGTATTGTATGCCAAAATTTTCAAAAATTGTAATGAATGTGTAATAATAATGCGAATACAAGCAACGCAAGAGCATGCAGTCGCTGGGGCACTTATGGAGGATGATCCCCAGTGTTCCCCAGCGCCGATAAAATAAAGAATGCCACTTAACAGTACAATTGACTCTGATGTTAAGTTTAATTCTTCGTTTCGCCGCCTCTCCGCCGGGCCGCTGTTACACGACCGCGGGCAGCCACGTCGCTTCCCGGAGGAGGAGGGGAAGCGCGATCCCAGCCCGGGGCGGACGAAACCCCGCGGTCACCCCACGGGCTGCTCCGCGACCGCCGCCCCCCACCCCGACGGGCTGTGGCGGCCACGCATGCGGCTGCGCATGCGCCCTGCGCAGGGTGGCGCGGCGCCGGGCGTGAGGGAAGTCCGGCGAGTGTTTCCGGGTTGGGCGGCGGCGGTACCGGCACCATGTCGTGCGCACTGGTTCCCTTCGGCCACTTCCAGGACCTGGAGGCGGCCCGCGACTTCCTGTGCCCGCACCGCCGCCAGGGCAGCGCCGTGGCCGGCCAGGAGAGCGGTGAGTCCGCCCCGGGGCGCGGGGGAGCTGGAGGCTCGCTGCGGCCCGGCCCGGCCCGCTGGGGTGTCTGGGGGGGTGGCGGCGGCCCTGTCCCCCGCGGCCCTGTCCCCCGCGGCCCTGTCCCCCGCGGCCCTGTCCCCCGCGGCCCTTTCAGGGCTCCGTGCGGCGGGAGTCTCGACCTAGTCGGCGACGGCGGCTTCTTCGCGCCCGGGGTCGCAGCCCGATGGCGGTGCCGGCTGTGGACAGCTCGGCCCCGCTTTCCACACCCGCACAGATTTCGAGGTAGAAGTTTGTAACTTTTTCACTAAGAGAGTGCAGTTGTCTGTAGATGTTCTAGTACAGTTAGCAAATGCTGTGCGTGCAGGATTGTCCAGTAATGCAGAATGCGCTTAAACTGCTCTAAAGATTTAGTTTTGCAGCTTAAATTAAAATACAATGAATTTTAGAGCAGCTACAGTCCGAAGCTGTGGTCCAGGTTTCTGTTGTGTGAGGCAATGCACAGAGCAAACTGAGCTGTCTGGAACAGAAGCGATATTCTCAACAGAGAACAGGAACCAACAGATCCGTGTCCAGGATAGAGAGCACAGGGAAGCAGAACACTGGACTGTATGTTGTTAGTGCTGTACTGTGTTAACTATAGCTGGCTGATGTTTTGGAAGGAAGGCATTTGAACAGGTTAATGAGAATGCTTGTAAAGTGTCCTCCACTGTAAACAGAGATGTGAGAGAAAGCAGCAACGTGCTTATTTAAGAAGCTTTAGAAGTCTATAAGGGAATTAAAAGAGTGAGGAGATTGTAGTATGGTTTGGGTTGGAAGGGACCTTTAAAGTCCGTCTAGTGCAATCCCTGCAATGAGCAGGAACATCTTCAACTAGATCAGGTTGCTCAGAGTCCTGTCCAGCCTGGCCTTGAACACTTGCAGCTTCTCTGGGCAACTTGTTCCAGTGTCTCACCACCTTTTTTTGTAAAAAAAAAAAAAATTCCTTATATCCAATCTAAATCTACCTTCTTTAAGTTTAAACTGTTGGCCCTTGTCCTGTCACTACGCGTCCTGGTAAAAAGATGACACAACAATTGTGAAAAAGTTTTAGAAGTACACTATATGTTCAGCTGGTTAAGTTCGCTACTAAAACTTCTGTAGGCATGTTATTATTGCTTTCTTTTTGTGTTCAAGATTGAATTTAATTTATTGTTGAAACACACTTGGAAGACAGGAATTCTGGAAGAATTTTATACAGCCAGTCAGGTGCTGCTACCTGTGCTTGTTGCTTTACTCTAATAATGCTTTAAAAAATGCACGCAGATTTCATGAGACTGTTCTTTTGGTATCATCCATATCTGAAGGAGGGATTCTGGAACGGTTAGGGTCCTGTTAGTGCCTCTTGCATACTGAAAATAACAGCAAAAGGTTGTAACGTGTTTATGTTTCTAAAAGTATGTGCTGAAAAAAAAATGAATATTTCTCATATTTGGTGGTACATGTGAGAGAAGTTTGTGAAAGATAAGTCTTGGATACTTTTGTTGGAGTGGATTTATCAAGTGGCAACTGTAAAGAGAGAAAACATTTAGTATGTTGTAAAACCACGAAAATGATAAAGCAAAGAAGATACACGTTCTGAAATGTGCTGTTCTTCCATTTTAATGAGTCGGCTGTATTCTGGACTATTTTTATATTTGCTCATTCAGTCATCAAGGCAAAGTGTCAGGATGTTGCTCATTTAGACTCTTTAAAATCTTTTGGATTTATGCCTCTAATTTTTTGATACTGCAGCTGTTTTCATGGTTCAGGGTAAATGGGCGTAAATGTAAGCGAGAGTTCCAAAAGTGACTTTTACATGAGGTTATAAATTAATAATTTTGAAGCAGAAATCCTTAGTGCGTTCATCTTTGACAAGGACAAACACTGTTAAAACTTGCAGAGGTATCTTAAGTGAGAAGTAAGTAAATTGTGGAGGTATCCTAAATTAGAAAGAAATGGGTTTGGTTGCTTGGAACCGGAGATTCTTTTCCCCTTTGGCTTGTTCCTCCAAGTCTGTGTTGCTGCTGTGTTGTGCCCTGGCCAGCTGAATAACCAAGCTGCTGGGCTGTTTAGAAACTCAGGTTGTGATGAGATGGTAGAGATCCTGCAGTTACTGCTGGTCTTGCACCCACAGTTATTGCTCTGGTTGGAAAGACTTGATTCAGTTTTTCATTCTCTCTTCCCCCCTTTTTTTTTTTTTTGCCTATATATTAATCCATTCATTTATCTTAGTAAGCAACTGACTAGTTACATGGCGATACAAAATTACTCCCTTTTCTCTTTGTTAGTTGTTGTGTACCTTGACTTTTACATTATTCACATGGAAGAACATTTTGCTGTCAATAAAGTCTGAGTGAGGAAGTGTGAGAACTTAAAACAAATCCCTGCTTCTAATGTTGTGCACCAAGGAAGGGAAAAAATTTGTCCAGACAAGTTTGTTTTGTTTGTTGTTTTTTAAAGTGCATATTGCCAAGGCAAATATTTTTAACTAAGCAAGATATAAATATATCTATTTTTTTTGATCAGGGAATGCTTTAGTAAAAACTATTCCATTGGCAGAACATACTGTTTTAAACCAGTAGTTTTTCCTGATAAATTCAGCAAGGAAAATGTGTTCACTTCCTATTACATACAGCTTTTGTGCTAAACTTAATGTCGTTGCTTATATGTGAGTAAACATAGCTTAATAAACACATGTCAAAGTTGTAAGTATTTTTTATTTTAAACTGGAGAACCAGCACCTTTTATTTACTTTTTCTAGTTTGTGCATTTCTTTTTAAGTTATGCTGCATTTGTAGGGAAACTTTTTCACTAGTATTTAAACTTTATAGTTAAATGGAAAATGCTGACTATCTTAGAAAAATTAATGTTTGTTAAATATTTTTACTTAACAAAGAGTATTTCAATTAAGAAATTGATTACTTTTTTTAATGAGTTATAACTTAATGCTTTAGGTGCTTAGCAGAATTTTCAAAAGCTCCCGTCACATTTTTCCTCACCAATGCTTTAGAAAAGGTGCCTCCAGGATCTTCAGTGTGTGGGTTTAGGGTTTTTGTTAGAAGCTGTAGGTCTTTTTTTTTTTTTTTCCTTATAGATCAAAGAAGTTTTTTCTGCTGTTTTAGCTTTGGCCACTTTTTCATTGTAACAAAACTAAAATATATTCTGTTAGTATTATTTGCTACACTAAAATCTAGGGTGGTTAATGTAAAAGCATTTTTCTAGAGACATTTTAAATGAAAATAATTCACTTCCTTCTGAAAATGCAAGCAGTGTGCATTTCTAAATCGCTATGTGATACTGTGACCTAAATAAAAGTTTGAAGTTAGATGCCGTTCGTACGAGTAAAAACGCTGTACCTTCTAACCTAGTTGTGTTTGACATAGCAGCGTATTTCATTTAATTATAGTAAGTAAATCTAAGTTTTCAATTTCAAGTTTTGTTTGAAAAAGCTATCAAAGTACTATATGGATTAAAAATACAGATGTAGGTAATGGACTTCAAAAAAATCTGCATTTTTATTCTGAGTGAACTTGATTATTTTTTTTTCTTTCTTTGAACAGTTAAACATTTGAACACATTCCGTTGTAGAAAAAGATGTTGGAAAGCATCCTATCAACTACCATATCACTTAATCTTTTTTTGTAGCCCAACAAGCCAGTTCTGCATGTGCTTGTTTCCTGCCAGGTCAGGAAAAATTGGAAGAAAGGGTTTGAGATGTTCTCCTTGCTTGTGTTGTGCAATCATACGTTAAGATTGCGAATAATGCAATGCTGAAATAATGTTCTTAGACTGTTTGAGGTGACCATTGATTGTGAAAAAAATGTAGCTACTTTTTTACTGTATATATTAGAATAAAAGGTTTTGGGGTGGATCTTGCCTCACATGACAAATAAAAACAGTATTATGGAGTAAGCTGGTTAAAGATGCTTCATAGGGAGTTTCCACTCCTTTATTCTCTAGGAAAAAAAGGGTTTGAATTCTTTTTCGTATTTGAATGAACAGGAGTAATAAAGCACATGAATTGAAGAGTTTTACACAAATCTTGTGTGGAACCTGAGCCTAGTTGTATTTAAATGGCTTTGAAAGCTGCTTTTTCAAATTCGCAAATACATTTAATTTGACAGCTTGCTGTGTTGAAGATGTTTTGGGATGCATGTTGGCTAGGTCAAAAAACAACTGTAACAGTTAACCCCATTATACAACTGTCTATAATAAAGCATACACATTAATGAAAAAATCCATTTTGTTTGCAAAATGTGATAAAGCTTCGTAGGCACAACAGAATTTTAGCATTAAGAAATGAATGGATATTTAGCTGAAAAGGGAAGAAAACTGATCAATAAAAACACATAACATTTTCTATAATCTTTATAATTCAATAAATTTAACTGCAGTTGATTTAAAGTGATGTGTGTGTCTGTTCTTCCTGTAGACTCTGATCTTGAATTGTGTGTTGTTTTAAAACATTTGATGGGCTTGGTGACAGCAGTTCAGTGACATAGGCAGGCCTGCTGTTACCTAAACTTTGGGGGTATTAATATGAAATTTAAAAATATAATACTTTTCGGGTGTGCGATATTTTTAGTTCCTGAATGTATTTATCTCCCATTACCTAAATGAAATTAATAAGGAAGAAAACCAAAACCAAACTTTTTCTTCGGAGTTCCCAAGCAACGATACCTGCATTTGTGATAGTGAGCTGGTCACTTCAGAGCAGTGCATTGCACAGCACACAGCTTTGAGATGCTGCTGCTTATTCAGGGAGAAGGAAAAAACCAACCCTCTGATTTGGGAGGTTGCTCAGAGCTATGAGGTGTCACTTTACTGCTTCTTTTAACAGTAGGAGTGATGGCTTAAGCCTGGCAGAGAAACTTTTCTCCAAAATCCAGCCCTGTTACACTGACAGCATCTTGAAAAGCGCTCTTCAGCCCAGTTCCACTAAACAACATCTTTGGAGTTGTGCCTATGCACTTTGCTTTATCTGGACCAACCAATTTGATTCAGTAATACAGAAGGCCAAGCTTTTTATTTGAGAGTCGCAAACAAGGTTACAAAGAAAAAAGTAAATTACAAAATCAAATTCTAGATAGCATTTAGCAAGGGGGTTCTTCTTAGCTGTTTCTGTATCTCTCTTATTGAGTTTGGTATATTCCTATTGAAGAGTCTTTTGACAAGCTCTTTGTATTGCCCCTTAATCAGATCCTCCCTCTCCAGATTGCTTTATATAAATTTAATGTTCTTTCAATTTTCATATAGTATGTAATAAAAAGACACTCTCTGCCAGCATTATGTTACATCTGTAATTATTAATACATTCTGAGATATGGGCTAGACTAAACGACATGCTCTCAACACACTTGACAGGATGGTGTCAGAGTACTTTGTCCAGCTTATTTTTGCACCCAATTATTCTTCTGCTTTAGCACCTCCTTTACTGGATAGACTTCATTCTTCTTGCTATAACTTAAGCTGTCGCTTTCACCTGAAAGAAAGCTTAAATATTTTGTATGTAATCTGCTTCGTTTGTTTCTTGTGCTATATAGCATCACAAAGCTTTTTTTCCTGCACCCTTCCAGATGGTATCTCAGACTTGATTTTTTGAGTTAAGTTTACTACTGTATGCTGTGGAAATTTGCAGCATTACTTTAATGAATGTATGTAGTACCTGGATTACTTTAATTTAGTCACTTTTTTTATTCTGTTGAAGACAATTTTGACCATCTAAAGGAAGAGAAACTGCTCAAGTGTTTTTTTTCAGATTAGCAAGCTTAGTTTTAGTGTAATATTTTTTTTCTCCCACTTGTGGATGTCTGAAGTGATAAGAGAAAACAAATGTAGTACTAGTCTCAAAAGGGGCTTCCTAGTAATGCTGGCAAAACAACATAATATTTTGGTCAGTCCCCATGTTGAAGGAGCTTTGGAAATAAATGGCCTATGATTACTGAATAGCAAGAAGATTCTAAAATATTTCTAAAATTCCTTGGTCTGAATAGAAAAGAAACTGTTTCTATTTCTTCATTAATCATGCAATCCGATGGTACCAGAATCGCAGTAACCATACATAGAAAAAAAATCTGAAACTCTTGAACTTAAATAATTGTGCAAGAAGTGATTGCTTATTCATTTTAAAAATTCTTAAAGCATGGATGGAAGACAAGCTGGAAGATCCTAAACCCGACAAACTATGCACATGCAGTTAAGTGTCAGACTTTAACCCTGGTAGGTAGCTGAGCCCACATAGCCACTCACTTGCTTTCCCGACAGTGGGATTGGGAAGACGATTGTAAAAGTGAGAAAACTTGTGGGTTGAGATAAAGACAGTTTAATAGGTAAAGGCTATAATAGTGCATGAGTCAAAATTTTTCATATATTTATTAAAAAAAAATCTATGGACATAAACTTGCATGCTTTAAAACTATATATCAATGTAGGTAGGGGTAGTTTGACCTTTTTTGGCTTTGGGGGTCCAGTTTTCAACACATGGTTTACCATTTGGGCAAACATAGACTCTTCTGGGCAAGCCCACCACTCCAACCACATCCTCTGGTACCTGCTGCAGAGCTGGAACCTGGAGGTTTAGGCCAGGACAGAAAGGCTTCTGCTGCCCACCCCAGGTCATCATATGGGAAGGGAGGACAGTGGCAGTTTTCTGTGCTCAAAAAGATATTGTGTGAATTGGGGAGGAAGTCTTAAACTGAGTGAAAACATCTATCATAATGAATTTGACCTATTAAATGCCAATTAGACCGTACTGGTATAGGTCTCTTGTTAAGGTTTCTCTCTCCTTTGTTTTGTCTTTTAAACAAAACATGCTTATCGGTAGAAATTATTCTTTAGGGTATTAAGTTTATGATAAATATGATTGAAATTAATTCTCTTACACATTAACATCAATGCTGCAAATGGGCAGTGTTTAAAGCAGCTCTGAAGTTTCAGATTTGCTGATGATGGAGTTTTACTGCTGTGTGCTTCAAATTAAAGAATGAATTGGTTCTTGTAGACACAGTAGTTTTTATTTTTGTAATGTCTGCAGTGAAGTGAAATCTGGCATATTGCTGCTGCTTTACCAAAATAGGGAGAACTGTTTCCCAGACATGCACTACTAGTCAGAGATGGAGATTTGCACAGGAAAGCTTGATTTTTCCCAACAGTGGACTGGAAAAAATAATATATTGCAGTCAAGAACTGTTTAGAGCTAGTTTAGGTATTGGTTACTAGATTATGTCTTTCATTCCACAGTGACTAGTTCTGATGTGTAATGTTACTAAAGGAAACGGTGGGGTATTTCTTCAAAATCTTCGTTGTAAACAGAACTTGGATCCTTGAGCAATCTTATCAGGCCCTGGTGCATGGGAAAGTCTCTGCAAGCTGACAGCTTCTGTAGGATAATTTGTAATTCATTGGGACCTGTGAATAACAGTGTGCTTGAGTTAAAGAATGACAGGTGCAGTATTCTTCTGTTCCTTTTTGTCCATCATTTCAGAGATTGGTTACCTGTTGTTTAATACCTGTCTTCACTAGCCATTGCATAGGTGAAGTGTCTGAATAATATGGATAAGGAAACACTTTAAAAAAAATTAAAGAATTCATATGTGGAAGAAAGGAAAGAATGTGTGCAGGGGCTTGAGAAATGTGTATGATTAGTATATGCAGGGCATTCTGTACAACGTGGAGGATGGATATGAAGGAGCAAATTTGTAAACCCTTGTATGCTGGATGAGATGCTGGCTTTGCAGAGCGTGTCGCAGTTCTGAAAGATCTCCCCAGCTTAATCAGTGGGATGGTGACTCACTGTTACCTCATTTTTCCATCCTTTTCTGATTAATCTAGCTTCATCCGAGGAAGATGATGACAGCCATGAAAATGTAGCTGTTTGCGAAGAGGCAGTGAGAATCCTCACAGTTGGAAGTTTTATTTTGAGTGTTCCGTCTCAGAATTTAAGTGGCTGAGGTTTCCTGGAAAGATTGGTCTGCTCTGTGCTCTAGGGAGGTCATAGGCCCTGACTTCAGTTTTGGATACAATTATGTTCCTCTGTGGACTGTAGCACACTGACAGATTTCTTTCCTCCATAAATTTTATAGGATGGAGATTTCGTTGCCTTTTGAGATAAGAAGACACAATCAGAGGTAGAATTTTGTTAGCTATCTTAAACTAAACATTTAAGTTAGTTAATGTTTTCTTCTTGTGGTTTGTATTCAAGAGTATTTGCCTTAATTCTCCTTTATATATTTGTACACTGGAAAAATTCTCAACCTCAAATACAAGATGAGATCACGACCCTTGGGAGCTGTTGCAGTCAGATCTGTATTGATGATGATGAAGTGAAGTAAAACTGGCTGACTTGCTCATTTTGTAGATGGTACAGACCTTTCAATTTTAACAAGTTATTCGAGGAGTGGGCCTTTTCTACAGTCTTGTGAAATACCTTCTGAACAGCATCGGTAGAAAGTTTCTTAAGCTATTTTTTTTTAAGTTTTTTGTCTTCATTAGACACTACACAAGTTTAAAAATCTTCTTAGAGAGAATACAGATTTCTGTTTTGTTGTACTGGATTCTGCCTTTGGTGATGGTAAAGGAACTAGAGTTTTTAGGCCAAATAAAATTGAAGTGTTGTTGACAGAAACCTTGTTTGTACTATTTGACCATCCAAAATAGCGAAATTGTGCTTGCTTAAAACTAAATTTAAACTAATGAGACATGTCATTAATTATTACGGTCATAGTAGCCATGGCACCAGTTAATGGAAAACTTGAAAGAAATCCTTGAAAAACTCTTGAAATATTATTGATGTTACTACTTCAGATTTCATGCTAATGCTTCTAGGTGGAAGTCAGTGCTTGGCTTTTCTACTGAACTACAGTGATATCTAATTGACTTGTTGAAGGTCTCAGTGATGGTGGTGTTTGAGAATTGTACATCTTCTACCATGAAATGCCTGTGCATAATTACCCTTTCAATAGGCTTTTAAATTCACATCAAATTCCATATTTTTAGAAGAAAGGATTTCAGGCATTTTTTTAGTAGAAAATTAATACATTAGCTCTTGTAAGACAACTGAGAAGTAGGTCTGTCTCTGTGAATCTCTGTTTTCTCAGGTGTTGGAGGTATTTTGCAAGCTTGTGGTTTCTCTGAGGTTTCTGTATGACAGAATTGAACCTGATCAGTGTCTTGTTAATTTTCCTCTGTGGTTTCTTGCTGAACCCTGAGCAGCCCAAGGTCTTTGTGCTCATTTTCCCCTCAGAGGCCACAGCTTCAGCTTTTGCTTTGGGAGCAGTGGTGGTGGAGCCTTCACGATCCTGGGCTTAGGTGTTTTGTTGTCACAGATGAATTTCCATGTGCTGTCATTCCCTGTTAAAATGAACTCGCGTTACTACCGTCTGATCCTGCAACTGACTTAAGCCAAAATCCACCATTATGGAAAGGAAGACATTTTACTCATCTATAGAAATACTATTTCTCGTGAAATTGTGCACATGAGGTTCTTGTGGTGTCTTAGAGGTCGTCTTATGCCAGTTAGTAAAACATCTGGGGGGCGTATACACACCGTCCTGCAGGGTTGGAGGGAGACTGCTGTCCCCTTACTTTCTGTCTGTAGCTGCCTAATGTGTACAAGATGGGAGTTTTGTTGTCTTTGGGGTGCCTAATAACCAGATAAGCTAAAGCTTGCATTTTGCGGTAAGGTCTTAGGTCTCTGTACCCACCGGAGAAGGTTTTTGTCAAATGGACACATAGGGTTTCCCCCCTATGCCCTTATTCTTTGCTTCAACTTGCTGTATAAAACCAGAAACATGTCTTGGCTCTCTTGAAATGGCTGTGGAGAAATTAAGAAAGACAAATTTGATTGAATAATTTGTTCTAGTAAAGTGCGGAGAAGCCCTCTTGAAGGATCAGCGATGTGTTGTAGCAGGCACCACAAGATGTTACTTGCCCTGAGTTCTAGATGCAAACTGTCAGAATTAGACACAGGTGGTGTTACACCTGTTTCCAATGTGTACTTAGGTAACATTTTCTGCTATGACTTTTCCATAGTGTAAAAAATGTAAATAAATAGAAGTAAGACACCTATTTCAACCACTTCATGGTTCTTTCTGTAGAACTCATTTAGTATCTGTCATAAATGAAGTTATAATGCATTGGTGGGGAAAGGACAATGACCACCAGAAATTCTTTTTGATTGTGTTTTTCCTTGCCTATGCTGTATCCACGTGACAAATCTTTTTTTACTTAAAGCAGGCAAATCAACAAGCTGGGAAGATGGTGGCTGGGGAGCCTGGGATGAAGCAGAATTACAAGAACCTGTAAGTTCATATCTATATATATATATGAGTTTTCATTGCTATCTTGCCTACTCTAAAAGAGTTTTCCACTTGTTTGTGTGTTGCTTTTTCTCTTACATAGTTATCACCTGGGCAAGAATTATCTTGGCCAGTGTTTTAAATGTGACTGCTTGTTTGTCCCTTGCTCCTATAATTGTTTCTAAATATAGCTTGGATGTCATCTATTGTTATAATTATTATTTTATTCTGTAGGTTTTTTCTCATTAAAGCATACATACATATTTCCGTGCTGCTGCAGCTGGGGGCATCTTTTTTGTCCTATAGCTAGCCACAGGCAGTAGGGCATGGCAGTGAAGTTATAGTAATCTACCATGTATTAAAATAAATTAAAACTCCTAAATCCTGAACCACTGACACAAGCATCTTTCTGATGATCGCATTGTACTGCTTTTATGTTGTGATGTGCGGCTGGTGTCACAAGAGGGGTCAAATTCTAGTTGTAGTATGGGGCAGCACAGTTGCTTTTTAAAGGAAGGGAAACATTGCTCTGCCCAACTAGTTCACCTAAGAATAACACAGCCAGTCTGTAATTGTTCGTAAGAATGAGGCTTCTAGCTGACTTGAATAAGATGTTAGGGAAGCTGTGTGTGTAGAAATCGTCTGCATCTGAATGAGTCATCTTAACAGAATTGCTGGATTAAGTCTATGTTAGAGAAAGCTAATGGGGTAGACTGAGAAATCCAGACCTCACCTTGCCAACAAAACTCTCTTATCTGCCATCTTTATCTCTTTATGCAGGAATTGTGCCCGAGCTGTTGGGCAGAATCCTTGTAACTACTTACTTCAGCAGGGAAACAGATTTTTCAGCCGAGATGACAAGTTGAAATGAGCACGGTGTCTTGCAGGGATGAATCACTAATGCTGATGTCAGGGAATGATAAGCATGAGAAGTTTTAAATAGGATGAGTATTCAGCTCCACTATAATTGCCATGAAATGAGTGTGTTTCTCCAGCCCCATCTTTGTTAAGTGTGCTGTAATGTTTATAACTTCCTTAATGAGGACAAACATTGCTTTATTTTCTACGTAAGTTTTAGTTTGATAGAACCATCAGGTATTGCTAAATTGAAATTGTCTTAGTTTTCACTCTATTCTTTAAAATGTCAAACTTTCCTGCCAGGTAGATCATACCCTTCTTGTCAAAGAACCTGCTTCTCCTCTGCTTACACGTTTCCCTCCAAAATTGCTAGTGGTTCCAGGTCAAACTCTTCAGAAAGAAAAAGCTGTCATCCACAGCAAACAGGTTGTTCTGTGTAGGAGCATAGAAATATGTGAGTCTATATGTCTGAACACATGCCAAAATGAGTGCATCAGTCTAGCACCGAGTTGAGAATTATTAATATAATGATTAATTCCCATGTTTAATCTTCTAACTGTTCATGACAGTTGCATGACAGTTGGTGTAAAACTTGTTTTTTCTCTTGGAATTACTCGTCACCTAAACTAGTATCTATTTCATGGAACACAGCAACTTTTGAGGAGGCATTGAAAATTAAAAAAAAAAAAGAAAAGGGAAAAAAGTTTTCTTCAGTAAGTTATCTTTTTTTGGAATTGATTAGCCGTTTTGTAGGGATGATAATGTTGAAATCTTGAGTGCTGATTTTAATCATTCTGTCTTTCACCTTTTAAAGTAGTTTCTTTTGACAAGTTCAGTGCTTTTACTGTTTTAACCCTTAGCTTGTTTTTGTCACTAATATAAGATGGCCATATTTTGTCTTTAGATTTCAAGCTCTTTGTTTATGCATACAGATAATTTTATTTAACTTCTTTGTCTGAAATAAAATTTTAATTCCTTTTAATTTTAAAACGAGCCTTTCATTTCTGTTGCTTTTTCCTCAGTTTGAAAAGTATTGCATTAAAAATTAGTACAAGGCTTTTCTTTGGGTTTAGGCTGTGTGTTTTGCACATGATACGTTTGTCATTTATCTCTGTCACGAGAAGTTGAAGTTGTAATGAGTATCCCAGACAACTTCATCACCTTTTTGTAAAGTCTTGAGAAATGCCAGTAATTAGGAGAAAAATGTTACAGAACTTGGCATCCATCAACAGACAAAAATGATATAAAAATAGGTTGTTGTCTTGCATAAATCAAGAGATAGCGTGGGCAAAGGTAGTTAGCAGAATGTTTGTAGTGTGCTAATGTAGACCTTATGGTGGATATACAGGGTATTCCTATGTGCACAAAGTTACCATGAAGCTTTAGTTTGAATGCGAGCTTAGTTACTTTCTTCATATGTGAATATATTTACTTAATGGTGGTCAGTGTATAAACTTGGATAAATTGTTCATTTTGAGTATGCATTATAATGAGAATAACTAAAGAGATTCTTTCCAGTCTCTAATCAATAATAATAATAATAATAATAGTAATAAATATTTAAACATCATTCTTCTAGCATTTCTTTGAAAGAGGATTTTGAGGAGTACAGTTAGTGATGAGTACTTCTTTGTTTTCTGTTTTGTAAATGCACAGAATTAGTGCGTGGTTGATGCATTTCTCATGGCTTTTCATGCAAGTTGGAGCTCTAGTGATTTGATAAGTAGTAGTCTAATCAGTGCTGGTGTTGAGGGCAAGCCAAATTGTTGTCATGAATCTTGCAAGTTTTGCTGTGTTTAAAAATTGTATACATTGACTAAAGCTTTACCTGTAGGAAGAAGAGGAATCTAGCTCCAAGAACCAGAGAAATTACTGGCTTCAGGACTGTGTGTTGTCCTTGTCACCAACAAATGACCTGATGGTAATAGCTAATGAACAGAAAGCAGTCTTTTTAGTGCGTAAGTATACATTCTCTTAAGTATATGTACTAGTACGCTTAACTGTAATCGGGACAAGATTTGTTTCTCCCACACCCATCTGCTCCCCTCCAAGTCATACCTTCAAGAATTTTTTTTTAGTATACATGATGCATTTTCTAGGTACTGGTTGCCAATTAAGTCCTTTTGTCTTTTCTCAGCTGTATTTTGATCTGAGAAAACTATTTTGTTGTGTATAATTAAGATATACTATACCTGGTTGTTCGAGATACTCAGAGATATTGACATTAATTTTTCTCAATAAGAAAAAGAAAACTTTGTATTAATTTTATCCATTAAGAAATACTTAACCTTATGTTTCTTTTTTTAATTGAAAAAAATGTGCCAGATAAGTTAGTGTCATTTGGGGAGGCAGTATCAAGGTGGATTGTTCTTGAGATTTCCATATTTGATAGAAAATTGTTCCCCATTTTGAAGAGTGTGTGCCATTATGTTTTACTCCAAAGTAGAGGTCTCAGAACTTTTAAAGGTACCTTTAGTAGTAGATAAACAGCAGCTGACTGATTGGTGTTCACAAATGTGGTGCTGCCTGGGGTGCTGGTGCTATTAACAGCTGCAGTTGATGACACATGAGCATGATGAAAGGAAACCTCTTGATATGGGGAATATTATACCATTTTAAAATAAAACCAGGCTGTTGAAACTCGGAGTTGCATAATGAGACAGATTGCATTGAGTTGTTGTGCTGCATTGGTCATTCCCTGCAAAAATGTGTGTTCCAAAAGTGATACACGCAAGTTGCTAATTTTTCACCAAAAATGTAAAGATAGCAGTGTTCCTCGGAAAGTTCTCATTGGATCAAGAATAAGAGGGTAATTTAGTTCATCTGCTGGAGAACTACTTTTGCTGAACTGCACAGTGACAGCTGTACCACACAATGGCAGAACTGTCCCTGTGTCTCGGGTTTTAGGTGTCAGATACATGGCACACAACACTCACTTTTTTTTTAGTTGTCCGCTGGCACCTGGGACATGATTCAACAGTCAAATGGCAGCTGTGCTAGCACCCTGTGAATAACGAAGTGTACTGTTTTCTTATCGTCGTTATGATGCAGTGATTAAAAATTGTCAGATTTAATGTAGGATTCTCATGTCCTCTTGGTGGTTTAAAATAAAATTTGTTATTTATTGAAGCTCATCTTCAGTAATTTTCCTGGAATTAGTTTTCTCTTGCTTAATACTTTTCTCCTAAGGATCCTTGTTTGTTTAATTGCACCTTTTAAAATCTGATGAAGTAGATATTACTGTGTAAATATTTTAAAATGAAACTAGGCATTTCAGAATTTTAGTATCGTGTTGTTCCATGTAAATTTCTAAGAAAAGAGTTCTTTAGAAAAGTCACTGAAAATGTAGTAGTATTTTAATTGGTACTTAATTGAATTATAGTAGGATGTATTGTGCAGAAGAGAAGGCTTAGGAATAGGACTAAATCTGTGAGATGCAAAACATATGTAGGTGTTTTATAGATGGTGTCTTTATTCCTAATGGCAGCTAAATGGAAGCACAGTGACAAGGGAAAAGAGGAGATGCAATATGCTGTTGGCTGGAGCGGCTGTCTGAATGTTGAAGAAGGGTAGGTGTTGATACGCAGCTGTGAATAAAATGTCGTTTTCACATTTAATAATTAGTAGTAAATACTTGTACTCTTTTTCTTTGGTTGTACTTTCATTCAAGTGCATTCGTGCTCTTGTGCATTTTAATGTTGAAATCAGAAACGGAATAACCTAGGTGATCAGAAACGTTGTCTGCAAAGGTCATTCTTCATGCGTAATGTGATATCTCAGCACAAGTTCATACAAATTAGCCAAAGTACTTTCTATGTAAATCAGTGTATTTGTATGTAACTTAGGCATTTTAATAGATCTGACTTATCATGCTTGTTATGAATTCCTGTTATAGAAGGAAAAAAGGTATCCTTTTTGAAAAATCTACTTTTATAGTAGAGACAAGATTTTGTGAGGGGATGTTGCAACTGAAAATGTATGAAGTTGTTTTAGAAATACTTCTTTTAATCTTCAAAACCTCAAGCAAATATGAAGGAATGTTTCCAATCAAGAAATTATTTTGGGCTCCAAGTCATTTAGTGGACTTGGAAAATTTGCTTTGGTCATACATTTGCTATTTATACAATATTTCTGCTTGATATGCCTTCAAATAACCAGACAGACATTTATTGAGTCTCCCATATGGAAGAAGATTTTGCATTTTGTTACGGAGTTTGCAGCCTCGAGTTGCTGTCTGCCTTTGAATATGTTCCCTATTGGCTTCAACCTTCTGTTATGCTGCAGGAGGCGTTGACTTAATCAGCCTCTCTCCAATCTGTAAAAATCACCATCCTTTTTCATAAACCTGCTGCTGTCACACATTTGAGCTGTTTTATGTGCATCTCTTCCCCCCCCACCCCCCATACTACCACTGAAATTACCCTGCCATTTTTTATTAAAAAAACTAAAATAAATTCTGTTTGAGGGGTTGTTTCTTACTACTGGTACAGCCCCACGAGACACTATCCTATGGAACTGGTAGCTTTCTTCAGATAGACACAGTTATAGTCACTACATCTTGATTTAAGGTTTGCAGATGTTTCTTGTAGGTGGAGGTTTTATTTCTGGAAGTGTAAATATGGCAATTAGTGTCAGATTGGCAAAAGACTTTTTTTTGTTTTTCTTCTTTTTGCCCAAAGTTGCCTTCAACTGATAATGTTCTGTGGTGGCTAATCTTTGCAATTGGAAGATGGGATTTCACTGAGATACTTAACATTGCTTTGAAGTTGTAATCGAATTGCAATTCATGTCAAACTTGCATTTAGAACGCTTTTTTTCCATAATTGTCTAGCCTGATTATTTAAGCACTCTTTGGGTAATGGAGGTGACCTGAAATGCAAATAATCAACAGTACTGCAGGCATTTGTGCTTTAAGTGCTGTTTGGGATGTGGTCTTGAATTTATACGCTCTTTCACAAAACCTTTTTACTGCTTCTGTTTCCCCAGACAGTGCAAAACTGTCTATTGTGGTCACAGTTAAATAACTTTTGATTTGAGATATGATGGCCTCCTCACCTGCTTGCCTTCTGCATGCTTTGCCTGCCATGCATTAAGCATGCTCAGTTATTGCATTAACTGGGAAGACTGTTAGCTCTTCAGATGCTCTCAAATTATAAAGTGGTGAAATGCAATGGATAGAAAATCTACCTTATTGTGCAGTGTATTTCAAAAATTTATTTTGAGAAGTATGGTTTGGTTTATTGTATTTTTTTAAGTGTTTGTTCTTGGTGTATCATTATAGGTACATGAGATTTAACTTCAATCTTTACTGAAGAGTACTGGCAAAATAATCAGTCTGTCAATGATCAAAGACAACATTAAGAAGGTGTAATAAGCACTTGTGCAATCTATTTGGGTGCTCTTGAACTTGTACTTGAAAATGTCAAAGTAAAAGGGTTTTTTTTTTCACATCCTTGGTATAAATTTGGTAAATTGTGTGCTGCATTAATATATTGTTAAAATATTAAAATGGTGACTCAGCAATATCTCTTGTGTAGAGCAAAATTTCACAATTGGAGAAAAAATATGCTTATTTTATCTTTCTGTTTCTAGTGAATGTGTGAGTAGTGTATTGTGTATCCCATTGGCAAGTCAGAAGAGGTAAGGATCAATGTTTTTACGTAAATACATCTTCAGTCTCCTTATGTTACACTTTTGTATGTCTACAGCTTTGAGCAGGATTATGTTTTTAACTTCTAGTATATCTTTGTGAAACAGGAGTTCCACAGGCCGTCCTGACTGGACCTGCATTGTTGTTGGCTTCACCTCTGGCTATGTTCGTTTTTACACCGAGGTAAGTTTCTCAGCATGGCAGGCCTGCAAGCAAGCTGTATAATAATGATAATGATAATAATAATATAAACATAAACATATCTTTCTATAAAACTTGTTTCTGCATATAGTGCTTTTTGCCTTCCCTAAGAAAAGGGACAGAAATGTTCATTCTCATTATTCTTTCTCTTGTAGAGTGGAGTTCTGCTTCTTGCACAGCTTTTAAATGAAGATCCTGTCCTACAGCTTAAGTGCAGAACCTATGAAATTCCCAGGCATCCTGGTGTCACAGAACAGGTTTTGTCAGATTATTTCAAAAGCGAAGTGGCAGTGTTATGGGGTATGGAAGGGAGTCTTCTCTGTGAATCCTCTATGTCCTTTACCAGTTTTTGATGGGTGGACAGTTCCTTAGAACAAGATACTCTGGATTTCTTGTTCTAGAAGTATTTATGCCTGTATAGTTTGAGGATTCCGAATGTCTTTTTATTTTTTTGAGTGTTTAGTTAGCTCTACAGATTTCATTTTTCCCTGTGATAACCTTGCAAAGGGAGGCTTCATTAATTTCTTGTTTTTTCATGTACGTGCACTAAATACAATAATGTATGGATGAAAGGACAAAATGCAATATGCCAAGTACAAGTATGTGCTCATTCATAAGAACTTATTTTAATTATTTAATGGAGAAGATAGCTAAAAATTTAAACAATCTTCATAGGAGATAGTGCTAGGAATCTGCATGCCACTGTATTTCTTGCAGAGCTTAAGCTGTTTAATAGAAAAGCCATCTTTCTTTACTGTTGGCTGAGTTTGCGTGCTTTATGCAGAAAACTAATGAAGTTACAGAAATTTCCAACTTTGCTTTATAGAAATGCTCAAGTGATTTAGCATGACATTTGGGATCAGTTTTGAAATACAGAAGCATTAAGGAATTTGAGTCTTGAATTTATATCACCAAATTAGCATTTATGTGCCCAAGTGGTAATTCAGGCACTAATCCAGTTTCAGAATTTGGCTCATAAAACATTAATACTTCCATTCTAGATAAACCTGTTTTTCTGTGGGCTTCACAAGCTGCTCTAAGTTTTGTGTTTTCTCCCTAAGCCATAAAACATATTAAGCAAATGTAAAAGTCATTGAAAGAAGATAAAAATATAAAATTATATGCCTAAATAACTTTCTTATTCATATATTAGATGACTTAATACTGAATTTCTGTAGTTTGTCCTTATTCTGTTGCCTGTGGCTTGTTAGATACTAACTCTATGGATGTAATCCTTATCTTCCTGTAGTTACTAGTGTAAAAAGCCTGAAAAGAGACTGTTATAACAGTAAGTGATTTTTGTTTGTTTGTTTTGTCTCCCTTCTATCATTTTCTTGCACAGAACGAAGAACTAAGTATCTTGTATCCAGCAGCAATTGTGACAATTGATGGTTTCAGCCTATTTCAGTCCCTTCGTGCATGTCGCAATCAGGTAGCAAGAGGTATGTTTAAGAGGAGATGTTTATTTCTGACTCTGTTAATAGTACTTCAGGTGAGATTTACTTACATTTGTTAAATATCAAACCAAGGTGGAATTTGTATCTTCCTTGTTTGTCCATCGATATATTGGCACCTGCTGCATACAGGGAAATTCCTTGCTCTACAGAAAATGTTTTCAGAGCACAAGTTGTCCGAGTAGCATTGACTGTGTTGTACGTTCTCCCCATAATACTGTATACTGGTTTTGGCTGGGATAGAGTTTATTTTCTTCATAGTAGCTGTTAGGATGCTATGTTTTGGATTTGTGATTAAAACAGTGTTGGTAACACACGGATGTTGTAGCTGTTGCTCAGGGGTGCTTACACAGCATCGAGGCTTTTTCTGTTTCTCATACTGCCCCACTAGTGAGCAGGCTGGGGGTTTATCACAAGCTGGGAGGGGACACAGCTGGGACGGCTGACCCCAACTGACTGAAGAGATACCTCACACCATATGATGTCGTGCCCGGTGATAAAAGCTGGGAAGAGAGGAGGAGGAAGGGTGGAATATTCAGGGTTCTGGCATTTGACTTCCCAAGTAACCATTGTGCGTGATGGAGCCCTGCTTTCCTGGAAACAGCTCAACAACCGCCTGCTGATGGGAAGCAATGAATGAATTCCTTGTTTTGCTTTGCTGACATGCCGAGCTTTTGCTTTACCTTGTAAACTGTCTTTATCTCAACCCACTTTAATTCTTCCGATTCTCTTCCCCATCTCAGTAGGAGGAAGTGAGCAGCTGTATGGTGCTTAGCTGCCCACGTGGGTTAACCCACAGCATACTGCTAAGGTGCTTCTTAGCATGTCAGGATGGTGATTTTGCTGTCATTGAAATGCTTTTCTTACCAGTAAGGACTTTCTGGGAAGTGATAATGCTGTGATGATGATGTCTGTAATGGTTACTGCTCTTTGTGTTAATGTCTAAGAGCTTTTGATACCTGGTTTGATTGTGCAGCCTTTGATCCAGTTCCTTTAGTATAATGCCTGCTTATACTCTAAATTGGAAACGGTCAGTTTTCTGGTGTGAGAGGAGAACCGCATAACAGTACTGTGTGGTAGATTGCGTAAGTGTGGTGCCGTCACTATTCTGCAAGATAAAACATTAAACAGGTGCTGTTACTGATTTGTTCTCCCAAATTTCTTGATGGTTGTTCTCACTGAACCTCGAATTTGTCAAATTCTTGTTTCATCTACAGCAAGCCACATGTCAACAAACAATCATGAGGCGGTGTAGGTGGGAAGCACAATGGATCTGCCAGCATGACAGCATTAGGAACTGGTGGGACAGCAGCACCTTAAAACTAAGGCTTGAATCTTAATGTAGAAGGATGAGTGGTAAAGAACTGAGAAATGCTACTGTGGTGAGGCAGCTCTTCTCTGAATCATATGGGGTTGGCCAGCAGGAATGGATTGCTCACTCTTTCTTCCAGTTCAGGATGAAGTGGCATAAAATGAAGCTAGGTGGTAGTAAATTCAAAATAAGAAGTAGCCATGGGTTTATACAGTGTGAGGTTAAATTGTGGAATTCTTCGCCTGAGGTTGATGTGGGTGCTGAAGGCTTCCTTGGGCTCAGAGGGAGAGTGACACATCAGTGGAGAAGGTGGCTCTGGAGGTTTACTGAGTGCTTAGAGCTTCCCTCAGGCTGAGAAGGACTTTTCAGAAGCTGGTTTAGAGGAGGCGTCAGGTATATGTCCTTGTTCTAATAGCCTTCCCTAGACTTTTGGTTTTAGCTTTGCTCAGATCCTGATCTGCCATGCTTAATGGATCCCGGGTCTATCTCATAATGTCTGTTCTTATTCTGTTAATGAAAAGGTAACATTTCTGTCAAATATAAGAGAAAGCAAAACTCCTGTAAATCAGAACTTTAAAACTTGATATTTTGTGAATCATACAACTCATATGAAAGGAAACAGACACTATAATGAGAAATATCCGTCTGCTTTCAGAACCAGAACACACTCTTTCAGTAAGAGATCACCATTTGCAGAGAAGCACTTACAGCTAGTTCTAATATCTGCAACCACAGTGCTATATCTTCTTTAATTCTTGATAATTTGTATTTGTTGTAATAAGTATTTTGAGGAATTTCAATCACTACCTTAGTTTTGCCACTGTTCTTACCTCGCACTGTTATGTACCTGGGGCATGTGCCTGACTTTGCAAGTAGTTTGACTGAGGGATTTCCACTTAAACGTGCCCAGACCACAGAGAAAAATTGTAGTAGCATTTTAAAATTGTACAGAATATTAATATTAAACCATGAATGGCTAGTAAAACAAAGAACCCTGCAAATAGAAAATACAGTTGTGATGGAGTATCATGTGCAATTTTATTCAGTTACTTTTAAAAAACATTTTAATTGCCTTAAGGCAAGTATTTCAAAAGGCCATTTTAGTTCGGTGGGTGTTTAAATGTATGTTAATTTAAAACTAGGTTATTTTTTGCTTCAGATTGCATCAGTGTTTTTCCTCTGTTATGCTATTCCTTTGTCTTTGACTCAGTAGGAATTTTTTGTGTTTTATCTACTTTCGTCAGCTGCAGCATCTGGCAATGAGAATGTTCAGCCTCCACCATTAGCTTATAAGAAATGGGGTTTGCAAGATGTGGATACGATTGTTGACCATGCCAGTATTGGTAAGCACTTGTGTTTAATTTCAAGTATGTGGCTTAAATGAAACTAAATGTTTTCGTGCTGTTAATTTTGGCGTGAGAGCACTTAGTGGTACTGATTGGATAGAAGTTAATAGTGGGAGAAGGCTGTCATAGTGGATGATCTCATTAATCATCATCAAAAATATATTTTACTTTCTCTTCTAGACTGATTGAACCTCCCCTCTCCACTTGAGGGGAGAAAGGACATTACAGCTGTAGCTGTCTTGTCCTCTCTTGTTTGTAAAAAGCAGCGAGGAGAGACTAAATCGGATACTGTTATTTCCGTTTCTGCCAGGTTAAACAACTGTCTGGCAGACAGGTGGAAACTGGTAGGAGTCTTTCCTGAGCCTAGCACATAGGGAAACTAGAATTTGAGATTGCTCCTTTCCAAAAAAGACAAAGTGACTTCTAGGCTCTCGAAGACTTCTATTCGTTAGGAATTTGCAGAAGCCCAGGTTCTTGTCAGACAGGCAGATCTGAGGGACAGTAAGCTTAATTTCTCTTCCGCCCTTTTCACGAAAGAGGTAGAGGGTCAGAAGGGGGCTAACGAGGCAGGTGAAGTGAATTTGGTAGATGTGCTTTTGCTGCTGAACTCTGCTTTTCATTGTTGTTGTGTGTTTTGGGTGTGTTTTTTTTTTTTTTTAATTTTCTTCTAAACAAACCAATTATGCTTTATAATTAACCCAAGTATATTAGGTTATTTCACTGTGTTCTTTGGATTTTCTGTGGTTAAAGCTGCTTCTCCTCTCTTCCTCCTGAATGTTGGCTGCTCAGTCAAGAAGTCCAGAATATATTCAGGCTCCTAGAGCAATTGCATGCTTTTGTTCTGAAAGTATAAGACATTCACTTTATAATGTTTTTGTTAGGCATCATGACACTGTCACCTTTTGATCAAATGAAGACTGCCTCGAATATAGGTGGATATAATGCAGCTATAAAAAACAACCCACCTGCTATGTCTCAGTATGTTACTGTTGGATCCAATCCTTTCACTGGTTTCTTTTTTGCCCTGGAGGTATGTACTATAAAGCTGACTTGCTGGAACTTTGAATAATTAATCCCTCTCTTTTCTGTATGGGTATTTCTGAAGTGTTCTTGTGTTCATTTTGTGCTGACACTTCCCCTTCTTCTTGATCTTCCAAAATTGGAATGATTTGGAGTGGAAGTGATAGTACTGTCCACCACAGGTTCCTGCTAATGAGAAATTTTATTTTCTATCTTAAAATGAATGTGTTAGACAAGTATTTTTTTAATTTCTTCAGTTGTTAATTTATTGATGATTAAGCAACCCAAGGCTTTTTTAAAAAATTATGTTGAGATTTTGTAAACATGCACCTTATGGATTTTTTGGAGGCCTTTAATGTACACACATGGCCTGAGTATACTGTGGTGATTTCATGTAGTGGAATGGCTATTTGTAGAAGAAAACTGCAACTTATGCTTGATGATAACTTGTAGCACAATTAACATTGTCTTCTGTTGTATTGAAGGAGAAAGATGGCAATGTAGCTGTGTGTCGTGTACATTCAGACCCTACATGTGTGCTGTCTTTATCAGGACTGAAAGTTGATTGAAAATGCTAGAATTGGAATTTTGATTTGTAACTTGCTTTTCCAATATGCTTATAAAAAAACTGCTTATGTTGATATTTGCAAGGATGCCAAAGCCATACACCAGCTAACTCTCCATGATAAATCATACACAGGGTTTTTTTAACTTCTGTTGCAGACAAACATACTGAGCTACCAGTGACTTGCAGGAGGATTTTGAAATGGTAAAGAGATGTCAGAATGGCTTTTCTGGGGGCAATGAATTAAAATTTTGCAGAGTCTTAAAGCTATGCTTTCTGAGCTGAAAGTCCATAGGAGGCCTGAAAAACTATTCTGCAGTTGAGTTCAGTGTAAGAACTATTTCTTGGCTTTCTGAACACTTTGTTCCTTCGTTTCAGGGTGGCTCATAGCTGACTATTTCTTGACTTGCTAAATGCTTTGTTCCTTTCTTTCAGGGTAGCTCACAGCCGCTGTTGTCTCATGTTGCCTTAGCAGTTGCAAGTAAACTGACTTCAGCGTTATTTAATGCTGCCAGGTAATAAAAAAGGAAGTGACATTAATTTTTTTGTTGTTGTAGTAGCTGCATAATAGTTTGAGGATTTTTAGGACCATTAATATGATTCTCCTAATGTGTTTTTCTGCTGCAAGTGGCTGGCTTGGTTGGAAGAGTAAACATGAAGAAGAACCTGCCCAAAAACAGAAACCAAAAGTTGAACCTGCGACCCCACTGGCAGTAAGGTAAGTTTTACATACTGTGTCAATTGCTTTCGATCTCTTGTGTTTTTAGTTATTTGAATTATTTTGAAAGATGCATAATTGATGAACATGTTTATTTTTCTTGATGATAATACTTCGCAGGTCATTTGTTTTAAGCTTTATTTCATTTCAGTTTATCATTCTGGACAAATAATGACTCATCTCTTTCACTTCCAGTGTGTGGGCTCATTGTTACTATAAAAGAGCAGTGTGCAGTTTAATGATAGTATAAGTACACAAATATAAGTCCTGAAGTTTATCACTGAAGTGCTTCAAAGAAGCTACACGAGGTGCTTGCTGCTTATAGTTTAAAGCCCCTCACAAAAATTAGGAGGTATCATGCTTCTCTGTTTATCATGGAGAGAGGCAAATGGGCACAACGAATTATAGCCTAATGTTATCAAGAAAGCTGATAAAAGACTAAATTCCTGATTGTTTTTCCTGATTTTTTTTTAAAGTATTCTCAAGGACTATTCAGCAATAAGAGAGCTTATAAAGTAATCCACTGCTCTGAGATCCTTGCCTGATAACGCATGACAAGGCAATCACTTATCCTTGTTTCTGAACTTCAGTTTTCAGTAGGACTTTAATAGATCTGTGAGATCAGACAGCACAACTTTTTTCATCATTTGCTCTTAATTTTACCCATACCTTTATGTTACCTTAAAAAAAGGAGTCTTAGTCCTTATAAGATACTCTGTTTACTATTTCTGAAGAAAAATAGTTATCTAGTGTGTTTACTTTTTGTTTGTTTGTTTTTTTTAGGTTTGGACTTCCAGATTCCCGTCGCCATGGTGAAAGAATATGTCTTTCTCCATGTAACACTTTGGCAGCGGTAACAGATGCTTTTGGAAGGGTTATTTTACTGGATGTTACAAGAGGACTTGCAGTTCGCATGTGGAAAGGTATGACAGTGTATATCAATATAGCAAATAATATTCTTCAAAACAGTGTGGCTTCTTATGTTCAGACTTAGAATTCTAAGTGGTTTTCCATTATTAACACAGACTTTACTACACTGCATTATTACAAATCAAAGGCAGATGGAATTAAAAGTCCATAAGAAGAAAACTGTTCTGTTTGGTTTGTATTGAATAGATTCTTTTATTTTTAAATTTTTTTTTCCTCACAGACTATCCCAACAGAAAGCTTCTGACCAAGTAATTTTTTTCGGAAGAGTTTTAGCTGTATTCTCCAAGATTCTTTCTCTCAATAAGGTCTAGCATATTTTAAATTCTGTTGAGGAAAACAAACAGAAGTTTGGAAAATCAGCAGCAGGATGTACAACTTCTTAGACTCTTGATTTCACCATGGTGACTGCACAAGAAGGGAGTGCTCAGTCTCTTCTAAACTCAGGTCTTTTCGTAAAGTAATGCAGATGTTAAGTTCTCAAACTGTGATTATACCTAATGTTACAACGCTTCTTATCTTCTCCATTGAATTAAAATTTTGTAGCTTTTTGTGAGATGGAATATAAGTTTTAAGACCAGGTAGAAAATGTTTAGATCTTATCTGTCCCCTGCACTACCAATTCAGAAGATTAGTGATCATGAGTGTAGTAGCTACTTCAGCAACATAGCATCATAGAATCATTTCAGTTGGAAGAGACCCTTAGGACCATGGAGTCCAAGCCTAACAACATGCTAACAGTGTAATAGCTAGAATAATCATGTTTCCTCTGCGCGTTCTCCTTCTCTCGTATTTTAAAGCTTGTTACCTATAATATGTGCTCTTCGATATTCTTGGACTTTTTTTTTCCTTCGTTACTGAGAACTTGATGTTTTCTAGGAAGTGCTGTTAGAGTTCCAAACTTTGATAGTCAGACACATATTTACAATTTGCCAGCTTTTTTCCAGTAAGGCTGCTGGGATATGAAATAGCTTCTTTTTTTTTTACTTATTATTTTGTTAAGCAAAACTGTCTGCTGAATTGAATACTTTTGATCCTACTTTTTCTTGTTAATTGAGTTGTGAATACTTTTCAATCTTGTCAGTATAATATATACTGTTATAAACTTGTTTTAAACATTAGTATTTCACTTGTGGTTTGGAGCCTTCATTTGTACTTGCCGAACCACTGCATAGTTTAGTGACGTCATTAGAGCATCTCTGCCTTTTTTGTTTAAGAAGATTTTATGAGGGAAAGTATTTGTGTTACCCAGAGAGAAGTGAGAGAGAGGATTAATATTTTTATTGTGTTACTAAAAATTGCATTTTACTGCTGAAAACATATGAATGAAAACATATATCCTATTCAATAGGTTATGCAAATTACCGTCCTTAAATCTTTTTTTATTGTTTTGAAACATGAGAAATCTGGACATTTACTACAGATCTTTCCTATCTGAGAAGCTTTTGCATTGGTGTAAAGTCCAGAGCACCGACCTGATGAGTTTTGGGTTTTTTGTGGCTTCTCCCAGGAGAACTTGTTCCTCCCCAAAGCTTTGCGGGAGGCTACATTTGGCTCTGAGGAGTCCTCTGGTGGGCCCAGCTCCCAGTAGATGGACCATGGACAGGAGTCCGGCTGCTGGACAGAATCGCACAGTTTGAAATGAAGTTCGTGACAGTTTGCTGCTGGAATAGTACTGAAGTGGGCAGTGATGCCTACTAATCATGCATTAATTTCTGTACACGAATGGACTTTTGTCTTCTCTTACAAAGGATACCGTGATGCAGAAGTTGGCTGGATACAGACTGTGGAGGACCTCCATGAGAGGGAAACTGAGAAGATGGATTTTTCTCCTTTTGGAAATGCTCAAGGTCCCAGCAGAGTGGCTCAGTTCCTTGTGATCTATGCTCCCAGGAGGGGCATTCTGGAAGTGTGGAGCACGCAGCAGGGGCCTCGGGTTGGAGCCTTCAACGTGGGGAAGTATTGTAGGTAAGGAACAGTTAGCAGGTGGGCACGTGGGCTGTGCTGCTGCAATAAAGTGATTTGTGGATAGTACCAGTGGTAAAAGTGCAAGGTGCTGTTTGGGGCTTTTTGTGTTGCCCTCAGTGTTTCTACTGAATGCAGATGCTTTGTTATTTTATTTATTTTATATTTTATTTTGTCATGTTTCATCACTCTACAGTCTTTCCTGATAAACACATTTAGTTGTTAAACCTTAGCTTTATAAAATTTGTCTTCTTTTTATTCAGTGTGTGGAAAGGGAAGGCTGCTAATTTTGTTCCTCACTGTAAAGGTCGTGGTTTTTGTTGGTTTCAGATTGTTGTATCCTGGTTATAAAATAATGGGTCTAAACAATGTGACCAGCCAAGGATGGCAGCCCCAGACTTACCAGATATGCCTTGTTGATCCGATCTCTGGAAGTGTAAAAACTGTCCATGTACCTTTCCATTTAGCACTGAGGTAAGGAGCTTTTGTGCTCTGTATAACCAAATAAATTTCATTATTGTTTTTGGAAACAATGTTTTATTTAGAGCAATTCTGCTGTTCCTTCTCAAGCTAAATAGTCCTCTGGTAATAATCTCATTGGTTCGTATGCATTAGCTTGATTTTTATTTATGTGATGTTACCTTAAAGCAGCATAAATAATTAAAAAAATATATATTTTTTCTGAATAAATCACTTTAGTTCTTGTCACTTATAAAATTATTTCCCTTCAGTGATAAAAAGAGTGAGCGAGCAAAGGATATGCATCTAGTGAAGAAGTTAAATGCCTTACTTAAAGCTAAAACCTCAGATCCGGGTAGGTTCTCTTGTATAATTTCTTAAGATTGTATGTTATCAAATGTTTATTGTATTATCTGTCCTGTAAGTGTGCAAACACAGGTATGGTTGTGGTACATTCTGAGAGGTGCATGTGCTGTGAATTGTGATCTTCAAGTAGATTGTATTTTTTTTTTATAAGCTACCATATTTATTTATATTATACAAGGGTCCAGTATAAGCCTTGTCTGCCATGTAAATCTTAACTAAACTCTGCTTTGAGAGCTTACATAAAACCTGGCCTATTTGCAATCCATTATGCTGTGTAACAGAATTCAGCATTTGACTCTGGATACCCTTCTTCCTGTAAGTGATATATATATTTCTTAAAAAAGACAAGTTTGGAGGAAGAGATGCCACTGAGCTGTTATTTTGTTTCATTTTCTCCAAGCTTATTTTGGCAACCTTTTTAGTGTCTTCATCTCTATAGCGTGAACCCACGTGCATCTTAACTGTGGTGCATGTTGACTTGCTTTTTACAATGCATTTGAAAAATATGAATTAAAGCCATGATTGTCTTTGCAGATTTGATTGAAGCTGAAGCAAAGGAATTAATACTTGATATCAAATACCCTGCTACAAAGAAACAGGTGAGTATTTAGAAGATAGTATACTTTATATTAGAAAAAAAAAATTGTGTTATCAGGTTAGAGTGCTAAATCTTTTTAAATCTTTCCAATTATACTATTTTTTTCTAGAATTACTTGAAACAAATAATTGAACTGTTTTGATGGTGTGGGGTTTTTTTACAACATTTTGACTGGAATTAATTTTGACTTGTGACTTCCCCAAGGCATATGCTATAATAAAAGTAAAAATACTAAAAAGAGAGCAGACGTTTCAGTAGGATCAAATTATGCCACAAGTATATGTGAAGACAAAATACAGATGAAAAATCATTGTCAAAGTTGTGCTTTGTTGGCTTACTTTATATGTTTTGACAGTAAAAATAAGTAAATGTTTAATTCTGTTGAACGTCTGCTTAACAGGCTCTGGAAAGTATATTGACAAGTGAACGTGTGCCACTTTCATCTCTTACAAACATCACTCAGACATTAATGGATAATTTAAAAAAACAGGGTAGGTGGATATTTATTTTGCAAATATGGAGAGGCATTTGCACTTTGTCTGCAGTGCTGTAAGACTATTGTAGAACTATTTTGTACCACAGGGAGACCAGACTTGTTGTGCTTAGTTTTGCTGCTAGATATCTCAGCTTCTACATATTTTTTTTTTTTTAAATGCAGACTGCAAATAGCTTGCTAGTAAGTATGCTTTGCTATACTTGCTGTGTGCATACTAACTTGTCATGATATTAAAAACCAAACAAACAAACCCAGCTGGGCTGAAGCACTTGCATCCAGTAAAAGCTTCCTTCAGAAAGAAACTTTCATAGAGTTTTGCCTGTAGAAGTTTTAGTCTGTTCTCTCTCTCCAAGATGGGCAGTAAGGACATGGTACATTAGATCTGTGAATTTTAATGTACTGGAAGCACAAAATCCTTATCACTAAGGATCTGAGCTCTCGCCAGATGCCCGGTATCTGTTCTTGGTAAACTTTGCAGAAGTTATATTTCATATTTTGCTAGAGACTCAGAGCCAGTGTCAGGAAATGCTGTTACGTCCTCAAAAATCTTGTTGCCGAAAGTCTGAGATTGTTTCTTTGAAATTATACGCTTGGGTCTTTCTAAATTGGGAGAACCTTCTCTGTACTGGAGGTGATACCAGTTTGGAGATCCAGCTGGGTGTTGAAGAATAGAGTGAAGAAGCATGTGCCTGCCCCTTCCTTTGCATGTGTTGGGGCTTCTCAGCAATAGAAATCTGCTGCTTTTTGTGTTTGTTGTCATCACTGGGTTCATTTCAGCTTTTTAGAAGATGAGGCTTTAGCAATAGAAGTCAGGAAATCCCCAAGACTGTTGTGTGGAAGTCCTTAATATACCATCTGTCAGTTAGGCTGTGTCCCCTGTCCTACCTCACTGAGAACCTGAAAACAGATTTTTGGCATTTCAAAGCCTTGAGAGGAAATCTTTCTTTCAGTTGCATCCATAGGGTTTGTTTTTTTCCCACAATTTTCTTGAAGTAGGTAGAGTTGATCGAGAGTTTTACATGTGCACTTCTCTACCTAGTTTTGGCCTGGCATTCTAAATCACTAACATTACACATTTATATTTGAACTCCTAAAAAAGCAAAGAAAAATGGAAGCATGCCCATTTACACTGAAGAGAGATTGACAGAACTGTATACCCTGTTTCCCTGAAAATAAGCCCAACCCCAAAAATAAGCCCAATGCCCAAAATAAGCCCAACCCGAAAAATAAGCCCTAGTTACAGTTCATAAAAAAAGTAAAATTATTGACAATAGAATGCAGCAGGACATATAGACCCTTCACCAAGATAAGCAGATAAGACCAAGAGAATTGCACTCAAAAGACCCCACGAGACCCGAAACAATAAGGGCTGGCAAGTGCCAGGCTCTCACGCACAGATTGGAGGGTTGTGATGATGTTCTAGAATGTGATGACATGACTATTATTTGAATAAATGTTGATTTTTTTGTTCAATAATAAATGTAAATTGTTGTTCATGGAAAAAGAAGACATTCCCTGAAAATAAGCCCTAATACATCTTTTGGAGCAAAAATTAATATAAGACCCTGTCTTATTTACAGGGAAACAGGATACTTACTGAGGTCTGTTTGAGTTTGTATTTTTCAGCATTAATATTTTATTGCCATACATAACATTAATTCCTCACAGTCACAAAAAAGAACAAACTTGGCTGATGTTCCAGCCTTCTGATTTCAGAAGAGTAGTGGTGTATCCTTCTGCTTGTGCTTAGCAGGTAAAAGACAACATGAAGCAGATGCACGGCTCAGTCAGTGCTGTGGTTGTGAAGAAAAGATCAAGCTCTATGCGTTTCTTTTTTGTTTGTAGGATTTTTAATAGCAATGTGTCAAAATGTGTAAGGGTTTGGAAGAAGAAGATTGTGTTTAGAAGCTGTTTCAGGTGAAGACGATATGTTCAGAGATACCTTTTGTATAGAAAGGTCCTTTTAGGATCTCTGTAAAATGCTTTTAAAGCACATACATTGGAATAGTTTTGTTGGGGTTTTTTTTCAACAGTGTGTTGGTGTTAGTTTCCTATATTCTGATTGCTTTAATTGTAAATGAAATTTGAATGCCAATAGAGACATGAAATTTGTGAGACTAAGATTGTAGAAATACAAAAGGCAGTGTCTTGCAGAGACGAAATTGAATTCATATCAGTAGATATCAAGCTCTCATGCAAGGAATGTGCTTAAAATATTGGCAAAAAGAGTAAAATATTATTGTTTGGTATTTTTGATAAATGAATATGTGTTTGAGACTTGGTATACTATTTCAATTTTTGGCAATATCTGGTTTGGCCTTAAACCAGTAAAACACAGTAAATTTGTCTTTGTTCACTTCCACATCGTCAACCTCTTTCAGTTTAAAAATGAGCCTGATGTCTTTCTCTAATACTTCTCCTAAAAATAATTATATTTTTTTAATACTGCTGTGAATTAAATATTAGCATTGCAAGCAGCAGTGCCTCGNAAAACACAGTAAATTTGTCTTTATTCACTTCCACATCGTCAACCTCTTTCAGTTTAAAAATGAGCCTGATGTCTTTCTCTAATACTTCTCCTAAAAGTAATTCTTTTTTTTTTTTATACTGCTGTGAATTAAATATTATTATTGCAAGCAGCAGTGCCTCAAAAATTACACTGAGAGACATAAGTCCTCTGGTTCTGGTGAAGGAGGAGTTTAATGCAGCTGCGAGGTATGTTTCACTATTCCGGGCTACATATTCAAGTTCAAATGTAGTTTTATGTCTCCTCAGAGCTTGAGTGTGTGGATGAAGGACTACTGCAGTTCTGCGCAAACAAGTTAAAGCTGTTACATCTTTATGAACTAGTTAACAAACTAAATTCCCAGAGCATGCCGAAAGACACTCCACCCTCAGACAATGTGAGTAAATTCAAAATTCAGTTGTCTTATAGAACCCTGTGATTTAAGCATAAAAATAGGTTTTCAAGGCCTCGGATAAAATAAATAGGTAAACAAGTTACCTGTTTTTGTGGCCTGGGACTTTTAATGAAGTAATTATTTCATAATGCCTTTTTTCTCATGTTCAAATGCCTGGTAATTCATCTACCTAATATTCTTTAGCAGTCACATGAAATTGAGATAGAAGTGCAGATAGAACCAGGATCTCCTGATTTAAGTCCTTTATCCCAAGTACATAGCATATTCTTAACTTTGTTTAGTTCTCGAGGAGTATTTTTGAGACCAATAGAAGTTACAAATTCTGACATTTGCTTGTGTAGCATCATAATTTGGCTTGCTTTTGCTATAATTTCTAAAACTGCTTATACATTTATAAAAGCAATATAGAGTGGTATTATATGGGCTTGTTTGCTTGATTGGGTGATTGTTATACTATAACCAGGATCTAAATATGTGAAATGTATTTGTCAAAGCCCTTAAAAATGAAGCTAGACAAGGTCTTCATTTGAGCTATATGAATAACTGATTTTGAGATTATTCCATCATTTTGGCCCTTTAAAAATAAAACTTTAGTGTTCAAAATGAAATATTTTGACTCTTCTCGTTTTCATTTTACTTTTTACTGTGTTTTGATAAACATATCTTTGCATCAGTCTTGTCATGTGGGATTTTTTGGGGCTTTTGCTTTTAAGGACTTGGCTAAACTGCTTCGGCTGGAAGAAAAAGATTTCCATAGGCTCCAGACTTTACTGGAGAACTACAAGAAAGAAAACACCCAAACTGCTGTTCAGTTTGCTGATGAGAAGGATGACGTATTGTCTGTGAAAATGTTCTTAGAATATTTGGAATATGAAAAGGACGTGATTAATGTGAAAAATATGGAAGACGGAGAATATGTGGCTTTAGGTAAGAGCTACTGAACTGTTTGCCAGATGATTTATAGACTGATTATAATCTAAGATGGTGTAAACATTTTATCCTTAATTTGGGGCTTTAACAAGCTGGCTTTGCCTTGAGATAGCATGTGACAGTGCTAGTGCATCAC
The DNA here is from genome assembly GCA_013399365.1 of Pampusana beccarii. Lineage (NCBI taxonomy): Eukaryota > Metazoa > Chordata > Aves > Columbiformes > Columbidae > Pampusana > Pampusana beccarii. The sequence goes on along the minus strand of VWYH01010423.1, from coordinate 1,066,951 downwards.
TCTTACCTTTAGCCATAGAAGAAGTCTTTCTACCTAGATGGATATTAATACAGGCTAACTACATCTGTGGATTATAATTATCCTAAAGCCATGTCATCACTGTTCGTTCATTTATTAATGCCACTAAGTTGGACAGTGGTAATTAGGCTCTTCACAGAGCAGTTGCATGCTGTGGTTCTTTCATTGTCACAGCACCTGAGGAGTTCACTTAATGACAGGACATCTCCCCCAAGTGTGGAGGGGGCTGACCAGAGGCAGCACAGGACCGTGAGGTGAGGGAATAAGGACGCCTCATTTGTGGAGCTGAGATTTTTTGGACAACATTAATCTGAAATGTTAGGGATGGGGAGAGTGTCTGGGGTGTGTCTTGGGGTGTGGGATGGAGTTACTTCTGTAGTCTGCTTTAGTTTGCAAGTCTGTTCTAGACTGTCCTTGAGGGGCTCTTGGGAAATAACTAGTGGAAGCAGCTTTGGTTAAATCTGTCTCAAAGGCGCTGTCTTTCCGGGTGATTTATTTTCTGTGGAAATTTTGGTGCAAAAACAGATTTCTGTGCAGAGGTGTTGTACGGTGTTCACTTTGTAGCCTCTTGCTTTTTTTGGCTTTAATAGTCAGACTTTTGAGAGGAATTAGGATTGAAAAGTCAGGTAGAAGAGCTTGGCTTTCATCTGTATGAAGGTCAAAGGCTATTTCTAAATAATCTTAGAATTTGCATTTCTCTGCTATAACACCATACTTGGTTTCAAAAACTGGCATAGAAATGCTCTTCTCCCCATGCCCTTGGACAGGGCTCACCAGTGACTTGTTAGGGTGTTCAGCTGTAAACAAATACAATTGAAACATGAATGTCATGCAGAGCAGTTCGGATGATTTCTTGAAGATTTTTTTTTTTCCAATTTTTCTCTGCCTTAAAGGGATACTTACACTTTTTGTGGTGCTGCTATGGTATGAATTATGTAGTTGTTTGGGTTTTTAAGTTGTTTGAAGTGCCACTAGTTTGCTTATAAGATACAACATGCTGCCACGCAGTTACGGGTTACTCCATGGGTAAACTTGTCCAATGCTTCTTTGAACGGAACAAAATGTGTAATCCAAGCAGTACAAAACCTCTGTTTTGTTATAAATCCAGTTTCCATATGACTCCTGTAGCGGTAGAAACACATATATCCTTTGTACCCCTAACGGTAAACCGTCAGGGTATCCTGGATGTAACTTGGTCTTTCATATTGCGCTCGTTGGGACCTGATCAGCAGATGATCTTTCGTATAAGTGTAAGGGAACAGGCTGTGGCTTCGGGTGTCATATGTAATGTCAACTAATTTTTCCTTCAGGCAGCTTTTTCTTTTGGAAGTGTTTGTGTGGGGAGAGTTCCACAGAAGAAATGTGTCGTGTGTTGGAATCAGCACGTTTTAGACCTCAAAGCTTGTTGGTAAGATATTTATAACATACCTTAAAACTTTGATTTAGTGTTTGGAAAACAAAACATCGAAAGGAAAAATTGTGAATGTATTGACCTTTTGGATTAATGCTGTATTCAGGTTATGTTCAAATATGCCCACATTCAGTTATTTAGGTGCTTGTATTTATATTTCCCACTTAAGAGATGTCACAAAGAAGAAAATCTTCTAGTAGAAAATGTGGGTATTCTGGTAGGAGCATCTGGAGTATGGACTTAGGACTACAAATGTTATAAAATTTTGCGGAACATTTCTTCTACAAGCAGCAAAAATTACGAGAGTAGTTAATTTCAAGTACTGATACATTTGTTACAATTCCTTTTGCAAGCAAGGAAGTTTAAAAAGAATTAAAAGTAATTTTTTTGGTATCACTAGTAGTGTTCAGAAAATCATCTTTTATCTTTCATCTGCCTGCAATTTTAGTCTTTTGCTACTTTTCTTCCATCCACTGGATAGTGATGGAAATACTTATTTCAATATAACTTGCCTGTGCTAAGATATTCAGCTGTAATATTAGTAACTACTAATGTTTACAAAGTTGAGATTGCTAACATAATGGTGTTAGCTGGTTGTACCTTCAAAAGCGGGCATTTCCTAAGATATCTTTCTAAATGGAAGATACAGGTTGTATTGTTTCATTTCGAAGTCTGTCATAGTGTGCCTTATGCAATATATTTTTAACTTGCTATGTTAATACAATAAGGCTTCATGGATATAACATTTCTGCTACATGACACAAAATTTGAGAAAGTGTTTGCATTAGGTATATTGCAGTATAGAGTTTCATTCTATTGCTTTAATTCCGTATTATCTTTTTTTTTTTTTCACAGTCACTCCTTCTCAATTTGTGGCTTTCCAAGGAAAAAGATATTCTAGACAAACCAGATTCTGTCAGTTGCCTTCACACTATGCTGTCACTTCTCAGCAAAATGAAAGGTGAAATGTGCATTTGGAACACTTTAAACACAGCTGATATTAATTATTATTAGAAATTTGCTAGCCTGTATTATCACTTAGTGTTTTTTCCCTCCTCACAAATTATGTCACAGAACTAAGTGATGCATGTTAATGTACCAACTAAAAATACAATCAAAATTTGGGGAGTGTCACAGTTAAAGGCCTGTTTCATGCCCTGTAGTTTGTACTCTCCGCTAAGTTGACACAGCTCCCGTTTGGCACCAGAAGGTGGCTCTCCAGCTCCTCTTCCTCACTTTTTTGGGTGTATAGTCCTGTCCCTCTCCCTTGTGCTGGCTGACTCTCCTTTGAGCTGCTTTAACTCGTGTAGATGCCATTATTCTGGCCACATTTGTATATTAAACATATCTGTAACTCGAGGGGTACTCTATGAAATCACCTTGCCATTATTTGGGATAAGTCGTGTAATCAATAAATACTGATCCTCACACAGAGCTGCTATGGATGCGTCTGTGCCAGGTTCCCTTATGTCTGGTTCACCATCAAGCAGCATTATCGGTTTGAAACTGGAAGCATGAATAAGCTCCTTCTGCTGTCTCAATAAATTAATTCTGATGAATGCGAGGTAGCCTGAAGAGAGACAGCTGGAGTGCATTGAAAATGTGTGGCATCTTGAAATCGCAAAAAAAGCTGTCTGCATTATGAAGTGTCGTTTTGTAGTATTCCTTAGATCTCGTAAGCATGCAGCAGGTTTTACTACCTAGTGATTTCGATCTATTGCCTGCTGCCCACAAATGGAACTTGGAGAATGAATAGTTTACATTCCACTCTTTATTTTAAATTTGAGTTATAATCTAGAAATTGTATGCTACATATTTAGAAAGAGACAATGTAGAGTAATTGGAGATTGCTCCTGATATAAGCTGTATTAGTAAGTGCTGCTTTCAGGGTTGGTTGCTGCTTTCAGGGTTGGTTGCTGCTTTACTGTTGTTAACACCCCGTGACACAAATTGAGTTCCCTTCTCCCCTTTGCTCTACAGTTGCTGTAGATGAGACGTGGGACACGCAGTCTGTTTCCCCCTGGTGGCAGCAAATGCGTTCAGCTTGTGTTCAATCTGAAAATAATGCCGCTGCCTTGTTGTCTGCTCACGTTGGACATTCCATAACTGCGCAGATAATCGACAGCGTGACAGAGAAAAAGGTAAGTCATCTTGGACCGCCCTCTTCTGCAAACTGCTCTCTTTGTGGTGGCATAACATCCTCAGTGTTCCTTTGTTGACATTGTAACATGAGCACAAGCATGCCATCCTGCAAGCCTGAAAATTTGTATTTGAATCATATGCTGACGTGAATGAGTGATATATCAGAATTGTTTGCTAAATGTATTTAAATATATGATGGGAACTATACAGTAAGATTTTTCTCTTGATAGAGAGTGATGTCGACAAACTTAAAGCCCATACAGTTTCCACATAAGTTTGAGAAGTTCACTGAACTTTGAATGGTAAACCTGTTTTAACGTAGTTGTGATTTTTTAAATTATTATTATTTTTTAAAATATACTCTGGGTTTTCTTAACACTTCTGTAACTATGCCTTAAGGTGATGAGTGTTTGGTTTTCTTGGCAATAAGTATCTTTTCACGAAGTTGGGATTAAGAATGTCAAACTGCACACAGCGTTGCAATTCAAAATGGAAAAAGTTATTCCATTCCAGGCATATGTGTGTTTTACTGCTTGTCTTAAGAGATTAGATGGGGTTTAGGTGATGTTCAGTTTAGTAAATAGACTCCTTATTTACAACTAGATTACTGTAAAGTGTTTTAGCATTTTTGCACATTCATCTTAACTATTGTAATTCTGTATATTAAAATTGTCAGCACTGCTCAACTAGGAATGTTGGTATGTTGAAATGTGTTATGCTTCACCCATTTGCTCTCACCTTTGTCACGTTTTCTTCTCTTGAGCTCTTAAAAGAATAAAGAACAGCTTTATTTCCCTCAAAATATACCTTCCATAAAGCTATTTATCTTTTACTCTTTATTTTCCTACCATCCTTTGGCTTGAAGCCCAGAAGTGTTAACGGCCAGGCTTCTGAGAACTCTGGAGTTTCCTGTCTTGGTGCACAAAGCTAAAAATCAGATCTGCACCCCACTGGGAAGATTCTTGGGGTTCTTAGTAGAGCATTTGCTGATAAACATGAAAATTATCGAAATAATGCGCAGAAGTGTGATGTGGTATGATCCAGTATTTCTGGGTGCATGTTATATACTTTTTAACATGGTAGGAAATTGAAATATAGGTGGATGAATCATATATGTATGGAATGTGTATATAGTGGAGGATTTAGAATTAAAATATTTTTAAGGGATTTTAAAGACTTCAACTAAATACGAACTTTGAAATAGAACTGTATGATGATCTTTCGGGTCCTAGTATTTCCTTATGCTTTTGTTTAAGAATCTCTGCATCTTGTGAGCAGCGTGGGATATTAATTGATGGTTGCATGACAGTTAAATGTACATATCTTGAACTAGATTGTTCTTTAAAATGGAGTAGCTCTTAGGATATAGCTTTCCATTTTAATAGTATGCATTTTTTTTTTAAACAAAACTCTCCTACTTGAAGTGAACAGATCTAAACGAATTTACATGTTCTGTTAGTTTTCCCATATAACTGTAGGTTCGGACACAGAATCCTGGGAAGCACTTTCCCTTGACAGCGAATATTGGAAGCTTTTGCTGAAACAGTTAGAGGATTGTCTGATACTTCAAACACTGCTGCATAGCAAAGTGAGCAACAGGACAAAAAGAGTTTCTTCACTCCAGACTGAGCCTTTAGGCAGGCTCTCTGTAAAGAAATTGCTTGAAGCTGGAAAAGGTATATATATATATTTTTTTCCCCCTCTTGGAGAGATGGTTGAGTGTCTTGCTAATAGCTTTCTAAGCCATCCTTACCTTATTTTATGATATACACTCCATTGGAAATTGTTCTGCTGGTTACTTTTCTTAATTAAAAATCAAAGCAAACCACACAGAATAACATTTTTAAATTGTTAAAGAGTGTTATTGTAAACACTGCATAGAAAACCTCTAACAAGTTTATTAGGGAGTTTTCTAATTGGTAAAGTTATCCTTATGTGATTAACGGTGCAAGTTAAAACTCCTTTCTCTTCTCTTGCCCCTTGATTTGGAACCATAAAGCTTCTGGGATGGGCTATACATCATAATTTTTTTTTTAATGTCCTAGGAGGTATTGCTGACATTGTAGCAAAGTGGGTTTTTAAGCAAGGCTTCAGTCCTCTTGTACTGAATTTGGCCCAACACAAGAACAATGCGGATAGTACTAAAGAATCTATGGAAACGCGTACTAATATCTCTCTTGAGGAACCAGAAGCAGATGCAGGCTTGGAAACAATCCTAGGTAAGAAAATAACATGATTTTTTGAATTCTAAATGTCTGCAGAGAAGTTCTAGTTGCTACTGTTGTGAAGTAGGAAAAATTATAGTGGGAAGAGGTCTGTCTTGTAACTTCAGATTTTCTTTTTCTAGAGCTGCTACAACTGGCGTATCAGCAATTTCCATGTAGTCTCAAAGTGGATGTGCTCCATGCCCATTGCTGTTGGGAATATGTCGTGCAGTGGAATAAGGATCCAGAGGTAAAAGAATTTCATTTGTGGGGAGTAATGGTTAAGACCAACTCAATAGAAGCAGTTTCACAAGTTTGTGATAGTTCATAAAAACTTTTCATGAAGAAATGTGCTTTGAAAGCACACTTGTTACAATTTTTCTGTGATAAGTGGCAAGAACAAACTGAACTGAGAAAATGAATGCAGGTCCTGAGGCTGAGTGGCATCTCACCAAGACAGGACAGTTTGTTTCTAAGCTATCAGATTCTCAGAACTGGAAGTGTGGGAACTGGATTCAGATAAGCAGCGTGGAGGATTTTGACTCTATTTTGTGCAAGTACAAAACAGTTTAAGTACTGTAAAATAGTGATGCACCTTTTCTCGGTATGTTAAAACAGACCACAGAATACTGAATTTGTTAGACTAGAATCAATTCGCTTTAAAGAGGAAAGAGAGTTTTCTTGCATATTCTTGGATTCCATCGCCACTGCTGGGAATTGTCGTAGGAGAAAAGAAAAGAAAAAAGTCTTTTTTTCCACTGCTCTTCTGTAGCTTCGTTAAGATTGGAAAATGTTGTCGTAAGTTCTGTTGATATTAAAATTGAGATTAACACGCCTTAGATCTGTGCAACATAGCACCTTGCTATAGAATGGAATATTCCTTTGAGATTGTGAAAAGCTTGTTCCATCATAATGAAATGGAGTAGAGATTAATCTTTCTAGCACAAGTGGATTTTGTATTTGAAAAATGACTGTAGTCAGTGGTGGTACCTTTTAGCAAAGGGTATGTTAGCAGCACACACACTAAAACAAAGCCCTGAAAGTAGTGCTGAAATCACAATGTGTTTCATGACTACTGAAACATACTTTACCACGTGAATGTATGTTTGTCAGAGACGACTGCAATATCAGAATAGCTTCCAAGTTTTATAACTGTCAAAACATTAGCTTTAAAATGATCTACCCAGGTCCTTTAAGAATCAATAGTTTACATTTAAAACAAGTTTTGGATAACATAATAACTTGTTCTTTTACTTTTTTGTTTTACATAAGGAAGCATGTTTTCTCATTAGGTCTATAGATCATCTAAGATCCATTGTTAATGCTCATGTTCAGCATGGTAAGTATGAAGTTATTATTAATCTTTGAAATTGTGAAATAGAATAAATGACTGTCAACTAGTGTGAATGTATGCAGTTCATAGTAGTGATGAACGTTTTGTCTAAAAAAACCTGAAACAATCAAAAAATCAAACCCCTCCCAAAACAAACCCAAAAACAAAGCCCCAAAGGTTTCTGCTGACATTCAAGCTTCTGTTCTTCATGTTAAAACTGTTTCCATCAGAAGCGTGAAAATAAGTTGGTTAGATAAAGTTAATGTGTTTAACTAAAAACACTTTAAAATGGCTCTGTAACTATTTTATTATTTGTATTTAAATAGTGGCACATGCTTCTTGACGCTTTTCATACATTTTGTGCATTTCTTGATAACTCTGTTTCAGAGAATGTGATGATGATTGTCTTTTTTGTAGCCTGTGTACACAAATAAGGTGCACTCTATACCTAAAGCACCAGTCTTAAACCCTCATGCTTACTGCCGAAGTTTCTGTGTACCTACAATGTTTAACCCAGTCTGCATAATATAATAATTTTAATGAATGATTAATTCCACTTCTGACTGTATTTGATCACCAAGGTAGTCTCCACCTGAGAAATCTGGGATCTAAAGTCTAAGTCTGAAGCAGGGAGGATGGCTCAAAATTCCTTCATCTTCCATTCACCATCTTATTTTTAATTCCTCTTCCCCCCCATTAAAGGACCTTTGGTCTATTGCTTTTCACTCCATACTTTTTAGATCTCCTTTTGATTCACGTGAAGTTTACAAGTTTGTAATTGTTCCAGGTATCGCTCTGATGATGTGGAATACATTTGTAGTGAAAAGGCTTTCTTCTGCTACCTATCTAATGGACAAGGTGAGTGCAGTATTGCGACAGTATTTTTGAGGCTGAATTTTTATTATTAACTGAAAAGTGAAACTAGTATTTTTAAACCGTTGTGTTTGTGGGGTTTTTTTTTAATAAGTTTGGAATATCTTTGATTCAAGCATTGAAATCCCTCTGCTTGTTTGATATATTATGTAGCTAACTTTTGGGATTGATGAAGGAATGCATATTTTAAAATATGAAATCTGTGGAACGATCAACAATAGGCAGCTTTAAGTAATAGCTGATCAGGACCGGCTGATGTGTACTGAGGGTTTATATGCAGTGTTAACTTGTAACTGCTAAATAAAAAGTATTGTGAAGCAGTTTGAAACTATATATGTGTGTGTATATATAATTTTCAGTTAGAAAACAATAAATAAAGTGGTTTTCCCTGTGCCTGTTTCCTGGTAAGTTACTGCCATGAAACTTGCAGGTTCCCCCAAGCAGCAGCAGCTTTACCCAGTGTTGTGATCCAAGTTCTGCATGTGTGAGCTCTTATTCTGCAAAATACAGAACATTTTGTGGGTGTTGTTGAGCATTCTTAACTATCGCCAGCATTGTGAATCAGTTTCTTTACTAGTGTGCAGCTTGTTCACTAGCTAACTGGTTTTGCACACATTATTACCTCAAACAAATATCATGTGATGACAAATGTCGCTCACTTTTAGTAGTTCTTTAGGTATGTTTGAAGGCTGGGAATTAGCCCTCAGGGTTTGTTATAGAAGCAGTAGCACAACTGATCTCTCACCGGCTTCCAGAAAAATATGATCTCTAAATCTGTTGGCACTTAAATCAGTCCCAAAAGTGACAGCTGGAAGTTGTCTTGAGTTCAGACTTTGAAACAGCATGATAGGTCACGTGAATTCCAGGTTAAATAATCCCTTAATTCAGGACTCTGGAATCTCACTTCAGCTGTTGTGTAGGCTCTGCCGTGATGGTGTAATCATGACTTTCATTTTTTTGTTCTACGGGAGAACTTCATATGATGAGCGTGTGCTTCATCGATGATGTGCAGCATGTGATTCAACCTGTAGAAACTGGACCTCATAGTAATATTCCTAAACAGGTCGTGATTTAGGCTTCTCTTCTGAAGAATTCAGATGGGCAAAACATGAAAACTGTCTCATAACTTTCTTGTTAGACCTTCTCCATTGCAATGAACACGCTGGAGCAGTCACTCTTCCTCTGCCCTTGTGCCCTAGTGTTTCTTTCTAATATCACACTTAGTACTACAGCTCTAGTTCTGGATTATAGAATTCACTGGGGACTTTTTAGTGGCCTTTTGAGATTTGAATGAGGACCTGGGCGGGGGGGGGGGGCTTATTTCAATCCTAGACTTTTGGAAGGATGAACCAAATATTGGCATCAGTGATGTTAATTTCTGAGTTGTGTGATCTGCATCAAATCTGTTGAAAGCGAGCTATGCAATGTGTTGCATTCTGTAGCCGTAATGAACTATTTTCTTGTTTTATACTAGCAAAATACTAAATAATAATTTTAAATGCTGGATAACAGATACCTTACGATTAAAATTATTTAATTATGCTGATTTTTTTTTTTTTGCAAACAGGTTGGAAAAGCTCCAAAGGACAGATTATGCAGAAGGGCAAGTAATACTACTTCTGTCTAAATGGAAATAAATAAATAAATTAAAATGCCTTAATTTTAATACCAGTTAGTGATTTGAATTTCAGAAAAATTCAAAATGCGCCCCTAGAGAAAATGTTATTAATTTTAAGAAATGTAAATTAATCTTTTTCTGATAAAGCAAATTCAAACAGGATAACTTCAAATATTATAGAAGGTAGACTTGAGACTATAACATGACTAATTACTACTCTTTTTCATGTGTCATTTCATTAGTTGAAATTTTTTGGAAGACATCTGATATGCCTAGAAAATAAAATTTATTAAACGTGATTACTTGAGGAATTCAGTCTTCTTTAGAGATACAATATTGTAAATGGCTACATTTAACTTAATTCTTATATTTTCCCTGTTATTTCTAATTCTTTGGTGTACTTAACTGAATATCTGTTTACCTTTAAATATAATAGGTTAATAAACTGAGCTTAATGATGTGTTTTATGTCAACAACTGTCTTCTCAAATATACAGAGCTAATAAAAGCCTGTTTCAATTCCAACTGAAATGCTTTAAATTGTACTGTTAACAGGACGTAGGTATGGGTGACACAGCAATGACAGCTTTTCTTGGCTGCTGTTCAGATCTTCTGCAAACATTGCTAGAGGTAAATTTTTATTTTTCGCATAGAAAGTAATGAACTAATTGATTAAAATTTAATTTTAGAGAGTATGGTTGTACTAATTTGTGTCCATTCAGTTCAGACAAATGTTCATGAACTTTTAGAAAACATGAAATTTTTTTTTTTTTAAATTTTATTGCAGATAAGTTGTGATTAAAGCCGTGTCATTTTGTGTGTGACCGCTTCTCTGTGTTGCCCTGGCAGGCTGACGTTAGCAGTGATGAAATGCAGGCCCCTGTCTTAGACACCGAAGATGCTTGGATGTTGGTGGAAGGACCAGTATCGATAGTGGAACTCGCCCTTGAGCAGAAACGCATTCACTACCCCCTGGTCGAACACCAGTTTGTGTTATGTATGATCTTGTACGCCATCATGAGGTTTTCTCTGAAGAGCGTCAAGCCTCTTTCGCTGTTTGATAGCAAGGTATGTCTTCTGAAAGCTTGTGTGCGTACATCTTAATATTGCTGTCCTTCCTCTCGGTATCTGTAATGCGCGGTAGCTTTCACTCTTTAAGCAATCCATGCATAATTTTATGAAAGACATTTATTCCACTGTGGTGCATTTATGAAGTTGTCACCAGAATTCAGGCTGAAACCCAAACTTTGTGCTTGTTCTGATGAATAAAAGATTTGTAGTGAACTCAGATGCATGAAAATCGGCTCCTTAATGATGAGCTGGCCTGACGATGCTGCATGGTAAGAACACTGAAAAACAGGGTCTTCTAGTTGCTTTGAGAATTGCCAGATCAAAGAAAACATAAATATTTAAGGTCAGAAATGTTATGTTAGTGTCACTGTTGTACCCATTATTGGTGATGATTATTCCAGAATTCTGAGCATCTCGAAGAGAATAAAGAGATTGATATTTAATGCATATAAACAAACAAACAAAGGTCACTGCATTTAAAATGCAGTATATCTCCAATTGGAGTGTGACCCTGATACAAAGCAGGTACCACACATTGAGCTTTCCTCCTCCTAACTCTACCACACCACAATTCTAAAAAAAATTGAAGTACTGATGTGGACTGTCATTTAATTCCTTCTAGGGAGAAAATGATTTAGTTCTGTAATACTGTGCAGAAGATTTCTTAATGATTTACTAGAATTTTATAAATGCAGAATGTTACTCTCCTTTTGCCGTAGGTTCTTGTCTGTGTGCCAGCTCTGATGAAGCGGTTTTAGCATTTTGCCATAGATCAAATTCCATCATTCTTACGCCTTTTTTTTGGCTTCCCTGTTAAGAGAAAGCATTATATTATACTACCTTTTGTCACTTAAGAGTGCACATTATGTCTCGAGTAAAATTAAATTGTGTTCCTGTGCCTCCTTTCTTTCACCTACAACTCTTATTCTCAGCCGCTGCCTTTTTGCCGTCACTCACGCAAGATTCCCATGTGTTCTGTGAGCTTTATGTGAGAATTTCTAACAGGCCTTTAGAGGCTGGTGACTGCAAAAGTGATTAAAAGTTTCAAAGACCGTTTGTTACTTTATTTCTAACGTGGCAAGTCATTATCTAGACATACACGTTCATCGCTGTTGTTTAACATCAGCATTTTTTGGTACCGGTTTCCCCACTCCCTGCTTGGCATCGAGTGTGTCACTGCTGGAACATGGTGGACTCAAACAAGGGCTACCACATGCCATCGTTCAGCGTTTTACCTAAAATTTGATTAATCCGTAGTTCAAGAGACCTTAAATTTAAGTGGCATCAACTATACCGTTAAGTAGTAAAGAAAATGGATTTTTCTATCAGCTGCTTTGCATTTCTTCCTACATATTATGCTTGGCATGTTGGTCTAGAGCCTGGGACCAGGAAATGCATCCCAACTCTCAGCTCCAGCTGGTAGAATATCAGATACCTAATTTAGCAGGCAAGTAGTTTTAAGTTTGAAAGCAAATCCTTGACATGTTATGAGTACATAAACAAAAGTTTTTCATTCTGTTCCTTTAACTTGCAATATTGATTTTTGTCCCCAAAGAGTACATACCATACAAATTAAATGTAAAAAATAAGTGGGCTTCTTAGTATTGGATCAAAATGGATTACTTTTATCCCCTTGTATCTCTGGGGCCTGACTTTGGTTCTCAATTTTAGGGCAAAAATGCGTTTTTCAAAGACCTTACTTCGATTCAGCTGCTACCTAGTGGGGATATGGATCCAAATGTGTTATCCATACGACAACAGGTAGGTACAATTTTAGCAGTTCAAGAACTTTGAGTAGAAAAATTTCAAATAATACTGAAGTAACTTGAAATTTCTGCTTCCAAGTTCTTGGTCAAAGTTGTGAGTGCAGCGGTTCAAACACTGTGTTCATCACAAAAGGCCAAAGAAGTCTCAGAAGAGGAATTGTTTCCTTTTGAAAAGGGGAAGAATTGGCCAACTTTGGCTGTGGACCTGGCTCAGTATCTTCAAGTCTCTGAGGATGCGGTCAGAAGGCATTATGTCTGTGAGCTGTATAGTTACGGGATGGATCATCTTGGTGAAGAGGTAATAAAAGCTTTTAGCGATTATAAATCATACAGCATTATGTCAGAGATCCTGCTAAAATGACTTTCTCACTTACTTAAGGTGCCTGGAAGGGTTAGGGAAGTATTATCAGGCTCAAAGAAAATCCCCAGGCTGAAAAAGTCAGAGGCTGGAAAAGTGCTTTTTTGAGACGAATTATGTACTGCTTTCCAACAGGAATCTGTGTATAGCAACTAGTGGAAACATGAGAGGGAGTTACACTACTAGTCTGAACCAGTACAGCCTTTTTCATGGTACTATATTTGGTAGTTTCAGGAATCTGGTTTTTTTGCTTGTAATCTCTTGTTTTCCTAAAAGTTTACCAGTCCTTCGACAAGCAGAATCCCTTCCGTGAGAGGAAAAGCGAACCAGAGATTATATGGAAGTGAGGAATATGTTGCTGCGTTGTAAAGTAGATCTCATGCTAATCACTGTGTAAAGTACAGAGTAATTATCTGCCTTTGTTCACTTTTCTGCTGTTTTGAAGCATTTAATAACATGTTTTATTACAGTATCAGGTAACACAAGAAACAGTTTCAAAACTATTTGTCCTTTCAGTATCAAGAAGCGTTTTTTGATACAGCTTCTCAAGCCCCCAGATGAGTTGTGTTGTGCTCAACTGGTTTCTAGTTCCTTCTGTTTTCCTGTTTTCAGGCCTTTCTTCAGGTGGCTGACAAAGAAGTGCTGGCATCGCAGCTGCTCGTGCTGGCTGGGCAGAGACTGGCCTTTGCTTTACTTCATACGCAGGCGAAGGAGGGTATGGAAGTCCTCGCTAGGCTGCCTCCAACACTGTGTACTTGGATCAAAGCTATGGTAAGCTAAGCTCGATTTAGGAAAACAGGTTGATTTTTCAGAAGCTTATGTTCACCGAGACAGAGATTACATCTGAATGGCCCTTTCTTACTAGTGGAAACAAGAGTTAGTTCTCATTTTTCCTGTTGCTAGTTCTGTTTCATGAATGGTGAAAGCAGTTTTGTGGGACAAAGCATCAGCCTAATTTGAGTTAATAAACCTTGCTAATCTGTTTTATACAAGTTTGGGAGGGCTTATATGCAGATGATCACCTGTAAAATTACTCTAATGCCGTGTTTATTTTATATAGGATCCCCAGGAACTTCAAAACGTCGAAGTGCCAATTGCAACGACAGCGAAGCTGGTTACCAAGGTCATCGAGCACTTACCGGAGAACCACGGGCAGTACAGCCTGGCCCTGAACCTGATTGAGGCCGTGGAAGCCATCGCATCGTGACAGCGCGGCTCTGCTATCGATGGAGCACGACAGTGTGTGACATTACACACCGAGGCTGAACCTTACAGAAGAAGTAAACTTTTGTGTGGCTCTTGTTAAAAACACCGCTCCCCATCTCAGAAGGTAATTTTAAATTGGAGTATATTTTAAATTCTGCACTAGTACAAAGATGTTTAGTTTCTAGTACACTTGTCAGTATCTGAAATGCTTCGTTATTTATTTCTGACTTGAGCGCTTTTTGCGGTAGTCTAAATTGGATATATGTTTGACAGCGGTTTTAGTCCATTTACAAAACCACATCTTGTGAAATTCTGTATTTCATGCTGGCAGTAACTGCTGCAGTTTCAATGTTCCATGTATGATTTGTTTTTCAAAACGAGCTGTAGAATTAGACCCAAGAAAAACTTCAGTTTCTGAAGTTACCATGTAAAGCCAATGCTGCTTTTTCAGAAGCTCGAGCTGGTGTTGGGCTCATGCCTTGTAACCGCATTATATGTGACAATGACGACTGCACTAGACGTAGGATGAAACGTGCTGGGGCCTTAGCAAAGGGAGAACAGCCCACACTCAGAAACAGCTTGGGGAGGACAATCCAACTCTCCAGACACAAATACGGACTCAGCTTTTAGTCCGGATCTCCCAGTGTTGTCTCTAGGCTGCCGGGCTTCAGCTAAAACTGGATTTACATCCGTCTCCTTTGTTATTATGCTCTGCTGAGTTTAAGTAGGTCAAGGAGTGTCTTACTGTAAGGTTGTTCCCCCATCTTATCACTGTAGAAGACGTAGTATGCTATAAATCTCTGCATATGTTAACTTGTAGTCAAAAACTGCTTATGTAGTTGACCCAACTTCACTGATGATCTATAGTACTTACTACTTTAGCCTTAAAAAAACCACTTTTATTTACGGTACCTACAGGGAATCATATAGTGAGTATCTTCACTCTTGGAGTGGTATTAAACATGATTATCTTTCATCAGTTAGTAATGTTTACTTTCTACCTGAAGGAAGCCAGGAGAGAAAAACTAAAAATTGTTGTGAACTCCTTTTGTCTTGAAGTCAGCTGAAATTGCCATCTCCATCTTGTGACCTGCTCCTCTTGCGTTCTATGTAAGAAACTTTCATAGTATTCTGCCTGGCTGGAGACAGAATTTGGTCTTACCTTTCTGAAGTATGTGCTGCTGTCACCTAAGGGTTAGACTCCCCCTAAAAAAGCCCACGGTTACAGAGGTGGCTTGTTCTATGGCCTCCTTCACGTGTTCAGCATCTGCACTTTAATGTAGCTGATAAAGGCTTCTTGAAATGTTTTGATATTAAATGTGTGACTTCCTACAGTGACAGGAGATCAGACAGAGCAAAGAGCAAGAATTCTAGGAAGGGGCCAGCCCTGATGTATGTTTTAGGTACTTCCATGACTGAGGTTAAAACAGCTGCAGGGGAAAAATGGGAGAAGGCAAGATTGTACGGGTGGCTTTACCACCTTGCCTGACAGCACTTCAAACTTCTGCAGAAATGAGTATGCCAGAGATTTGGTCATTATGGAACCTGAGGAAAACCAAAAATGTTTCAGTTGCATTTACATTCCTGTATCCTGGTACAACTGTGTGAAGGATTTTACTGTAACTGAGTATCATATCAGAGCGGACACACTACGCCAATCAAATCTGTAATGTATTGTAAGTAATACTCTGTATATAGTGCTATTTTGTGTCTAATTTGCTGTGGATTTGTGTAAATTGATTAAATAAAATTTGAGGTTTCATTGCGTCTTTTCCTTCTGTTTAGGGAATGGTGGTCACCACTTTTTCCTCTTCTGTTCTACAAGAGTAGATGCTCCAGGAGAGAGAGGACTGGTTCTCTGCAGTATAAAAATTAAGCAATAGCTGTTTTACAGTGGAGTTTCATTAAATGGAAGTGAACTTCAGAAGAACACAGGCTGCTAAAAATAAGTAGATCAGCCAGTTATTTTGAACAACCCTTTTTATTAAGTTGAAAAGTGATATACACAATTGGATATATATATACACATAAGCTTCCCCCCCACCAAATACATGATAATTCTGCTCAGGCCGGGGCTTAAAGCATCTGGTTCTACGCTGAGCGGCCGCTTTTGCGAACCTCAGTCCTTACGATTCTGGAGCAGCTTGTGCGGAGCCGTTTCCTCTTCACGTGCTCCCTTTCCCTGCCATGACTTTGAGGCACCGCGGGCAGGGAGTGCTGGAGGAATCCGAAGTGTATCTCCTGCAGCGAGGGCATTTTGCTTTGGCAACTGGTAGGGCTATAACTTTATAGGAAGATTCTTCACGGATATCACCACCTGTTGAAGAAAGCGTTACTGCTGAGATTGCGTAGGTGGAGCTGGTATACTCAGATATTCAAACAAAGCCAACAACGAAGTATGCGGTAGTGCAGAAAAGAACCAGAGCTTGGCTGGAATAGTTCTCTCACCTTCCAAGTTGATCAGAAAGGTCCCTTTGGTGATGTTTGCATCTGCAGGTGTTTCTTTAGGTAGCTCACTCAGCAGGGTTGTCTGGGAAGCCATCATTATTTCGTTCAGCTGTGAAACGCTAGAAGTTTCTTCAGCCTGCAGGGCCTAAGGAAGAAAGTGAATTTTCAGACTTGCAACCTGTTCTTTGTTCCTAGAAAATGTTACAGCAAAAGCAGGATTACTGTGTACATGACTGCAATAGCTGTCAGAGCCTTGTAGTGACAAGAGCACAAGTTTGTTTACACACATTAGTGCCTTTGTGTGTCTAAATATAGAATCATTTTGGTTGGAAGAGACCCTCAAGATCATTGAGTCCAACTGTTAACCCAACATTATGAACTAAACCATGTCCCTAAGAAACCTCATCTACACATCTTTTAAACACCTCCAGAGATGCTGATTCTCTGATTTTCTGTAAACTACAAGGCAGAAGAAAGTTGAGAGAAATTAGTAATTTTTGCACAGATAGCACTTGGCTTAGTTGCCTTTTTTACCTCCATTAATTCAAAGAGCAGTCCAGGCTCAATTACAATGACGGCTTCATATTCCAAAGCGTTCTGGCCAGAGATGGACCCAAGGAAAGAGTCTCTCATTGCACATGCTCCTTCTATGGCTTCCTCAATGCCAGGCTTCTTCCACGCTGAGCTCGCGTTAATCCAGCCAGTACGAAACACACCCTCTGAGTCTGGAAAGCAAAGCAAACAAAGGAATTCCTAATTTTGTGTCTTTCTAGTCAAGTGTTTATTACATGAGTGAAAAATAATGGCGTATCTCCGTATTTGTGTTCCTTTTAACTGTGCAATTAAACAGTGCACTAGAAGAAGTCCCTGGAAATTATATGTGCTTTACCTTTCTTGTAAGGGAGGTACTGGAAAACCTCCTCTGCCAAGTGAGGAAGAATTGGTGCAAATGATCTGACCACTATGTCTAAAGCCTGTGCTAGCACAGTTTGACACGAACGGCGCTTGGCATCTTTTTCTTCTTCACAATAGAGCCTGCAAGACAGAGATGAAAGTGTTTGTATGTTCCTGTTACTGTTATTGCTCAAGAGCTGTGCTTTGCAGACTGCCATTGAAAGCACAGAAGTCAGGCCTAGCTTGCCTTTCTAAGGAAAGCTTTTCCTAATTGCCCTTCCTAGGCAAGCTCAGTGGCACAGGTATGCGACCATTTGCATATTCAGCCACATTTTGTCATAGTAAAGGAGATTTTGTATGTGGGATGTTGATTTGCCGTATTCGTATTGAAGAGAATGTTCTCAGGGAGCTGAGCCTGCAGCTCCCTTAGCCCTTTGTTCTAGTTCATCTACACAATTGAGCATTAGGGCTTTTTTCCTTTTTTTTTTTTTTCCTCTTAATTCTTTTTGTAAAAAAAAAAACAGCTTAGTGCCCCCAATCTTCCTCCTCNTTGAGCATTAGGGCTTTTTTCCTTTTTTTTTTTTCCCCTTAACTTGCATTCTGGAAAATGAAGATCAGTAGAGTCCCCTAACTCCTTCCTCCGTGACACAGCCCTGTCACTATTTACCAAGCTATCAGTCACATCCTTAGGACTTTTTTAGCTGGTTTTTAGATCAGTGAATGATTGGTTGCCCAATAAGTGCTAAAATCCCTTCCCCTGACCTTCCCAAGTCCAAATGCACACACTTCTAGGCAGAAACAGACTCAAGAATCCGTCTTTAAGACCATTTAGTTTTAAATGTATACACCTGATTACCTTTTAAAATGATTCAGTACCCCTAGCAAACAGAATATAGAAGGTGAGTGATGACAAAAATACTCAGCTGAAAGCAGCTAAACTTTCACCTGTGCGCTTCAGTGCACTAAAGAACAAGACATAACTGCAAAATATTCTCAGAGAGAGCCGTAGTCACTCAGCTTTTGCCTGGGAAGTTACTACCTCCATCTCAAACCGATCAACTTGTTTTTTACTCCTTTAAAGGCAGAAGTAATGAGCTTACCTGTCTTTGATTATGCTGAAATAAAAGTTAGACAAGTTTCTGGAACAGAACGCTTGCAATAATCGAACAACTTTGCTATAATCATATTGCTTGTATGCTTCTGTAACCTGGAGAGGGAGCAGAGACAGGATCAATTTTCATCCATGGTACACAATGACAATGAGCTAGAACTTAGGCAAACTAATGAGTGACACAAAGTCTGGGAGAATCTTTTATTTAAAAGGTTATTGGAGGGGGAAAATTAAAAAAAAAAAAAATCTCAATTCAGGTAACAATGAGAACAAAGAAATAATTTCAATTCAAATTTGAGGGGAGAGGACAGTAGCAACCCCAGCAATTATGCCCATATTTTCTCATCCAGCAGAACGCTTCTGAGTGACAGAAATGACTAAATTTTGGGCTACAGCAGACTTCCAAAGCTCTACAAGGTTTGGGTTTCTGTTTTAGTTGGTTTTTTGTTTGTGGAATTTTTGTTTTTATATCCTATTCTAACTATTTCTGAAGACTTCTAATTTGAGGCCTTGGGTGGGGGGGTAGTCGGAAAAACCGGTCCATGTCGAAACCAAGTTAAGAATGTTAAAAACAAAGCCATCCTCTCAAAAAGCTGAAATAGGCTTAAGAAATTGCACATTGCAAAGAAACCTTTGTGGCTGTCGTTTGCCTACTTGACACATACTCTTTACTCATAGACCTAAAGAATTTTCCTTAGAGGGTATAACCAGTGAAAAACGTTACACATATATTCATCTAAACACAATTTACCCTTACCTTGCTGCCATAATCTTGCAATAGATGCAGCATGTATTGATCTACTATGTACATCTCTGAAGCAGGGACGGAATCAGTTTCTGGATTGAAGCCAGCCAAGTTTCCCAGCATGAAGCGTAGCGTATTCCGAAGCTGGGAACAAACCAGGCAAATTAAACATTAATGGTCTGCAGTTCAGATGAAACACAAGATGATAATATCCTGTAAAGAATTAACTGACACTGGTGGTTTTCCCAAGTGACTGTCTGAATAATTACAAACTACCAAGAAGAACATATGCCAAAGGGACCTATAGAAAAGTGGAAAGACTGGCTATTGTCAAAACATGCTGCAAAAAAAACAGTGTTTTCCTTAGTATACTTTACTATTTTATCCACAGATGTAAAGAGCAACAGTACCTACCTAAACGAGTTCAGAAAAGCTTTCTTTACTCTAAAAGCTGAAAAGCCTTGCAATGAATTCTACTCCGCAAACAAAACGCAAACGTAAAGGGGACCTGTCATTAGAATGAGGAGCAGCAGAATATTTGCCTCGTACCTTGTTGATGTCATCTCTTGCAGCATTAAGTACAACGGGCCCAATCAGCACCTCGGTGAAAACATTCGATTCTGCCACCCACCAGCGGAGAACGTCGGCACCGTATGGAGGATCCGCGGTGTGGTCCTGGGTGGGGACAGAAAGGCACACGAGTGAAATTGCTGGGGTTCCACCAATATATACTCACAGCAATTGCCTGTGTGCAGGCAGTGCTAGAACTCGGCTGAGATAAACTCACCTTGCAGCCTTGAATCCTTTGAACACTTAACATTAAAATAACCACATTAATATCTAAAACTACACATATTTGTTCCCTTTCAGATTGTTTTTCACCTCATTTTCAACTCTGAAAATGGCTTCCATCCTTTTTGAAAGAATAGAAACTGTGTGTTTTATTGAATCAGATAAGCAAGCCTTTGTGAGGACTGATTCTGTTGTCTAGAGCAGGGGGGTCAAACTCATTTCCACCAGGGGCCACATCAGCCTCGCGGTTGCCTTCAAAGGGCTAAACATAATTTCAGGACTGTATAAATGTAACGAATCCTACTAGAGAGTTGCAAAATCTGCTTAGCAGCCTCGGAAGGAGCAACGGCAGGGCTGGGGAGGGAAAAAATTCAGAGCATCACCTGCAGTGCAACCCCCCAACCACGGAATGAAGCAAGTTACCAGAGCTGTGCATTCCCAGCCCAGGCTGGCAGCAGACGGATCGCTCTGACTGCTGCACTGCCAGGCCCAGCTTGCAGGCTTCAGTTAATTCGAAAACAAAGTTTAATTACATATTTTTTTAAATCTGCCCCCATCATTCTATCAACAGGGTTCTCAAGTAAAAAGGAACCATTCTACACCTTCTATATGATGCATTTTCTTTTCCCTTAGCACAGAACAAAGGTGGTTTGACATTTTATTTAGGCACTACAGCTGAAGCAAAACTACTCAAGGTTTCTACTCCAGCCAAATGGAAGTGCAGTGTAGCCGAAGTCTAGAAAAGCATTACGGAGTTCTGCTCCAAGACAGCTGCTTGGACAAAAGCGTGACAAGACAGCTGCAGAATCTGGTAGTGAGAAATCGTAATCAGCGATTCTAAGAAACTCAAAAGAGCTTGACTTACTTCGCCTCCGTTGATTACCACATCAGGGTCAACCACGTTGCCAATAGATTTCGACATCTTCTCCCCTTTCTCTCCGAGGGTAAATCCATGAACTACTAGAGTCCTGAAGAAAAAAAAAATCATGAAAAAAAAAAAAATCTACGTTAAGAATGTTTTTCTAACAAGAATACTCCTAAATCAGAACATACAGAAATCCTCTATTTTGAGAAGCCCGAGGCTTCATCTGTTGAGTTCAATCAACCATGAATATGCTGCACTACCCTCCGAGTGGTGCATACAACTCTATTTTCCTCATTTAATTTTACCAGATTGTTTGCAGACATCCAGGGCACACGGATTTCAGATTAATTTAAAGATGAAAGTATTATTTACTCTTTAAGCCAATACGTGTCCAAAACTTGCACACCCTCCTTGCAACTGACCCACATTCCCCCTCCCTGTGCTTTTCATCTTCAAGGGAACAAATAATCACAGGTCCAGCACAAGACATGCACACAGCGATTCTGAATTCCTTACAGCCTAACATGCAATTCACATGTCTGTGATTCTAAGAGATTTTCTTACTGCATGTCCCATAGAAATTATGGGAGTGAGAGAGATGGCAGAAGAACAGACCTGTATCTGATACTATAACACGATATATCTGAATCACTGAGAAAAGATCTATTAAAATTATGATGGAAAAAATTTAAACAATAAATCCATTACAATTTAACCTGAGAAAAACTTTATACTGTAAACATATGAACATAAATCAGATACTAAGCAATGGCTTGGTTTCTCTCATTTGCACACTAATGTCCACACTATCAAAAGCACGATATTTAATAAATGAACTAGCAATGTGTTTGCAATCCATTCACTTACTTATATGGTGCTTTTTTCCTTGTTGCCACACTGGTTAGTAGAGAGGATTGAAACCAGCCTCCCAGTTGGTCTTTTCCTTCAAGGTATGTATCTGCTCTTTGCTCTGTACCTTTAAAAACAGAAGATTTAAAAAAAAAAATCAGCCTAAATCTTTAAGCAATTAATACAATCTTTAAGCAATTAATCTCTGTCAGTAAAACTTATTCTGCTCTTCAAGCCCCGTAGATGAGTTGCTTACACAAATGGTGTATGGTTAGTTCAACATGATACAAGTGATTCAATATCACAATTTTTTTTTATATCCAAGAATCGCTGAACTCCAAAATTTAACAAACAAACTTTCCTTCCCCCGAACGAAATAATAAATTTTGAAAACAGAGGCTATTGCGCTTGGAGTGCTTCATAGGAAGTTCTCAAAATACTTTCCAAGTACTCTTAAACCAACTGAAGGACCCAAGACCACACACTTTGGAATTAATAAAATCTGCGCTACCACCTAAAACTCCATCAGTGGGGAATCACTCGGGGTACAAGTCACAGACGTAACGTGCCTGACGGGCCTGTGTAAGGCATCGGGGATTTCTGGAAGAGACCAGGGAGCTCTGGCAGTGACTGCAGCTCGCCTGTGACAGAACTGACATTTCTGGTCACTGGTGTTCCAGGAAAATTAAAAAATTCAGGAAAGGATTAATACAATGTGGGAAACAGCCTGTCGTGGGAGAGAGGGGGCTGGGGGAGCTTCACCAGGTGAAGGCTGAGTGGAAATATTATTCCCTATAAATACACGAAGAAGAGGAATGTTGGGGCTGCTGAGTACTGTGGGCATCAGAGAAGAAAACGGGCTGCAGGGCACACAGACCAGGCCTGCGCTGAGCGCACGGCAGAGCAGAACCGCACAGCCAGGGGCCGAGGCAAAGCTCGGATGGTTTGACTGGTGGGACTCGGTCGCCGTACGAACGGGTACAACATTTGCTGGCTCAGGCGGTCCCTCCTGGTCCTAAACGAGGGCAACAGAGTGAGCCCAGAATAACGCGGAGCACACAGAACACGCAACTCAAAGCGTACAAATGTGCAACGTTACACTCATGCTTGGCCCGAATTAAGCGTTGACTCTAAAAGTTAGTGATGTAATTCTCCAGATACTCAGAGAAAAGTTCCTCTAGTCATTTTTTATCTAGTAGCTCCTTTTATCCTCTTTCGTCCTAGGACCCCTGAAAACAATGCTGCTTTCTGCTGCTGACACACTGGATTTATTTGTTTAACTTAATGGAAGTTTCGATATTTAGAGCCATCCTGCAATAAAAGGAAGTTCAACATTACAAAGGTCAAGGCCATGCGGCTCCAGCTAGCACAGGAAAAACCTGCGGGTGGGTGTTACAGTTTTTCACGTTTGCTTATTCCTTCAAGAAAATCTACAAAAGAGCTTGGGTTTTAAAAGGAGAATAAGTAGGGATCAACCTTTGTATTAAAAGACCACAAAAATACTCGTGAGGACAAGATTAACAGAAAAACAAGGCATTTTTGGTAAGGAAGAAAATAACAGTGGAAAATCTGTAACAATACATTAGTTATTTACAGCTAGTTTACCAGCCACTGGTTTTAGAAAGGTGAACTTTTCATGGAAATGCAAGTAGTTACAACTTAGAGAAGAATTTAAAGAAACGACTGATTACAACCAGCAAACTGTGGTGGTCTTTTCTGGCAGGAACTAGAGTACACTTGGCAGGCTGGCTAATGTAGCTTACAAATTTAATGGACGTCTGAACATTTTATCTCTGTAAAACACAAACAGGGGTTCTGCATATACAAAACCTTGTAAGTGCTCATAACTCCCCTACCTCATTTCACTGAAGTTGCGATGGTCATGTATAAATTAATTCGAACATTGCGCACGTTTCTTTGCAAATGGAAGAGCATGTCTGACAGCCCAGAAGAGACTTCTCGGTTGTTTATTTTACACTGAGGTATAGTACATAGGTCATTAAGAAGAATTACAAATACGATTTATGGTCCTTCTGATTCATATCTTTGATCTTACAGACTTTGACTTTTAGATCAAAAGTCTTGTATTTTAATGTCAGGAATGAATCAGCTAAGATAAATTCAAGTCTCTCAGTCAGCACAAAAGTTTAAACACTTAGATAGGTAAGCTGTAAAATAATCACATTTATTCCGTTAAATATTAGCCAATAAGATAGGGGAAAAAAGTTATGATGCTGAAAACCACCATCGTTGCGATACAAAACTACGGGTGAAAAGCTGTGTGACTTTTACCAACGGCATATCACATCAGAGTATGGGCCGGTGTGCATTCTTACCTGAAGTATTTTGAAAAATAACAATCTCAAGTTTGTAGTGCAGACGGAACTCTGCCCGTGGAATGTCAGACCCACCAGAGAATTTTAAGACAAAAGAATTCTCTAAAATGGATACTCCAAGCACAGCTACTGAAATAAGCACTGAACACAAACTGAATTTCAAAGTCGTAGCCACCACAGCATTGAATATGCAAAACCAGCAAATGCTTCTGAGTCAGATTTTGCTTTCACCACACCTTCTTTTTAGAGGCAGGGTATTAACAGTCCTCTACCTCACAGCAGTAATGTGAAGATGAATTTACTCATCTACAAAGTATTCACACTTAATATTAACATTGCATAAAAGAACGTGGAAACAGTTCTTTCAAAAAATAAGAAAGTATTACATTAAAAAAAAAGAAAGGATCACACAGCAGAACAATAAACTGTTCAGTGAAAACAGTGCTGAGCATTAACGAAGCAAGTCATATCCCAAAAATCCCTTAGCAGCAGTGGGGTTTTTCAGAGCACGTTGCACGTGTGGATCTGCTCTCGACGGTGCAGGTGGGGCAGTATTTATTTTACACACAATCTAGTTCTAACTGAACATTTTTGGGTTTGTGACTACGGTAGCTGAATCTTTGATCTTGGCGTGTAAGTCGCACCTCCCTACCTGCCACACTGCTGATGTAGAACGGTTTGGTTAATTTGTCATTTAGCTAGAAGTGGGACCTTTGACACACCTCGGCTGGAAAAAGGAAGCCAACCGTAATTTAATGAAATAAAAGAGCAACTTCACGTCATTTCCATCAGAACTATGACCAGTTTCTGGTAGGAAACGCAGCAGGGCAAGTGTTAGAAATACGACTGTATCCATGCAACCTGTGATTTAGGTCACTGAGCTTGCTGTCACTGAGCAATTCCTTTAACCTGTTAAAAGCCCTCACATTGCAGAATCTCTCTCTCCTCTTTCTCC
This sequence comes from Pampusana beccarii, assembly GCA_013399365.1. Taxonomy (NCBI): domain Eukaryota; kingdom Metazoa; phylum Chordata; class Aves; order Columbiformes; family Columbidae; genus Pampusana; species Pampusana beccarii. The sequence goes on along the minus strand of VWYH01010423.1, from coordinate 1,041,957 downwards.
TCACCCCTTTCCCAACCTGCCATATTTTTTTAAACAAAATCTGTGAGGCTATCAGCTAAAGAGATGCACTTTATACCCACTGCATCTTATCTACTAAGCTCAGACACAGCTAGTTCAAGTCCAGTGAAAACTCAGGCCTAAGTTCTGCAAGTTGCAGAGGCATTGAAGACAACAACTTATTTCTGGGAGACTGGAAGCAGCAGAGAAACCTGTAACACAGTTTATTCCTGCTGGTTACTAACAGGCAGATCACTCACTTCTAATTTTCAATAACTTGAGTTCATGGCAGAGTGAAACAACTCTAAACATTAGGCATAGCATCACAGGATGTCCTGAGTTGGAAGGGACCCACAAGCATCATTGAGTCCAACTCCTGGCCCTGCATAGGACAACCCCAAAATTCACACCATGTGTCTGAGAACTCATGAGAAGACAGGCGACAAATGCTGTTATCACTCATCTCCTGCTGCAAAACAAACAGGCAGCACTTCCCAGGGAGCACGCCAGCTCCCATGTGCCTCTGTGCTCTCACGAGTTTATCCACAGGAAGTTTCTCTTCCCACTGTGACATTCTCTAACCAATTTTGGATTTCTCTGTGGATTTCACCCATTTTTTCCTGCCCCAAGAACACTTCAGAAAAGAATCCCATCGCTTAGCCTGTTTCTAAGCCCTGCCAATTATTTTTATTGACACAGGAAGTTCTGCAAAATGTCTGAACAGCTGGAATATATTGAGAAATACAAGACAAAACTATTAAGTCAACAACTTCTCCTTCAAAGTGCATTTTTCGTAGAGGGTCAATTAAAACAGTAATTTCATATGAATCCCTGAGACTGCACTTCAACTCCTGGCAGTGGCTGGGAGCCTCCATTATAGAGGAGAAGGGTAATGCAACTTTTGTGTCATTTCTGAAGATGAAGAGGCTCAGGAGATCACACTGCTGGTTAGTCCTTCCCCCAGCTTTTGAGCCAGTCCTGGCAGACAGCACAAGGAGATGCCTTACACACCCCAATTCCAGCAAGTTTCATGAAAATAAATTACTAGATAGAGAAGAAGAACTTTCAATGGTTCCACGAATGAAGAAGTCTGTACTACGAAAGAGCCAACATTTATTAGACATTACAGAACCTATACAGGAGCCCTACACAAATTAACAGCGAACCAAGAAATATTAAAGACTATGAACATTAAAACATGTAAAGGTCTTCTAGAAAATGGCTGTTTGCTGATGGTACTATTGCCTGACCACGTTGCTAAGAAATAAAACCTCTGGTACTAACGTGTTTTACAATTCAACAAGATTGTTATCACACAATTGTGTACTGAGGGGTTTAAAGTCCAACAGACTTGATGTATGGGACCAGATTCCTCCTTTAGAAAAGACTCCTGACTCCGGACTATGCTCCAGACAAACAGTGTGTATTTTATATATTTTTACACAAATATGTATCTGCTACCTGCTGAGCAGCAACTACGGGCAGTAGGAGCTAAAACCAGCATACAGCAAGTACAAATATTTTAAGTGACAACATACTGCTTTAGTCACTGAAAGTAATCAGAACTGGAAAATATACCTACACTCTTATAATTAAAGAAGTTACTTATATTCGGCATCTGATCTCAATTTTTTTATGCTTCAAATAGCATGCACAAGCACTAACTGAAAATAATTTAAGTTACCAACTAGCAGCAAAGTACCTTAGCCGTGTCATGCAACTTCTATACTCAAAACAAGTATGTTCCAATTAGAAGATATATGGTATGACACATAGCAGAACCAGTCAGAATATCAGAAAAATCTCATCTTCAACTATGCTGAAAAAGAGTTTGCCAACATGAAACCCTTATCTTTACAAGCAAAAGCAGTAAGAAGTCACAACCGGTTTGCTGCCAGAATAATCTCACTCAGTTTTGCTGCTACCAACATCATCACGCTAAAGTCACATTTTGTTCTCCAAGCATTCTGAAAGAAAGACCAACATTTTAATTCTGTACCTTCCAAAACATGAGCCCAGGAAGTTCCACTGTCAAACCAGATGTCTAGGACATCCTGTCCCTTGACATAATCCAAAACATCACGACCACCAGCCTATTGGAAAAACAATTATTAAATAACACAAACAGAACACTCTGTATCATCAATTCTTTTCAAAGACAGAAATAAGGTAGCTTTGGTTTCTGGACCAGTTTCGTACAGGGCCTGCTACCAACTTTGTAAGTGAATACCAAATAAATTCGATAATTTTTCACAATTTTTCAGATAATTACTGATGAAAACCCAAAATAGAACAAAGAAAGATGACCAAAAAAACTGAGATGGCAGACTAACACCACAGCTTGTATGCTAGCTTAAGAACACAATTAATAAAGGGAGAATAAAAAGTTAAGAAGAACTAAATGAAAATCTGAATCTCTTTTAATGACAAAGACTTAATATATATTTGGGGTCATAATTTGGTTAATTAGGATGTCACTTGCCTCCTGAACTAAAGGAAGGAGGAGAGAGATCTCTGCCCTGAATTAATGGCACAAATCTGATTGTATTTTGCCATACTTGGATATCATTTCTGAATATTCCTTTCATAGGACACCTTACCATGAAGATGCAAGACTGAAATACTTTTCATGGGACTACATGAAAGTTTTACATTATTTCCCATCACTGAACCATCTCAAGCACTTTGTGTATTTGAAGTAAAAAAATTACCTTTGCTACAGCCTCTTTTGATAATAGTTGTTCAATAGGAAGGGTCCACCATGCATCTGTTCCTTGCTGCTCCACTATTTTGATGACATCTGCGATAGTTTCACTGGGTTAGAAGGAAAAAAGGGGTTTATGAATTGATGAGTTAATTGTACTTTTCTGCAAGTATCCCAAATCCGAAGTGATGAATTATACTGATAAACAGATCAAGCTACTTAAACCTGTGATTTTGCAGCTTCTAATACAGACAAGCCTCCAGAGAACTTTCTGCCTGTATTAAGATGACTTCCTACCTTCGTAGGATGGGTAGAGTTGTGTAAAACCCGGACATACAGAAACTTGCACGCATTCCAAACAGCTTTTCCTGCAAATACTCAATAACTGGAACCTCAAAAAGATGCCAGAAGCTTGAAAACTTATAAAATCCCTTTCACTTGTTATTTCTTGACCTTAGATTTACAGAAACTAAACAACTGCTTCCTCCCCCTCTCCAATATTTGGTCATTTTGACAACAGGTTTCTTTTCTCCACTGCAAAAAGAGACCTTGAGAACTCCTGTGGAAATGGAGAGTTAGGTAATGGCAGCATTTCGAGTAACATACAAAAATATTAGACTCCTGGTTGTCTGGATCCCGACCTTTTAGCAATCTATTTTTTAAATTGTAAGAAACATACATATAAACACATTAATGCCAACAATGTGGGAAACTCAAACTTCTGTACTCAGTAAAGGAGTGATGTAAACAGCCATTCAACATACACTCTGCAGGCAACATTTGAGTTTGCATGGTATAGCACCAGCCAGGACAAAGGTCCTGAAAAAGTAGATACTATGGAAATAAGAAAAATTAAAAAATAAACTAAGCATTTTTTCTGATGTGAACAGATAACACTACCACAAAGCATGCACTTCTGTCTACTATTTATGACACATTAAATCGTTGTCCCCAGTAGGTAAGGCTATGGGGAATTGATTTTTAATATCGTTTAATGCCAAGTCTAGAAATAATTAAGATAACTTTAAAAATACAACACACCCCCACACCCACTTTGTCTTGCTGACTCACAGAACACTTCATAAAGAGGCTATTTTTAAGACCTTTGTTGTATTTAGGGAGTACAGCAGATCACCATAACCTGCTAACTTAAAACCGAAAGCGCTGTTACCCCAGCCACCAGAGATTTGCTTTTAACTTGAGAAATGGAGATCTAATCAATTAACTAACTTCTTGACACAGTATTGTGAAAAGGGAAAAAGTACAATAACGTTCTAGCATAATTACCTTGGAAACACAAATAGCAGATCTAACTTCTTTAGTATCATCACTTCGATGTTCTGTTTGGACTTCAGCACAATATTTTTTTCTCCACTGCTAAATCAGTTGAGCTACATCACTACAACATTTAGTGCACTTTTACACACACAGATTTGAAGCATGAAAACCCATACTTTTCAAGAAGATATAGAACAAATTATTATTTAATTACATGACATGAGGTGCAACATTAAGAAGAAAATGGAGTTTTGCTCTTCATTCAGGGAAGAAAATGGAAATGATGGCCCAATAGTTTTTTATTAATGAATCGATCATCGAGTAATCAATTTACCTCTCAAAGGAAATTCCTGTAGAGCATTCCAGCAGATTTTCTGGAGAAAAAAACCCCAGTAACCAGGAATACTCCAGCTAGCATGCCACCACCATTCTTACTGTTTCACGCTAAAATGGGTATCGCTCACCTTCCAGTTTAATGAGGACAGGACACAATTGACGGCTTTGTAAAATACCTGCTAACATTTATCTTGGTGAAACAACACTTAGGAGCTCTGGTTCTGAATAGCATTGTTTCCTTCCAGAAATATTTGCACAGAAGCATATTTGCCTATACTTCCAGTTGTGAATTGTTACTTTTCCAAGACAAAAGCAAACGACTCCAGCCCTGGCAGATTCCTGGCAGACAGCTGATAAGTATCCCTTACATCTTGCCTCCTTCAGGCTAAATCTCCAAATTCAGAAAGCTCCCCAGAAAAAAAAAATCAAATAAGCCAAGGAGAAATTAATTTGTCTTAGCCCAGACTAAACTACTCCACTGAATTTGTCTCTGTCTTGCAAGGTCAGTACCTTCCATTGAAGAGGCTGGCTTTACACCCAGACTTTCAGCCATGACACAGACCCTACCAGCTGGGAATATTTTAAAAAAATATATACACAACATTATTTTTCACTCCTTGCCAGCAGAAGGCTCCATCTTTGATTCTTCTCCAATAAACTATCATTGTATTTTTAAAGACAATTACAAATAACTAATTGGCTTCAAGTTAAAATTTCAAGAGCTCTCTCCACAGTCTCAATGCCTTCCTGTAACTGGCCAAGTCTTATCCATGGAAGTCACCAGGAGAAGCCACAATAGCTGAATTAAAAAGAGGATCATTTACCCTAAAACATGCCTATTACCACACAAAATGTTAGTGCACGTTGAGTGATTCATGGAAGAAGTCAATCAGTGTTAAGCTAATGGCTCTGGCATCAAATTAGAGCCAGAATACTTTTCCAATCAAGAATCATACCCATAACTAGTACAGAAAAGCTACCAGCATGCCCTATAAAGCAAATAGAAAATTTAAACAGGAACTAAGCTTGTCTTCCACATAACTTTTCCATATTGCAAACACACTTCAGCCGAGGGACATAAACTCTAGTGGCAAATTCATTTCCAAGCTATAGATTTTTAAAGCATTCAACAGGTATTTGATGACATCAGTGTTTGTAGAGATTTTAAAAAGCTGATAAATGAAGCTACAGACCTAAACTAACAGCTACCTTGGAGAAAATATTGGAATATACTCTTAACAAACGTTTTCCAACAACTGTCTGGATTCATTTTGATCACAGCAGCAATCTCAGTCTGCCAGATGTTCTAAGCTTTAAGCAAGGGCAATACAGCCTGAAGTGCCAGCAGCTTTCTGACATTGCAACTGTTAATGGCAGTGACATCTCAGTGGAAGAGATAATGATTAAGGTCAAGCCTATCACACAAATATTTGCAGAAATTAATAGAGGTGGGGGGGGCACACCTGAAACACTGTGATAGTGCAAACTGTGTGACCTGTGGTGAGGGTGACCTGTGCTCCTTTCCACCGGAGATGGGGACAAGAAGGAAATACAATACCTTGCTATCAGTCTCTCTTGGGAAACTATCATAAAACCACTGTCTTCATTTACAGTAAGTATTGCCAGTGCCACACAACAGTTGCTTACTATTGCAGAGGCACATTCCTAAAAAACACACTATGCCCTGACCTCTTACCAAGTGTATTGCTGGGCAATGCAAAGGCTTATATTGTTAACTCATGAAGGGCACAATTCTTTTAAAGACCCATTTTGGTGACATGCGAACTAACACATACAATTATGCTATGGATAAACGTTTTCAGACAACTACAAGGTCAGATTTGTGTTATCAATCACCTACAAGAAATAAATAGTCAATGACTGTGAAGTCAACTTCTTATTGACCAATATTCTCAAAATTCTATCATAGTTTCAAATCAAGTGAAGAAAAAAAATTAGCAGTGCAAGCTTCTTTTCCTTATATTCAATTTCCCTACTGAATATAAGTGAACATGAACAGGCAAGTATTTTATACAAGGAGACAGTTAAGACCAAAGACTTCCAGGATATCGTTTCAACAAATACTTTTCCTCCTACAGTTTGAAAAACCCAAGACAAACAACAAAAAAAACCATTCCTCTAATCTTTTCCCAGAATCCTTACGAATAACTATTACCACGAGAGAGAGAAGTAACTTTATTTAAGGTACCTGTATTGTAAGGAGGAAGAGTTTTGCAAAGTAGTTTTATGTAAGGTGCAAGTGAAAACCACCTTTCTCAAATAACTACTCATCACTTTATAATCTACGGGTTTCACCGTGAGCACGATAATTCTCCGAGTTAGCAATAAACACCATTGTAAAACTTTGCCCTGTATTCATACGCTATCTGGAAGGACTCGCATTACGTGTCACTCGCTACGTTTTAACACTGGAAGCCCTACGGCAATTCACGCTACCACGACACCAGCCAATCACTCCGAAGTCTGATATTGATTATGCTGAACACTTATTTAATGTGTTAACAGAAATTAGGCAGCATTAAGATATAGTCAGGAGGAGAAGAATACAGTGCCTGATGTTCTCTCAACCTCTTTTCAAACTGCAGTAAACAGAGCAAGTTAATCTTTTTTACGTGAAGGTTGATACTTCAGCAGTAAGTACTTAGGTTAAGTTGCTATTGCTTACAAGTCACAAGCCTTAACATTTTAAAAATCAAATTAGAGCGCAGGGTAGATCTATTTCAAAAATAGGTGTGGGGTTTTTGGTTGGTTTTTGGGTTTTTTTTGGGGGGGAGGTTGGTTCTTTTTTTTACATTAAGTTACTTGTTAATCAAAGTCATAGAGACGGGGACAAAAGTTCTCAGGCATTAGAATAATCTTTGTAATAGTACTTATTATTACCAGTATCTGAACAATGAATTTGTAAAGTCAAAAAGTTATTGCATGAGGTCAGGTTAAAGTTAGATACGTATCATGTTTATGACCTGGTCTGAGCTACTAGTGGAAATATAAAAAAAAAAAAATCCCTTGCTTTACTTTTTGATCTCATTCTCTCTTCTACGAGCTACAGAATTTCTTAGAATCAGAATGCTTTCTCAAGAAGTCTACTAAATTCTGAAAGTTGTTAAAATTATAAGCATTTATTTGTGCACGTATTCGATTTAATTCTATTTTTTTCTCCACTTGTGCAGAAAAAACACACGGACTCTTACCTCTGTATTCTCATAATTCTGACTGAAAACCGCAATAATGGAAAAAAGTTCTCTCTTTTCTCTCTCATGTAGGTGTTTGGGTTTTTTTTCCTAATTTTAAAATTCATCATCACAATACGATGTGGTTTGCTCTACAGGAGTAGTTACATTTATACAGTCCTAAAATTCCACTCGGCCCTTTGAAGACAACCGTGAGGCTGATGTGGCCCCCGGTGAAAATGAGTTTGACACCCCTGCTCTTACTCCGACTTACAGAGGGAAACACAGTGGTTTATTTTAGAGAGATTTTTTTTTTAGAAGTCTTTTTACAGGTGATACATGGACAGGATCACTCAAGACTGACCATGGGCGCTCTCAGATGTAACAGCAACTCCATGTGGACTACACTGACTTCCAGTGGAGATGCTGTTACTTTTGATAGCCTCTCAAAAACTCCGGAGCAGCTGCTACTGGAAGGATATTTATCCAGCATTCAAGGCAAGAAAACAGCTTTTGTTTTGAAATGTAAGTTATTTAACGTTGTTTTAATGAGATCAATTATTCACACAATATTAATACGAAACTTCTAAAGTGTTAGAAATAAGTCAGCAACCTATTGTGGTATGATTGCAAAATTATAATGCAAATACAACAAAATATTTAGGCTTAGTAAGAACTGGTGCCCAGGAAAATGACCTATGAATTGACAGACTGCTTTCTAAATTTGCCTGTCATTTCTATAGGCCAATATTCTGCGCACTTTTACTACTCTAGTTACAGAAGTCTGCTACAGCTAACTTTTAATAGTAAATGTGTGGTTTTACAGTTTTCTTTGAAAATTTCATTTCTGCTGTAAAACCTGTTAGAAGTAAGGAGTACCAATTATAAATGAGCATCAGAAGCTGCCAGTCAAATGAAATAAATCTACTTTTCAAGCATATTGGATATGGTTTTGGTTTTGTTTGCTTGTTTTCCCTAAATGTCTCTCTTTTTTCCCCAGATCAATTCTAACCAAACCTGCCATACTGTCCCTTTGTTCATTCACTGACGTGTGACTGCTAGGCCAATACCTATACACAAAGGTCGAGTTGTTAAACCACTGCAGAGTTTATCACATCAAAATGCCCCCATTGCCACCTATCGTACAACACCAGCAATAATCTCCCACAGCTCAAGTACTTACAAAAGACTTATACAGGTCACTGGTTTTCAAGGTAATTTTACTGCAACCTAAAGGGATTGCCATGCATGCCTCCTTCCAAATGTGTTCTGTACCAGCTGGGTTAGCTCCTCTACGTTCTGAAGGAGCTACTGCTTCGTGGTGCCCTTCACGTTTGCCAACTGCAAAACTGCTTTTCAGTACATTCTTATTTTGTTGCTAAACTACATATTTAAAAATTTTAAGCAAGCACAATTAACACACTCCAGCATACTCTGCAGACACACTATGATAAGCATTACTCAGAAACTGTAATTTTTTAATGTGAGCATATACTTCCTTTTTAATACAGTAACAGTTTTTGCAGGTAGAATGATTTTACACCTCCCCAGAGCCTCCATCCCTTTATTTCCTGATGTGTGTCAGCATTACTCAGGTACTATAAACGACTACGGTTATTGTGGTCTTTTCTCACAGTTATTGCCCACTGTGAGGGAGTCAAAGTACAGATCTGTGCACCTACACACCCAGGGACACTAAGTGAAGCTGAGGACTAACTGCTTAAAGTCCGCTCCCTGCTCTCCACACCCTAAGCCTCACCTACTACTGCACTTATGTGCTCAGTGAAGCCTCTGCAAAACATGCTAGACTCTCTGCTGTATATTTATTCCATACCAGAATAAAAAAAGTTCTGCAACACTACTTCAGTTCATCTCCAGCTATGGAATCTTGTTATCCACAACGAATTTGCACAAACTGCTGTAAGGTTAAGATGTATAAAATGGAGTTGCACTAGCATATCTCAAGCCAGAAAACAATTATGGTAATAAATTATGAATGTGGAACTCCACGATATTACTTTAATGAAATAATCTCTTAGATGATATTCACAACTGAAAACCTCTGTTCCCCCAAAGCAGAACTCTGTTACTCCTCAAAACACAGGAAAGGATCATATTTGTTTGAGGTTTCTTGTTTTAAAGCATAGCTTGGATTTCCTCCAAGTTACATTATCTGGAATTCCTGAAATGCAGTGCTTGCATATCTGGATACTATTAACTTAACCAAAAGATGGCAGAGTAAGACTATCATCTGAAGCTTTAGACATACCAAATCATATAGCTAAACGCCACTTACATTTTTTTATGGCTGGTTCTTCAAAAACCCTCTAATTTTATTTTGAAACAAAGTGCAGTTATGTATTCTGCAACCGATTTGGTTATTCCATATCAGATATCTCCTTGTCACTTATTCAATTGGAAAAAGCTATTTTGACAAAATATCTGTATTATTCAATTTACACTGCTACCATTACAGTTGCAGTCTATTCTAACTTGCATTTTACTCCTTGCTTAAACACAAAGGCCAGTGTTTACTGGCAGCCCACTTGAAGATGACGGATGAAAGCAGCAATTACTATCAAAGGGACTTTTCAGGTAACTTAAGTATCTAAGTAAATTGATTCCTATCACTTACATACAAGTCACCTTCAGCAACAAGTTTCTGATTGTTTTAATTTGTAGGTAAATCTGTTCTGTGTATAAACAATTGCAAGTAAAAGCATGTATTTCTACTTAAATAGTTAGAAGTTTCATAATATTGTGTAACTGCAGTACAACAGAGCGCTCATTCTTTCATTTTTCAGTATATAAAGCTGGACAAATACCTGTTTATCAAGCACTCTCCTGTGTTCTTCTGATAAAAAACAGGGATTGGAACACCCCAACATCTTTGCCGTGATATACACCAAAACGTCCTTCTGTCCAGCATTTCGAGCATTCTGTTCACTGCAGACGTAGGAATAACTTTCACCTTTTTCAGCGCTTCCTGTAAGGTAGACAGTGAATTGTTGAACACACTTCAGCATTCAGACAAACACTTGTTATGCTACCAATTAGAAAAGGTACAGGTCTATACTCCCACTGCCAGTATTGAAAAAACATGTCTTGGGCAACTGTCGTATTTACTTCACCGCATGTTGCTCTTCAATAAGATACTTAGTACACGTCCCCACAGAGCAACTAACACTTTTTTGCCAGCTCTGATTCTCTAGCAGACCCTGAAGTGAGTTACAAATGGCATCAGTAGCTCTATCTGAAGCTGAATAGCTCATTGGGTCTTGGGCTCTTGTCTACTTTAAAACCACATCTTGATACATACTGAATAACTATCATATTTTCCTTCATTCTAGGTAAAGATGAATATGGAATAAATACCTCATGCCCTAATTAGAATGAAACCCCTGTTACCCAAGCCAGCCCAGGTGCTGGTCTGAGTTTTCTGTGTGGATGTACATAATTGCAAAGAGCACCATATTAAAAAAAAACAAACAAAACCAAAAATGTTTTAAAGCTATTTGAAATAAGACTGTAGCAAAATTAATAGGGGAGCAAACGAAGATGTCTGGCCGTGCAAGGGTACTGTAACGACAAAGGTGATTTTAATAGTGATAAAATTGTCTCCTGTGACTTAATTAATTGCAATCTATTTTGGGGAAAAAAGTTCAGTAGCTCCAAGAAATGTATATGTCTCCTGTCAATACACTAAACAAATATCTCGGGCAATGTATTTATCCTGAATTGTTTCAATATTGACCAAAAAACCAACAGCATTCATCACTTTGACAAATAACTAACGCTTTTCAATTACTCTTTGTAAACTCAAGAGTAGAACATATTCTGGAGTGAGCCATAGTAAGATTGTTTTGCTGATTTCAAATGGCATCAGCTGTTTTTAAATGTCTCACAAAGAAAGCCAAATTACATACCTGTGCTGCAGCCTTCACACTTGCTGTGTTTACAAACCACTGTTTGCTGGCACGAATGATCATTGGCTTCTTAGTCCTCCAGTCATATGGGTAACTGTGCACATACTTCTCCTCTTTCAACAAACTCCCAGCTGCTTGAAGCATCTGAATGACTGAGAGAAAATATGAGACAAGATTAAAATCGGATTTGAACCTCACTTAATCTCTTTCCATGATCAACACCTGTACCTCATTCATATTAAAAATATATTGTTTATATGAATGAACCCTCAAAAATATACCTGCAGGAATGTAACTGATCAAGTAACAAATGGCTGAACACCAAATACTCACCAGCTTCATTCCCCTCTTCAAGGACATTCTTGTTTTTAAGTTCAGGACCTGCAGCCTCAGTGAAAAAACCACCTTCATCCACAAGGCAATCCTAAAAATAAGTACATTAATCATGTCAATAAAGAACCATGTGGCAATTAATTACCTTTTCGGTATTCAAAAGCCAGTTAAGTACTCTGCAGAGTAACTACTTTTCTGATGAATAGCAAAGTATGTTGTATTTCAGTACACTTCAGACTTAGTTAACTGCAATTCAGAAACCCATCAGGCAAGTGAATTTAATGTACCAGAAGAAAGGAGCCCCATTATGTTTGCAGATATACCACAACTATCTTACATCAAGGGACTGGTTATTATTTCAATGACTTTTCAAATTGACAGTGAAAAACATAAACAAACAACCCAAGAAAAAACATAGCCCCAAAAAACCCCAACCAGAAATAGGAGTATAATCAAGTTTTGGAATATCTCAAGAGTCACCGCTTTAAAAAGGTGAAAAAGAATACTCTGCGCATCTTCATTTCCATCAAACACAAACTGATCGTGCATAACTGAACTGTATTTATGTATATGTTTAAAACCAGCTTTGCTGAAAAAGAATAGTATGAATGACCTACAGAACTGGTGATTTACGGGTCTGCAAGATACAGCTTTAGAAGACAGTTCCGAGCACTGAGAGCCAGTGGCTGAGAACTGTTGTCTGTGTTATCCTTTAAAAAAAAAAAAACACACAGAGAGAGAAAAGAGAAACTGGATTCTATTCTACCACTTCCCTGTGAGTTTTAAATAGCAGATGGATGAAAAACTGGATCCTTTTATTTTGATTCACACTTTAAGGCTAGTTGCTCATTCCTGCAGGCCACTAGTGATATTCACATTTATGTGAATGCTTCAAAACATTTTCAAGTTTTACGCACAAATTACAACAATCACTTTAGGGGCACATGATCAAAAAGTGACAGGAAACAAAAAAAAATAACATACTGTGGGTAACTGATGGTGGGAAGCCACGCTGTAGTCTTCCATACCATGAGCTGGCGCTGTATGAACTAATCCTGTTCCTTTTGACATTGTCACATGATTTGCGGGTAACAGAGGAGAGACTCTGCCAGGAACCGTGGGATGAGCACAAGAACCATCTGCCAAATCTACACCTGGAGGTGTGGGAAAAAAAAAAAAAAAAGAGAAAACAGAGAAACAATTCATGCATTCAGCTTCTTTTATCAGAGAAAATAAATAAAATAATTGATCAGCAAGTGCATGCACAGGATGCTATTCAGATGTACTACTTCTTTATTTTGTTTGTGGGTCCCCGTCCAAATACTTTCAAATTCTCTGCATTGTTAAACTTGGACAGGTATTTTTTTTTCCTTTGAAGAAAAAGTTTTTCTTCCATCTCAGACAACGGTATTTTGTTAGTAGTGACATTCAACCTAGAGACACTCCACATTTGCCCATTCCTTGGCAATCACTATCTCAGTGTTCCAGAAACAGACCGCAAGAATGATTTAATAGGCAAAAATCCTCAAATTTGGGATCTGTTCCTAGTTCTGCCACTAAGTACTAATATTACCATGGAACAATTCATTTAAATTCTCTAAATTGCATACAAGTAAAGAGAGTACAGCACAAATTAAGATAGTAACAATTTAAGCTTAAAAAAAACACTGACGAAATCTTAGTAGTAAAGCCTTGCTGAAAGTCGAGAATCACATCATGTAACAAAATGGCCTTCATCAAATTATTTCTTCTTAGAAGGAACATGTTTAGAAACTGCTGTCAGTTAGATACACAAATACAGAAAGGTAACGAATATAACTAATAACTGAATATATGGGAAGATAAAAAGAAAAGGTTCTAATATTAAACTTATTTTCAAGAACCCTACTGTTGTATGTTATCTACAAATCATGTGATTCAAGAAGGCAGAATCCGTAGAACACCTCCAGATAGTTTTATCATTAGGTAAAGACAAGATTATGAAGCAGAAACAGATTTTTTTTTTTTCCTCTCTGAAAAAGAACATGTAGAAAGACACCAAAAGAACCTGAAAAGAAAGTCACAGAAACAGCTTTCTCACCTCCTTTAAATAAGCATATATCCACCACTGAATCACTGATAAATGCCAATTAATAAATTTCACAAATGACACGTTAAATCCCAACTCATGACACTGACTCAGAAGTATTAAGAAATAGCGCTTTGTAGTTTGTTGGGACACAACTGCTTTAGTTTTTCCATGCAGACAACAGTCACTAGGATACCTCAATAGTCTTCACGGTTGTGGTGATGGTTTAAGACGCATCAATAATGAAAAACTTGGAAAGCAACATCAAATAACAAGAGCAGCTTGTAGCTAGAGCTACCCATTCTGCTGCACTAGGTAATTTTGACAGTTTTCGTAGAATTTAGCTATCAGGCAGTCAGCAAGCATACTTGTAATTAGTGCCTTGTTCTCACCAGCAAGAGATGAGAAAGACAAAGTGCATTCATTGTAATTATTATTTCCATACTGAACAGACTTCTACTCCATGTTTAAGTTTTCAAAGTGTGAATCCCGATTTTTAAAAGTACTTTGAAATCTATACACGAAAATCTTAGCTACAATACACCAAGTCTGACAAACTACTCCTTTTTGCAATATTTCAGCGCAGCATGTTCTCGAAATATAAACAAACTTAACAATACATCAAAACTGAAGCAGTTTTCAGACACCTACAAGCAGATTTCTAGGCAAACTGACAATATTACAGCTTACCTTTACATGTTGACAGAACTTCAAACTGCGTATCCAAAATAGCAGCTGTAGATTCAACTCTATCTGCAGCTAGAATGAAGTGTTCACCAGTCGTTGTACATTTCACAATTGAGTATCTACAATGCAAACATACACTCGTGATACTAAATAATTACAAAGACCATAAAGCTACAAATTCTTTAAATGCTCCATCTCTAAAAGACAGCAAAATACGTTTTAAGATCTACGTGCCAAATTCACTCTTAAATCTCGAAAGAATTTCAAGATAATGTAACATTAAGAAGAAGAAATAACTTTACAAAATAAGAATGAAAGCAGAAATCAATATATTAATAGAGACACAGAACAAAGCTTACAATTGTGTCACTTTAAAAAAATAAAACAAAGCAACCGCAAAAAAGATGCCTTAAATAAAATGTGATGACAGTTCAGAATGTTTTTACTTTGCTGATAATTATTGATAAGTACTGATGCAGATCACTGAACCGAGTCAGACACATACGCTGAATCCGGCATGTAACAAACTGCTTGATTGGCTGGGACAGTCCAGGGTTGCGTGGTCCAGACCAGCACACTAGCAGGAGATGATCCATCTACAGATGTAAATTAGAAGTACTTTACTCGCAATTATAACAACAAATAAAAGCTATCAGTCTCAAAATCTATAGAGAAGTCATACCTATCACAGAGGCCAGCTTAGGTGGTGACTTTAGCAGGGGAAATTTCACATACGCGGCACGACTGACATGCTTCTCATTGTATTCAATCTCTGCTTCAGCCAAGGCTGTTCTGGGTTGATATCAAACATAAGTTAACACAGTTGCACATGAAAAGCTACTGATATCCTTGCTAAAATTTTGCAGACAAAACAGTAGGTTGATTCTTACTTTGTTGAAGGAGACCAGAACACAGGTTTATAGTCCTGATAAATTAAACCCTAAAGAGGAAAGGGAGGGAAAAAAGAAAGTTAGGAGAATCAAAACTCATGACAAATCAAAACACACTTCAGCAAGAGTTCAACATACCTTATCGTACATTTTATAGAAGACTCTCAGCTGATTTGCTTCATACTTTGGATCAGATGTACGGTAGCAGTTATCCCAATCCGCCATTACACCCCAACGAATGAAGGCGGATTTCTGTTTCTCAATTGCTCTTTCTGAAAATTCTCTGGCTGAAGGGAATAGTCCCATTAAGCACATGGTTTAGGCCACAAAGATCAAGATAACACCATTTAAAAAATGCTATTGACATTTTTTAGAAAAGGCTGAGCTGAACATATTGAAACTATGCACCAATTACTGATGTATATTAACTAGACTATTACGGCTCAAAAAATGTATATTTCACTGTAGCTGTTACATAAAATGACTGCAAAGAGTAAAAAGATCCAGCAACAGTACTGTTTGACTAATAAGGGGACACACGGCAGACGTGTCTCTAGAACATAAACTTTCTTTTTAAGAAATAGGGAAAAAATATTTAGTTAAAAAGAACAATTTCTCAAAATGTATTTGCAAATAATGTAAAATAAGTAAGAGTGAAAATTAACCACCTGTTGATGCTGATCCAAACTTTTTAAAGCAACATGCATATGAAAATAAGTTAGCCCATTTCATTGCTGCAATTTCAAGCTAAAGAAATTTAAATTGCTCATTATAAATAGTTTTTCAGCTGAATGTTGTTGTCTTTCAATAATTAAGGTGTTTGAAATTATTCTTTCGAAAAGGTTTCCATATAATGCAGACTAACTTTCTCTGAAAGGATCACTCATATAGTTCTGTAGTATTGTTAAAAGCAGAGCAAATAAATACATCTCTATTTGTGATATTGAGACAAGCTGTACTGATGAAGTCCAAGTTTTATCACAGAATGGTCAAGGTCAGAGGGGACCTCTGGAAGTCACCTGGTCCAACCCCCTGCTCAAGCACGGACTCCCAGTTTATGAGGAACTTCTTTTTAGCTCCTCAGCAACTTCAGGCTTCAAAACCCAAAAGCATGCTGATCTGATAAATACTGATTTCATACTGCTAGACAATTATGCAAAGCAGAAATCCAAATCCTCAGTCCTTTGGTTTTTTTAAACCCATGGTCAATGATATGCATGTTCATGACAGTAACAAATTAAGCCTGTATTCAATTATCCCACTTCATAAGATTACATTGTACTCAGTCTGCTTGACAAATGCAGTGATCCTAGAAAATGCTACCAACAGCTAATAGGAAAGCACCCACTAAAGTATAAAAGCTATTTGTAAAGCATAAAATTCAAAACATGCTGAGTAGGATATACAAATACTTAAGCCAACTTTTTCTACAAAGATACTGCAAACAGTAGTTTACCTTTCTGTCTAATTTCCATTGGTGAAAGATTTTCAGCTCCTCTGACTTCTGACAATGCCTTCAACTCAATTGGCAACCCATGACAATCCCATCCTGGCACATAATGTACTTTATAACCTCTCATCATGTAGAAACGATTAGTGATGTCTTTCAAAATCTGAAAAGACACAAGGGTCAGTTACCACTTTAGCTCCCCCATGTGGAATAGCTACATTATTAATTACAATTTTCCTATTAAAAAAAAAAAAAAAGGGCTGAATGATACTTTTACATTTAAGACTGTCTATTTATGATTTTGCCTTGCCCATCATTTTCTATTTTGGCAGAACCTCAAAGGACCTCTGATATCAAAGGAATTTACATCCAGTGTAACTGAAAGATGTAGTTTATAAACTTGCAAGACTTGAAGCAAACAAATTCTACTTGCTCTCATTTTTAAAGCATTGAATCGCACCTACAGCGTTGGGCTAGTGTACATTATTGCTTTTTGATATACGTGATCACCTACCAAAACTTCTCATTTTCAGAAGCCCAAGCTTTAGCATTTGTACATTAAGAAGCCGTGCGTCACATTTTAGTCTTTCCCACCTTATAGCATAATGTGATGCTGTCATTCGCAGCACCGAATGTAAAAAACTTATCCAAACATATTTAGGAGTATTATTTCGAAGCTGAAATTTACATTTAAAAATGATCAACGTTTAGTCGTTGTGGTTCCATTGATGATACCCAGATAAAATAAGTTTAATATAACAAACTCACAAAATACCCAAAGGAAAAAAGAACAGCAAGGCACAGCTCAGCCACACATTACAACTTTATTACATATGGAAATAAACACTCAGCCAGCGGTGTGTATGTGATCCATTCAATAAACAAATAAACTGTGCATTTAATATTGCCTAGGAACAAAGGCTGGACTTTCTCTAAAAAAAATGTTATCTTTTCACTGAAACATTCAGCCTCATAAATGAGCACTCAGCACACAGGTACCATGTAATATGGTACTTCTTTCATGGTACGGTATCTGTGCCACCATGGCATCATATAGTATCTATGCTAGTGTGTCACTTGCTTTTTAAAAGGCCCATCTTCCAAATGCAAAACATGCGAAAGTGTTATTGACTTAAGTGGGAACGAAGAGCATACAGCACATAACGAGAAGTATCAAAACAGTAGTTTGAACAAATACATATTTACTTTATTTAACGCATGACCAACATGAGGGTCTCCATTGGCATAAGGTGGTCCATCGTGAAGACAAAATTCCTGCTTTGTTTTCCTTTGCCTTTGCCATGAATACAGTTCTGAAAAACCACATTTCTGTAGAGACAATGAGAAAACACCTAAATCATCACAGGTCCTTACACTTACAGAAAGTCTGGATTTTGGCTAGATGGTAAAACTCATAATAAAAGGAAATTTTTAAAAGGTGAAGAGTTAACTTTTCTAACTCTGTAACAGAAAACATTAGTAGTTTAAAAGTATTAAAAAGCTTGAGATAGGCATGATACTAGGGCAGACGTTATTATTCTGGCTCTCCACTGTGAGAAGGGTCATTACTCTTTCTCCAAACAAAACTGTAACACACTTTAGAGTATCCAGACTATCTATCTATCTGTCTACAAACTATATCTATCCAGACTACAACTATATCCCGAGTTCTTCAGCCCTCTCGCACAGCGAGCTCCAGGCGGCCTGACCAAGCACCCCACACACCCCAGGCCTACACACGAGTCACCGCAGCAACCTCCGCCCGCTGCCCCCCGCCCTTCCCGGGCCGGGCCTGTTGGGGCCAACCAGCCCCGGCCGCTACCTGCTGCGTCTCCAGCTCGGTCTGTGGCTGCAGCCGCCCCGGCAGCTGCGCGGGGAAGCGGCTGTGCGGCAGCAGCACCGTGTCCCGGTACTGGGAGTCCTGCCGGCTCTCCGCCGCGGGCTGCCGGCTGTTGGCCTCGGAGGCGGCCGAGCGCGCCCAGCCCCAGGCGGCGGACCCGGCCCGGGCCC